>PVKU01000527.1:149796-460704 GCA_004027475.1 Anoura caudifer
TTTTTTTTTTTTTTTTTTTTTTTTTTTTTTTTTTTTTTTTTTTTTTTTTTTTTTTTTTTTTTTTTTTTTTTTTTTTTTTTTTTTTTTTTTTTTTTTTTTTTTTTTTTTTTTTTTTTTTTTTTTTTTTTTTTTTTTTTTTTTTTTTTTTTTTTTTTTTTTTTTTTTTTTTTGAGATAGGCCTGTAATGCTATGAATTTCCTTCTTAGGATTGCTTCCCAGTTTCCCACAGATTTTTTATTGTTGTGTCCTCATTTTCATTTGTTTCAACATATCTTTTGAGTTCTTCCTTGATCTCATTGTTGACCTAATCATTATTTAATAACGTGCTATTTAGCTTCTATGTTTTTGCATGTATTTCTGTGTTATTCTAGTGAGTGAATTCTACTTTCATAGCAATGTGGTCAGAGCAGACGCTTGATATGATTTCAATCTTCTTAAATTTTTGAGGCCTGTTTTGTGTCTTAGCATGTGGTCTATCCTGGAAGGTGTTCCATGTGCACTGGAAAAGTATGTATATTTTGCTGCTTTGGGGTGAAATGCTCTGAAGGTAACAGTTAAAACCATCTGACCTAGCATCTCATTTAAGGCTGCTGGCTCCTTATTCATTTTCTGCCTGGTGTTAAAATCCCCATCTATGACTATATTTCTGTAAATCTCTCCTTTTATGTCCATCAAGACTTGCTTTATGTACTTAGGTGCTGCTATTTTGGGTGAATACATGTTTAGTAGGGTTATATCCTCCTGTTAGATTGTTCCCTTTATCATTATGTAGTGTCCTTCTTTGTCTCTTACTATAGCCTTGGTTTTAAAGCCTACTTTGTCAGATCGAAGTACTGCTACCCAGCTTATTTTTCTTTTGCACTTATATGAAATATCTTTTTTTATCTCTTTACTTTTAGTGTGTGTGTGTGTGTGTGTGCGTCCTTCAATCTGAGAAGGGTCTTGTTTTCTTATCCATTCAGCTACCCTCTGTCTTTGGGTCAGAGCATTGAAAACATGTACTTTTAAAATTATCATTGATAGATAGGTGTGTAGTGCCATTTTATTGTTAGACTGCTATCCTCTGTTTTTCTTTTTTCTTTTTCTCTCTTTTTCTTCCTCTTAAAGCAAGTCCTTTAACATTTGTTGCAGTACTGGTTTGGTGTTAACAAACTCCTTTAGCTACTTCTTATCTGGGAAGCTCCTTTCTTTTTTTTTTTTTTTTTTCCTTTGATTTTAAATGATTACCTTGCTGGGTAAAGTAACCTTGGTTGTAGGTTCTTGCTTTTCATCACCTTGAATATTTCACATGACTCTCTTCTGGCCTGAAATGTGTCTGATGAGTAATCAGATAACAATCTAATTGGTGCTCCCCTGTAGGGAACTACCTGTTTTTCTCTTTTGCCTTTTAGGATTCTATTGTTGTCTTTAAGCCTTGTCATTTTAATTTTGATGTGTCTCAGTGTAGGCCTCTTTGAGTCTAACTTGTCTGAGACTCTCTGAGCTTCTTGGACTTTTGTGATGTTTCATGTACCAGATTAGGGAAGTTTTCAGTCATTATTTCTTTACATAGGTTCTCATTCACTTGCATGCTCTCTTCTCCTTCTGGTATTCCCATGATGCGGATATTGTTATGCTTCATGCTGTACAAGACATTTCTTAAGCTCTCATCATTTTTTAAAATTCTTTTTTCTTTTTGCTGCTCTGCCTTATTGTATTTTTTCTACCTTGTCTTCCAAAACAGATTTGATCCTATTGCTTCATCTTACCTACTGTTTATTCCTTCCAGTATAATATTTATCTCAGATACTGTATTCTTTATTTCTGACTAGTCCTTTTTTATGGGTTCTATGTCTTTTTTCATGCTGTTGAGTACCCTTATAATCATTACCCTAAAGTGTCTATCTGATAAATTGCTTACTTCCATTTCATGAAGTTCTTCTGGGAAATTTTCTTGTTCTTTCCTTTGAAGTCTGTTTCATTGTCTTCCAATTTTGGCTGCTTCTTTTAGTTTTCACTTTAGATGGAAAAGCCACTTTAGATGTTAATCTAATCAACCATCTAACTGATCAGTTGTTAATCTGATCAACCTGTAAGCAGTCAGGCTCAAGAACCACTGGGTGGGGCAGAGTAATTCTGGTGGGTGGGGCTGTTGCCTTCCCTCAGGTGATGCCACTTGCAGAGGAGCTCTCCCCTGAGAAAGAAGGCTCCTGCAGTGTGGGGGATGACTCAGCACATGTTTCCTGGTGGCTGTCCCCTCAGTTCTCTCCCCAGAGCCACTAACGCCAGGCTCTACTCAAGTGTCTCTAGTCCACCTTGCCCTCCCTTTGCCATCACCCAGGGTAAGTGGCTGCAAATGAAATTTTGTGCTTTGGCCTTTTCAGAGGCTCTCTGTGTCTCCAGCCATCTCTCCCTGATCAACAGAACCCCTGCTGCTTTTCGTAGCTGGATGTTTCCTGGGTTCTTTTCCAGGTCTGGTGCTGTAGGCTGGGGAGCTCAACTTGGGGTTTAGACTCCACAATTCTCAAGGGGAACCCCCTGGCCACTGAAATATTCATCTGGCACTTCAGCTGCCACCCGTGGGAGCCCAGCCAGCCCTCTCGTGCCTCCTCTGCACTCTGTACCAGTCACATTGTGGTGAAGTGTTTTCTTCTGTCTCTCCATGGTTATAAGGCTTCTCTCCAGCAGGTATTCAGTTAACTATTCAAGATGATTTCTCTACAATTTAGTTGTAATTCCAGATTCGTCCTGGGAGGAGGTTCGTGTAGCTTTCACTTGCTCCCCCACCATCTTGGATCTGTAGTCTTACATAATACCAATGCATGTTTCAGGACACAGACTCTAACTTTTATGCTGTTATAAAAATATTGATTCTGGTTTAGCATTATTGTTCTGACATTCTATTGGTTGTTCAGAATTTAATGGTTGGGTCAATCAATTATCTGGGTTTGAAAGAGACCTCAGAGAATTAGTGCAGCTCAGAGAATGTCTTCTAGGTCTTTTCCGGTTTTCAGTGCTTCCAAAAATGACATTTAGAGCATTAATGTTCCTGGTATTTAATTCAGCCATGCATTTTTATTCTGATGATAAAAAATGTGAAAAAATTTCCTTTACTGCCATTTTTAAAAGCTTAACAATGTAATTATAAAATGTTCCTATAAGAAAGGATGAGGAAAATATTTAAATAAATGTTTCATCTCTAGAGCTAGACTTCCTAGATATGTAATTAATTCCACAAATTTGTATCAGGAATAATCATCTTTACTTGAAAATAGGCTTTGAGGTGACTTTATCACTGTTTTAAGATATATAAACTACCATAAGGGTCTTTTCAACTGGCTGAGGAAATACACAAGGCTGATTATTTTAGTTACACAGTCCAATAGTATAGTATACTGGTTTGTTGAAGAAAATAGCTGGATACCTGAATTCCTGGCCTCAGGCATTTTCAAAAACATTTTAGTTTTTCAGGGACACAGTACATTTGACTAAGCTCCTCTCTTGTTTTGGCAAAATAAATGTTCCCCAAATCCTAAAACCTGGTCAATAACAGCAACAAAAAATGTTTACCTCCTGACTTTACTCGGAGAACAGAGTGTACTTTGTCTTCCAGGTTTCTTTTTTTAAAACATTTATTTTTCATTGTATTTCGAATAGGATGCACTTTTATCCTTGTCTCATCAACAGTGTACTTCAGTGTTTTGACAATGGAAAGAAAATGAATTGCATTATATTGTGACCAAGATCATTTCAGCAATATTATTCTTTTAGCATAGTATGTACTTTTACTCCCGGAATGGAAACGGCTCTCCATGACGTAAGTATATGGTTGGAATTAGTTTAGAGTCACTAAGGTAATGGCTAAGAAATCAGCAGTGAGATCCCAGCTTAGACAATAGTCAGCTACAAGGAATTCTCCATAGTCTTAGACAAAGCTGGAAAGCTCCAGTCATAAAATTTCCAGTGCTAACCAATAATTATGGCAACTCTTAGGTGTCCTCATTTATTTTGAACTTCATATCATATTTTTCTGCTTTTCAGATGCTCAAAGGTATTTGAAGGTATAATGTATGTATTTGAAACAGTAAAAGAAACTTGGAGCTCCAGGGTCTCTCATTTGAATCAAAGATTTGCATAGAAAACTAGTTTTATATTTAATCAAAATGGTAATTTCAGGTAGACACATTCAAATATCACGCAATTTTTTAAAGATAGTGAAGGAACCTTACGAAGAAATCCTACTGCTGCCTGCTCAGACCCGTTTCCAGTAGTCCCCCATGAGGTAGCTTTAAAATGCACCTAAGGGAGGCATAAATCACAGACCCAAGACGAGGTAACCAAATACAATTTTATGAATTTCGTCAGTAGCCCTTTAGTTTATCATCTTTGAGTGTATGAATTTATAAAGTGGACACTAAACCTTAATGTAATTTTAAAGTTACCTTTTATTTTATATTAGACAGAAGGTGCGAGAGAGGGTGTAAACGTTTTAGAATTTAGCATCGTAACGTCATGTGCCAAGTGTACAGGGGCCAATTGAAGAACATCACATCATTCTAGCAAATAATTCTTGTCAAAAGTATTTCCACGGGTGATTCTTGATTTAGTTATTTTGCCAGATGGCTGTGTCAAGTTCTATATAAATGAATATTGGTTTCCCTATGGAGGGATGAAATTAGCAAGTAAATCAGGTACGAAGAATTCATAAGAGAGACTTTAAAGGTACAAAATCTTATAAATGTGACCCATTTGCATTTGTTTCCACATAAAAAAAATGTTACTTGAACACTGATTTATTAAGAAGAAGTCAACATATGTTATGTTTGACTGCCAGGAATTCTTTAATGATTTCAGAGAGGAAAATTGAAGTTAAGATGTATTGTAACACATTAAGATCATTAACAGTAAGTTAGTGGTGGAATACATAAGAGAACAAAATATGTTTTTTTATGTTTTTTTCTCTAGCTTAGAACAATCTCTTAACTTACCCCATACCAATAGACAGCTTTTCAGCCCTTTCCAATAGCAGATCATGTGTGATTGTATTTGTTAAATATACAATGTAAAAGTTTTGATGCTATCCAATTTTAGTAATAGCTAATGTGCTAATGGTACTATTTAAGAACTTTATCTGGATAACATTTCCTATGTTAATAACACAAAATTTTGATTATTGCAACCACACTACAGTTTTCCTTTTGTGGCCTATTTCAAGAATTATTCATACCTACACCATACACTTCTAGCACTTACACTACCAATTCTTGCATTTCTTTCTCTCTCATCAGTCAATACAACAACAGCAGCAGCAGCCATGAAACCAAGACGGGAGGGATACTCCTCACTCCCGCAGCTGACTCAAAGGCCATCATCATTTTCCCTGCCTCCTCTGCCAGTCATTCTCGATTCTCATCAGCCTGCAGCCTTGCTGCTGCTGGTCTAGGCTGCTTGCTGATTGGGGGACTCACTGAGGAGTCCAAGAACTTGCTTAACTGGTATCCACTAGCATCATCCACTCGTGGCTTACCAAAGCTGTCCTAGGGATTTCTCTGAATTGCAGGCACACGGCCTGCCACTGCTCTCCGTCTGAAAGCAGGTAATCACCACTGCCAGTGTAGTGATTCCCATTTAACTCAAGACCTCTGGACAAAAAGAGCCACAGTGACTGCAACGGCTCTGGCATTAGGTTAGGGTGGAACCCTCACCTGGTAGAGGGTTTCCCCTGCTGGGAGCCGGTATCTTTAACCTGGCATACCCTAAAGTTGAGCAAATAAGAAACACAAATTCCCTAAGTGTGCACCTAAAAGTGAGGATGTGACAGGTACAATGGATGGCCTATGTGTACCCTTGAACACCCCAGCACTTAGCCTGACTTCCAGCTGCCAGCATCTTCATGTCTGTGCCTGAATGCCGGGGAATTGATGTCAGCCACCAGGATGTCAGTCACTTGCAGTTCTCAACAAGTGACTGATTGGGATCATGTGTGCATGGCCCACAACACTTGTTTCCTGATGGTGTAACTCTGAGCCATAGGTTTTATGTGAACTCACACAGGAATGAAGCCTAATGTGCAGAGTGAAAACGTCATGCTAAGGCAGCGTGAATTGGCTCTCGTCCTTCTCCACTCACCTCCTCACACCCTTACCTGTGCCCTTTGCCTCTCCAATAAATTGAGGTGTTGGGATCCTTGCCTCAGCTTCACTTTCTGGAGAAACCCACATTAAGTCAAAGAGTTCACTTGTATTTCTAGCCCTTGGTGATTTGAACCAAATATTATAGCTATTAGGATCTTGGTACCACAAAGCTATTGTGCATTAAAAAAACAAAACACATCATATCTTGAAGACAGTGTCCTGAACTTCCTGCATCATTATGCCCAACCTGGTACTTACAGTTGTGTCTTTAAGAAGCCAGCCATTCAACATTCCATCATGCCAGTTGCTTCTGGACAATGCAGTATACTCGGAGAACAATGGATTCCGTGGTCAGGAGCTCATTGCTGCACATTCTTCACTAGAAGGTGGGTTCCTTGGTACCATTATTGGTCCATGGTATCTAATACTGGTACATCAGAGACTCTGTGAGCACTTGCGTAGTAATGCTGACCAAGGCATCACGGACAGGGATTGCAAACTCGTACATAAAGTGTTATCCATCTCAGTAAACATGAATTGCTGCCTCCCTCCCAAGTTAGGTGGAGAGTTTCAATATAATCCACTTGCCATTCAGGGGCTTGTCTGACCCTTCGAGGAATGGTACATAACAGGACTCACGGTCAGTCTCTGCTGACGTTGGAACATCGTGGTAGTAAACTCAGCCTGAGTGAGAAGCAGTCCATGCAGTTGGCCCACGCGCAGTCTTCATCTGTTGTGTCATGGCCATCCGCTCATGGACCCACCGTGTAAGCCCTGGAGGGGCCAAGTACAGAGCCTGGGTAGCATCCAGGCAATGTCATCCTCTTTGCCTAACTGTGGAGACCCCATAAAGACTCTGGGGGTCCTAGACATTCTCCAGGCGGTCACAGGTGATTCCAGCTGAAAGCCTCTGGGTCAGTGTCCAAGGATGTGTTGAGCGCCAAGCAGACGTAGATGGAGTGACAACTGTGTCCGCCCCAGTTGTGGACACCACGTATTTTTCATTTAATTGTCTTCACAACCTCCCTGAAAATTAACTATTATTTTCTGTTCAATCCAATTGTAAACCTTAAGTCAATTGGCTTAGAGAGTCTAAACAACTTCTCTGTGAAAGTTCAGTATTTTTATTCCAATTGCCTTGCTCTTTCTTTAAAACCAGCAACACTTAGAGTTCTGTGATGGTGGGTTTCCTCAATGAATTCCTATCCTTGGTTTCAGAACAGTGAATAAAGCATCGATTATATATAAGCCAGGCCTCCATCCCTCCCAGAATGTGTTACTGAGGTAGCATGAAGACATTAAGAAATGTGGTAAGAAATATCAGAGCTTCCAATAAATCTCCAGAATGCAGAACAAAAGCCATGATATTTCCTGCTCAAGTGGCAGGAAATTACTTTCTGGTCAGAAATCAGGAAAAAAAACAAACTTAAAAGTTATTCATGCAGAGAAAGAACCGGTATCAACAAGTTAGAAAGCTGCAGGTGCAGCGCTTGCCCGGAGACACATGGCAGAATGGTAACTTGGTGTTAGTGGGCCCTGTGGGGGGCGCGGTGAGCACCGTTGTTTGCTTGACATTCCATTCTTTCTTTCAAGAGCTCTTCAGGACTGAGGCCCTGAGGATGGGGGAAAAATCAACCTGTCCCAAAACAGAGACCACAGAAGGCTGAAAGCAAACTGCAAAGCAAATGCGCTGAGCCTCATACTGTGAAGGAACACCCTGTTCCTACAAACTGGTTGTTCTGTTGATTTTGAGTTGGGTTAGGGGAAGGGCGCAAGTCTCAGAAAGAGGGAATCTGCAGCTTCCAGGAAATGTAATCTTCATTTGAAGAGCTTTGTAACCCACATAACTCAGCCTGGAGGTGATGGCAATTAAAAAAAAAATAGTCCCAGAAAAAAATATTTCCAAGTTTTGTTGTTGTTTTTTATTTTTTATTTTATTTTTCATCACCATCTATCCTTATATCCTCTTTAACCTCCACCCTCCCTCTCCCCACACAAGCACTAAAATAAAAATTGAGATATCTTAAGTTTTATATTTTCAGTTTCTGACACTCTCAATCTCCTCCCCTGAAACTCTTTTTGCTATTTTCAACTTCCTAGCAAAAATTCCAAGACATCTTACCTTTGTCCTTTTTGACTCTAGATCCCTGCTCTTTCTCCCTCACCTCCTTCTTACTCTTTTTTTAATCTCCTGTGAATAATTCTTCTTGTTTAAAAAATAATAATTTTACTTTTGTTACCTATTAATATTTGTCCCCAGGTCCTTGTGAGACATTACTGCTTGTCCTCAATCATTGCCCAAACCGTGATGGGAACCCCTTGGCTAACCCTTGGCATCCAATATGGTCATACAAAAACAATGTGTATCATTAAGTGCTAACAATCATGTATATTCATATATAGGAGTACATACAGGTAGTCTAACTAGTAGGCTACTACATATGAAAGAGAGATGTGCTAAGCACTATTGACAGTAATTTATAAAAGTCGTGTAATAAAATAAGAACTCTTAAAAGTAATACTCCAATTAGCCCCACTGTTCAGAAAGACCAAAGCTCAATTCATTCATACAAATGAACCCAAATCAACCCAAGGCTAGAAAACAGCAGAGTGGGAACTTAAAACCAGGGAGTTAAATCTTAGAGTCTGAGTGTTTCATCACAGCCTCTACCACCTCTCTCAGGAGAGCTTTGAGAGTCTTGGATGCTTGAGTTGAGGAAGCAGGTGGCCCCACCAAAAGGCAGCTGGGCAGGGCGCAGGAGAAGCTGCTTATGAGGTCGTGGGGGAGGGTTTAGTTGGAAAATTGCTCTTATTTTCCTATTGCCCAGAATATGAACATTGATTTTCATTTATGTTTTGTCATACCCCCTTTGCAGTAATTGGTAGTCGGTGTGTAAACGGGGGAGTTGCCAGCCGATATTGGTGTCTGGCAGAGTGGCTGCGTCTGGCCTCTGGGAGGACAAGGCACGTGGACAGTCAAGGTTTGGTACTCACCAAATCCACCTGGAGTCCGCACTCACGGACAGGTGCATGGTACCTCCCTGCCATTCCTGAAATACCTAGACTCATACGGTTACCTTACGAATGAAATGCGAACTGATTTTTATTTTTTATTGCATATGTTCTTTAGGATAAACGTTCAGGAAATAAAATAGGCAGAAGGAAACACATGAATCAACACACTGCATTTTATTCTCTTTTTCTATGCACAAACATTTTATAATCTTATAGAAGTCAAATTATTTCACCTCATGTGCCATATCTTTTTTCCTTAATATATAGTAAATACATCTCCATATAAATCAACTTAATTCTGCTTCAAAAAATAACATCTACACACTTTTCTGTTGTATTATTTTAATGAAATATTTATTAAACATCTACTACATTGATAGAACACCATTAGGTGTTCTTGATACAATTGCGAATAATAATAGCAAAAGTCCCTGTCCTCGCGGGGCCTAGAGGGAAGGGACTGCCTTCAGCGAACCAGTGAGCAGACCAGGTAACACGCAGGTAATTGAAGTGCAGGAACTTTAAGAGGACCAGCTAAAGGTTCTGAGAGTGTCTGCTTTAACCTGTTGGCTGAGAAGAAGCCTCAAGAAGACGATGGTGTTTTAGCAAAGGCCTGACCGGACGGCTCTTGGGCCGTCATGACGATCACAAACGATGCAACTGGGTCTCGTTGACTTTTGCACAGCTGTCTATTTGTTCTCCTAGGCAAAGGGATAAACCCCCAAATTTCTATGATTTAGAAAGAAGCATATTACAGATTCTTGATGTACTGTGTTAAATTGTCTTCCTGAATAATTTATGTCCTCACCAGCATTTCCCCATATCGTCATCCAATCTTGATACTCTCTTTTTAAACTTGGTTAATCTGATGGGGAAGAAATGTTTCTCTTCCTTCCATTTCGTAAGAGATTATTGTCAGTTTTAAGCTTTTTATATTTCACGAATATTGTTGAACGTTTGTCGCATCTTTGAAATTTATTTTCATGGAAAATATTATTTTTCTGAGGAAATATATAGTTTAAGAACTCAAGTGGTACCTGCAAGAACTCTCCCTACTTCGTCCTTCATTACCCTGGGAGCAACCACCTTCAGCCTTTGCCTCTACATTCCTTCTCGCTTCTTCTGGCTATTCCAATAAACAAATTGACCTGGAAAAGATGAATATGATCAAATTGATTATGTATGTGTATAACGGAGTTCCATCAGATATGGGGCTAGAGAACAGATCGGGCAGTTGAAGCTAATTTGTCATTTGGAGCTAAGGACAAAGAGGGTTAGTGGTTCGGACTGACAGGACAGGTAGGCAATTTACAGGAGCAACCCTTTGGTAAACCAGTTCTTGCTAAGCCACCCAGAAACGAAGGCACACAGAAGAGTCCAGTGGACTTTGCTTGGTGCATCCCTGTCTGCCTCACTTAGTTCATATTAAAATACAGTTAACCGTGGTGATGGCTCCCTTCCTAAACAGACTTCCCTGTCTTATTTCCTTTAGGCAGGTAAGGGGAAGGCCAAAGGCTCCTCCTGAGTCTCTTGGTCCTTAAAAATAACCACTTTAAAATAATCAACATCCCAGAAAAGGCGTATTTTAAGGTGGCAAACTCTGCCCTCCTCAGTGTATTTTTAAATACTTAGTAGATTATCTTGGATTTATTGGTTTTAGATATTACTCTTTTTAAAATATATTTATTTATGTATATTTAGAGAGGGGGAAGGGAGGGAGAAAGAGGGAGAGAAATGTCAATGTGTGGCTGCCTCTCCTACGCCCCCTACTGGGGATCTGGCACACAACGCAGGCATGTGCCCTGACTGGCAACCCATTGGTTCGCAGGCTGGCACTTAACCACTGAGCCACACCACTCAGGGCTAGACATTACTCTTTTTACATTACAGTAAATGAGGATTTAGCCCACTTACCATATATCCTGTCTAATTATCTCTTAGCCCTGAAAATTTTATATATTCGTATTTGGTGTTACAATTTGCGCTCAGGAAAATGTTATTCACAGATAATTGTAATGTAGATGATTGTATGTCCTATGGTACTTTTTTCAGGATTTAACAATTGCTTGGTTTTCTGTTTGCTTAATTTCCTCTTTGCTTAACTTCCTGGTACCTGTAGAGAATCCTTCCCACTCTAAACAAGACCTTTTAGTACAATTCTCCACAAAGTCAATCATGCAAGGTGACTTACTAGTTTAATTTTCCTTTTCTTGGGGATCTCTGTGTTGGAGACCTTTTACCTAGGCTAATTGTGTGGCACATCTGGCCACTGTTATAATTCTATGGTTTCCCGTCACCATTATCCTGTCTACACCAACAAAAGCACTCCGGTTCTCTGTATCCAGAGTCTTGCTCCTTGAGGATGTACCCTGTTTATTGATTTGGGGGAGAGCATTCTCCAGGGGCTTCCCAAGAAAAGGTTTATGGGAGGTAAATAATTTCAGGCCATACATTGTTCTCTTCTACACCCATACTTTTTAAAAAATATGTATTTTATTGATTATACTATTACAGCTGTCCCATTTCTCCCCCTTTATTCCCCTCTACCCTGCACACCTCAGTCCCACATCCCCCCCCCCTTTAGTTCATATCCATGGGCCATATATATAAGTTCTTTGGCTTCCTATACTATTCTGAACCTCCCCCTGTCTATTTTGTACCTACCATTTATGCTTCTTATTCCATGTACCTTTTCTCCCATTCTCCTTCTCCCCCTCCCCACTGATAACTCTCCACGTGATCTCCATTTCTGTGATTCTGTTCCTGTTCTAATTGTTTGGTTAGGTTTTTTTTTTTTAATGTTTGGTTGTTAATAGCTGTGAGTTTGTTGTCATTTTACTGTTCATATTTTTCTTCTCCTTTTTTCTTAGTCAAGTCCCTTTAACATTTGATATAATAAGGGCTGGGTGATGATGAACTCCTTTAATTTGACCTTATCTGGGAAGCACTTTATCTTCCCTTCCATTCTAAATGATAGCTTTGCTGGATAGAGTAATCTTGGATGTAGGTCCTTGCCTTTCATGACCCTGAATACTTCTTTCCAGCCCCTTCTTGCCTGCAAGGTTTCTTTTAAGAAATCAGCTGATAGTCTAATGGGAACTCCTTTGTAGGTAACCGTCTCCTTTTCTCTTGCTGCTTTTAAGATTCTCTCCTTATTTTTAATGTTGGCTAATGTAATGATGATTAGCTTAGTGTGTTCCTCCTTGGAGCCAACTTCTTTGGGACTCCTGAGATTCCTGGACTTCCTAGAAGTCTGTTTCCTTTGCTAGATTGGGGAAGTTCTCCATCATTGTTTCAAATAAGTTTTCAATTTCTTGCTCTTCCTCTTCTCCTTCTGGCACCCCTATGATTTGGATGTTGGAATGTTTAAAGTTGTCCCGGAGGTTCCTAAGCCTCTCCTCATTTTTTTTGAGTTCTTGTTTCTTCATTCTGTTCTGGTTAAATGTTTCATTCTTCCTTCTGCTCCAAAGTGTTGATTTGAGTCCCAATTTCCTTCCTGTCACTGTTGGTTCTTCATATATTTTCCTTTGTTTCACTTTTCATAGCCTTCATTTTTTCCTCTAATTTGCAACTATACTCAACCAATTCTGTGAACATCCTGATTACTAGTGTTTTGAACTCTGAATCTGACAGGTTGGCTATCTCTTCATTGCTTAGTTGTATTTTCTCTGGAGCTTTGATCTGTTCTTTTATTTGGGCCATTTTTTTTTGTCTTGGTGGGCCTCTTACGTAGTAAGGGGTGGAGCCTTAGATATTCACCAGGGTGGGGCAACCCACGTGGCTGCATTGTGATGCTGTCTGTGGGTCTGAGAAAGAACAGTGCTGCTTGCTCTGTTCTCTGCCAGTTTTCAGTCACTTCCCCCATTACTCACAAGCAAAGTGGGCCCTTCTGTGCTGATTCCTGGTGGGTAGGTTTGTGTACATTCTAGGACCCTGTGGGTCTCTTCAACAAGCTCTCCTGTGAGTCTGGGAGTTTCTCCTGCTGCTGCAACCTCCACAGGTGTTTTCAGTCAAAGGTTTTGAGACTTTATTTCCCCGTGCTGAAACCCTGGGTTGTGCGGTCTATCTTGCTCCCCAGGTGTTCCTCTCAGTTTATCTGCACATGAATGTGGAACTGCCTGGTCCTCCAACCACTGTCTTGCTTCAAGTCCTGCTGTCCGTTTCTGCCCCTCCTTCCCGGTCTGGGTGAATGTTTCTTCTTTAACTCCTTGGTTGTTGGACTTCCATACAGTTCAGTTTTTCTGTCAGTTCTACTTGTTTTTTGTTTTTAAATTTGTTGTTGTCCTTCTTTTGGTTGTGTGAGGAGGTGCAATGTGTATGCCCATGCCTCCTGGTTAAGATCCAGACGTCACTTCTACACCCATACTTGATTTAATTGATGGTTTGGCTACATGTAGAATTTTAGGTTGCAAAATTACCTTCCTTTAGTATTTTGTAGCATTACCCCATTGCCTTCTAGCTCCCAGTGTTCTTGTTGGGAGGTCAAAAAATATCATGATTCTTCATTTTTTGGCATGTGAGTTGAGCTCTTTTCCCACAATAATCTGGAAGCTTGCAGAATTCATCACCTCAGTGATTTGAAGGTTTAAAATCATGAGTGTTAAGCCAAGCTGTTTCTGTCTAGCCACTCTCTAGGGCCTTCAGCCTAGACACCTATGGCTTCCAATTACAGGAAATTGTTTTGGATTATTTCACTGGTGACTTCCTCTCTTGCATTTTCAATGCTGTTAAAGAAGAGAAACAACATAATACATGGGCACGAGGGGCACTTGATGCCCTGGTTGCCCTAAGACTTAATATCATGGAAATTGTGTTCCTGGTGTTAACTTGATAAATCACCTTGATGAAGTATAGTCACAGACTCTTCTAAAGCACCATATTCTCTTCCTTTTCTGAGGATAACATCCCTAGAAATTATAGAGATTTTTTTCTTGATTTATAATCTGTTGGAAGTTTTCAGGGTTCTAAGACTTCACCTGCCACACCCTGCGCTCTGACCAAGTTACAAGAGTACAAAAAAAAAAAAAAAAAAAAAAAAGGTAACAGCTTCACTACCTACAATAGAAGGATTTCTGATATAGCTGGATTGAGATGTGACATTGCTTCCTTCCTCTCTCCCTCAAACGAATTTAAATCCCTTTCACTGCAGACTCCAAACTCCCCATTGAGGGAGACATCTTGCCTCCACAGTTTTTTCATGTGAATGTTGGAAATGAAAGAAAAATCATTCTGCTTAAGATGGTGACAGTTAAACAGAAAGGAAGATGAGAGAGCCTATTTCATTTTAATGCAGTGATTCTGCCTGCATCAATAGACTCTTTGGAAATCTTACTTGCCCTGTGTCATCACTCAGATAAGGCACCTTTCCTCCAGCAGGTGGGGGACAGTAGAAGTTATGGAGAGTTCTAGAGTGCTTATTTCAACCTGTGTCAGGAGGCAAAGAAAGCAGAAATTGTGTCTTTATTGATCTTGGCAGGAACATGGGGGCAAAAGGTGTCTCCTGGTGTCTACATTGGTGATTGTCAAACTTTAGTGTACATAAATATAGCCAGGAAGTTTTATTAAAATACAAATGTGTGAGTTTTGCCTCAGAGATACTCATTTAGAATGTGTGAATGATCTCTATTTCTGTGATCCTGTTCCTGTTCGAGTTGTTTGCTTAGTTTTAGTTTTGTTTTTAAGGTTATCAGTGGGGAGGGAGAGGGGGAGAATGGGGGAAAAGGTACAGGGAATAAGAAATAATTGGTAGGCACAAAATAGAGGGAGCTTAAGAATAATGTAGGAGATGAAGAAGCCAAAGAACTTATATGTATAACCCATGGACATGAACTAAGGTGGAGGGAGGAAATGCTGGAGGGTGGGGGTTGCAGGGCAGAGGGGGATAAAAGGGAGAAAATATTGGGACAACAGTAATAGCCCAATAAATAGAATATCCTTAAAATAAATAAAGTGACAGTTCAAAGGTCAAAAAAAATGTGTGAATGAGACACATTGAAGTCCAGGAATATTCATTTTTAATAAGCTTCTCTGTTGATTTTTTTCAGAGAGTGCATGGATTCCACTTTGAGAAACACTCAATATAATGTCAAGTACCTGTATACAGATTTTGCAATTCAAACAAATACTAAACTGAGAAATAACTACATGAGTCCATAGATCTTTGTTTTGTTTTCAACAGTATATGTGAAGTATGAACACAATCCTAACCTTAAAACTGCACTGATTTGTTTTGCTTTATGCTCAGTAGTTGATAGTTTCTCTCATGTAGTCACGTTGCTAATATGAGTTCCAAAATAACAGGTAACATATTTTCTTTATTGTTCTTTTTCCATTTCTCCAATGGACCAAGATTCTCCGCCCAGGACCTACCTGCTTACCCCTGCCTCAAACACCCTCTCCACTTTCCTTCCATTCTCTGCATTTTACTGGCCTTCATTTCTAATATTTCAGATTTTGTCTAAGTGTCACTCACTCACAGAGTTCTCTCTGAACATCAAGCCTGAGCCCCATCTCATGTCACTTCTTTTCAAAGAGCCTTGTTCATTCCCACCAATGCCATTTTCACAGTTATGGTAATAGAGCTATTTGACTACTTTAGCAATGCCTACCTCCACCTTTGGATTATAAGCTCTAAAAGGAAATGTTTGTATTAATTATTTTTCAGCCTTCTTTGAAAAATACCTTCTAAGTAACTTCGGTGCTCAGTAGGCTTCCTGCTTTGTTATGGCCCCCAATTCAGTGAGCAAAGTAGATGGCCGTGGTGATAATGATGGAAATATCATTGTTTATGTTTACAGCTCTTACACTCATTGCAAAGTTTTAAATTTCTGCTTTAATAATCATAACCCAATAGTTTCAGCTTAAGTACGGGTGTGCCATGGAATGGTGTTACCATGGATTTACTCTCAAGGTTAAACCCATGGCTAATAAACATTTCCCCCCACAATGCAGCTTCAAAGTACCTCTTCCGTCTTTCTCACTGTTTTCATGACACAGGTCTCAATTGTCCTAAACTAACTTTCCTTAATACCAAGAAATTGCCCAGACTGCGGTTTTACAGAGCTGTTTTCTCTACTTGGAATGTCTCTTTTCTTTTGTCCTCAGTATAAATTCCTACTCAGACATATATTCTATTTATAGTATATAAATAGTATTAATGTTCTCTAAACTTATCATCTTAAATTATAATTATTCACTTGATGCAATTTCTGCCTGATAGTATATTTCCAGTCAGCAGGGTACCCCTGTGTTCTAAATAACTAAAAGAGTGCTTGGCAATGAGCATGTCATATGGATGTGTATGTATATGTGTATGTCTAATATATGTACATATGGAAAAAGAATAAATGGATTTTGCTGGGTGACATGCATATTCACATATTAAAATTTGCTATAACTATTTGACATCTGTAACTAAATTTTATTTAGGCAAATATTTATTCCATATTCTTAGAATCACTGGAAAATACTTCCTAAATAGTGAGATTCTTACTACAATGGTACAATGTACCATCGGTACAATGGACCAGGGTCATAAAGTACAATCAGAAATCTTAGTAAACCAGTTTATTGGAAGAGTTAGCATGAAACACAAAATATAAGTAATTTGTTCTCTGACTTTACTTTTGTTTTCTTATTACATCAATGGCACACCTTTTGTAATTTTTCTGTCCACTCACAGAATCATTAAATACTCTCTGTTTAGTAGCAAAAAAAAATAAGTTTCCTTGATGAAAGTAATGCAATGATTAGACTACCTTGTGCTGGCTAGATTTTGATGTATAACTGCTTTCTTTTAGATTTTATTGTTTTATTTAAAGTTCATTGAAAAGTAAACACTTTAATTGTGGGTTTTTTATAAAACACAAATTTTTGGAGACTACTAGTTGAGTTTTATCATTGAAGCTAAAATTTATTATTATAATTCTAACAACAAGAACATGACCATTTTAATGTTATAATTATTTCCTTCCTATAATAACTTCACTTTCCTGTTAAATGCTGAGGGACATAATTAGAATTATATTTATAAAAGTTACCTTCATAATATTAGCTACAGTTTTTACTTTATTGTTGGTAAGAGGTTATACAATCTAAATTAAAATGTCTTCTATTTTTGATATGAGGAATTACCTGATTTCTAGAAAAAAAGACTAATATCACATTTATGTATACTTTATTTCAAATTAAGCTTCACAGAAAGTATACTCAATATTTTCTAATAAGTGTACCTGAGAGAAATCATTTTAGAGAAGCTACCCATTTCATCTTTAACAAGGTCCCTGTTGTTTAATTTCTCTGCAGGATCAATACAACGACGAATGAGAAAACAGTTCCAAGTGAAAGATGTCAATCAACTGAATTCTGAAATGATAAAGAAACTCAAAAGCAGCCATGAAAAATATTGTCCTTGGCATACAGCACTTACATCATGTAACAACTTCATGGCAAATTATATTTACACATTTCCGAAATAATTGGTATTTTCTCAGGGCATCTCCTGGAAACTTGGGATCCTGAGAACAGCTGACGATTACCAGGCCAGCCAAGGTTGGGGAGCGTATTGAAACGATGAATTGCAGGGTGAGTGGAGGGGAGGTGGAAGACCGAGGAAGAAAAGGAAAAAAACTTGACAAAGCATCGTCCTTGAAGCGGTGGCAAGCCCGAGTCCACGTCACAGGTGAAGAGGGAGAAGAAGAAATAGTAATATTAATTAAATTGCTAAATGTATGTGACACTTTTAAATTTAGAAATATTTTGAATGTAGTGTAAATAGAACAGGCTTTCTGGTCAAGGAAATCTAGATTTGCAGGCTAGACCTTATCACTTATTTGCTTTTGTAAATTTATTCAGTCTTCTTGAACTTCAAATTCCTGAATTACGTGGGTTGGGTAGTAGTATCAGAATTGCTGTGCAATATTTTGGTGGAATGTATATAATGCTCCTGGAAAAAAATGTTGTCAGCCTATAAATGCTTATTTCCTTCTACATGCTATCTTCCTTCTCCTTGAAGTAATATGCTAAATAGGTTAACGTGGATAACCTGCCCTCTAAGATGCTTCTGAACCTTAGCTTCTGAGGAGTTAGGCTTTCAGGCTGGGGTGGAACACAGGTTCATTGTTCTTTTCGTTCTTGCTAAATCAGCCCTTTCCTTCACAAAGTAATGGAGTGACCCGAAAATGCCCTTGACCTAGGAGCTTCCACTTCTCCCCCCACAAAAAGAGAAAGGGGGGCTGTACCGTGTTTCCAAGTGCTAATTCATAGAACAGCCCCATCCCAATAACCTGGACAAAGCACACACACTGACTTCAGTTTGGCTCCATGTTTTCAACCAGTTTTTGTAGCAACTCTGACACCACAAGATCAGGGACCCTCTTCTGAACCCCTTTCTGTTCTAAAATTCAAACGCTTCTTCTCCTTGTTTGTTCCCTCCTCCCCTCAGCTACCTATGTTATGAAGTTTATTTAAAGACTTTCAGAAAAAGAGACATTGAGAGATATGAAGAACACAAAAAAATAGTACTTATACAATCCTTTTAAATAAAATGACATTTAGAGAACTGATCCGGCAGAACTAATTGAGCTAATTCTTGACTTTTCACCTTTGACCTCCACCAAGATTATCGATTACTGTCAGCTATATAAAATGTGCAGTAGCTGATTTTGTACATGTATAAAGACAAATACCTTAGTGTTTTCTCCTTTGTATTTGAGAATGGTCTTTGACAGTAGAATTTGATGCAGAAGATCATGAGCAACAAAAAATTATATACAAGTAACAGGAGTATGAAAAGCAGTTCCTTTTAACAAATTGATCTTTGCTTGTCTATTTTTATAATCCCTGTTCCTTGCAGCATATAGTTTGCATGTCATGTTGCAAACATGAATCTAATTTTATTAAAATGATCACTGTTTTGTCTGCTTGTAGACATAATGAAGTGTCTTTGGCTAGCTGTGGAATGTCATGTTGGAAAACCAAACCCCTGACACGCCAAGGCTGCGATTAATTCTGTAAGGCCACCAAGAGAATTGAGGGCTTAGTTTGTTTTAAATGTGAAATGATACATGTGTAGAAGTGAAAGTTTATACGACTGTACATCTTTAGGTGCAGGAATATTCACAAGTTGGATGCAGGATGCAGGTTTTGGATAAAAGTTGCTAAGCGCCCTAAGGCATTGGCAGTGAGTGCCCTGGGAGAATCATTTCCCCGATGTAAATCCTAAGCCTTGTAGGCTGATTGTAAAGAGCGCCTGGGGCCTTCCTGCCCCCACAGCTCCTGTGCCGTCACAAGCTCAGGTGTGGCTTGATGGCGCTAATCAAATGATGGGAATACAGGATGGGAAGCGGAATTCAGAGAGGGGTTCGCTTTGGGACGTAATGAAGCTGCGAATTGTAAATTTGATGAAAGTAACACTTTTTTAATCTTTTCATTTTAACTCCTGTAACCTGGCATATAATATATAAAAAATAAAGTTAACACGTTAAAAGACAATTTTGTGAAATAAAATGTTGCGGGCTCATGCTGGACACGGCTCCTCCAACGCTCCGTAATGGAAGGTTGGGCAGAATGCTTCTGGCTTTGGAAATGGCTGCTAATTCCCTCACGTCCTTTCGGGAGGGGCTTCTAGTCCTGTGTAACTGCTTCTTGACCTTTTCTCTCTGCAGGTACACGCTGAGGTACTGTGGTTTAGAGTCCCGTGCAAGACACTGGCCCCCTTTTTCTGGGACCTCTTAACACAAGTCTTGGCCGCGTGGAGGTGCAAGTCCTGCTTGGTGCTCCTGTAACGTGAGTAACGCAGGCTGCGTCTGGTGCACACAGCCCTGCTTGGGTTTTGTCGGTTTATCCCAACGTGCAGTTGAGACCCCCGGGCTCAACCTCCTGAGTTACAAATGTGTTGAATAAACGAGAGAATAGCGAATTGACAGCCATCTGGGTTGAGATGTCTGGGAGCAGTTGGGAATGTGAATCAAGAGGTCAGGAGTAGGTGGTAAGATGGGGGCCCGAGGAGAGCATACGACTGTCGGGTTAGAGTGTGGGAGCGAACGGAGTCTAATATGGGTCAAATTAGATCAGTTGGAGCTGAAAGAAAGCTGATAAGCAGGCCCACAGGAACGAAAGGTGAGAACTAGAAAGGGGACATGTTATTTCGTAATGTTGCTCCATCTGATCCTCAGAGACACACACACACACACACACCTTTCACAGCTGAAACAAGTCTGATACACACACACACCCCACCCCCCGCTTTCACGGCTGAAACAAGTCTGACCGTGTCCCCTGCCTTGTCCATTAGCACGTGGTGGCTACTCAAAACTCTTCCTCTCTGTCCAGGGGTCTAGAATAATATCAAAACACAATAATTGTTTCCAAGGGTTATTTATATCCGTGTATGCATCACTACACTTACATTGCCAAATATATTTGTTTATTTAAAGGCCTTTTAAGTTGCTTTTTTTTTTCCCAAAGTCACCACAGATTCGCACAAACAGAAAATGGGCTGTTACAAGAGCACACAGTTTGTTACCATTTTTTTTTGCATTTTACTGTTTCAGATAATTGTTATAGAGCTATTAATTTTTTATCTTTCAGTAAAGTTTGCATTAGTGCCATGAAGAGGATGGCATTCATGTAGATGCAACACCTCTTTTTGTTTATAAATATTAATTTCTATTTTTGTCATTACATACAAAACAAATATAAATTATGTCGATAATACAAAAATGGAAGGAAATAGGGCAACGTCAGTGAATTCTGGTTTAAAAGGGAGAGTCATCCAGGTCTTTCCAAATAGAAGCTATTAATTGAAAACTGAATGGTGATTATTTTTTCTTTGTTAAGTCTTAAAATTAAGACAATATATCTCAGCATTGAGAAAATATCTATGACTTGAGACTGTAGCACATCACAATTTAATAATGATATTTGACATAAAAAGTAGTAGCTCTTTTGTTTAGACATTAGGTACAAAAGCACTTTTCTCTCTTCTGATAATTTTCAATAAATAATATTTGGCCTTAATTTATCAAATAGCCTTATTCTATAAAGACTGTTTAATCTGCTGTTTATCCAATCCTTACATATAGATTTCAAAGCATGGTGTAATCAAATATTTAAATCAATATCACTTCAGGTACCATTGAAATGAATAGTTCATACTTTTTCTTGATAAATAACAGTACGTATTTAATAATCAGGGATGATAATAAATTAAAATCGCTGTAGCATACAGTAACTTCCAGACTATCTTCCTCCCACCGTGCAGCCTGCAGCAGCCTGAAGCGGCAGAGAGGGACCCTGGACTTGCTTCTCTTCCCTCCCAGGGGCCCCGTTGGGCTCCACAGCTTAAGGAAACCACTGCCACGTGCACAGTGATGCAGTCCTGATAGTGAGATCTTCGGTCGGGACCAGAGAGACAGGCAGAAGAGGGAGCGCAGCCACTGTAACCTGAACTGACTGCCAGGGGAGGCTGGATTGTCATTTGACACTATTTCCCATCAGGCTTAGCGTTTTAAACTCGGTAATTTTATATATTGTACTTTCTGGTTTTTAAATGTATGCAAAATATGCATAGTTGATAGTCACCTTATCATATTTGGGATACAAAGGGCATTTCTGCACCTGCCTTCTAGTCTTCCCAGCAGGACCATTTGTGGCAGCGCCCCCTGTCACCCCAGCCTCTGAGTGGCTGGCTCTCCGCAGCCAGAACACCCCGCAGTCACTCTGGCGGAGCCCTCAGTGTCACAGAAGATGACCACGTGCGAGTGTAAGATCCATATTGTGATGGCTCATTCCACAGGAATTCTAACTTGCACATCAAATTCTCTAGTTATTACAAGTTAAAATTCTATCAAATCATAGTGTCGAACAACAACAAGTCACTTACAATGGTATCTCTCTGAGGAAGTACGATAGAATAACCCACTGTTTGGATTGGAAAGCATCACTTAATATGAGTAGATTTCATCAGAGAAAACTAAGATAAACTTATAAAGAAGAGTAGTATATAATGTAGGTTCAATTGCTTTTTCTCCCAATGTATAATTAGAATTTCTTTTAAAAAATAACAGTTTCCTTTGAATTCAGAAACAAGACAAAGATGAATACTACCATGGTTATTATCTAATATTTTTCTGGCAGTGCTACTTAATAAAATTGGACAAGAAAAATACATAAGAGGTATATAGATTGGAGACAAAAATTATCTCTATTTTCAGATGATGATTATACTTGGAGAGACAAAGAAAAGTTGCTGAAAATATTAGAAACTAAAATAATTCAATAATGAGGGAAGGGACTAGACAAAGAACATGAATGAATGACCCATGGACATGGACAACAGGGAGGGGAGGGATTGTGGGAGCAGGGAGTGGGATAGGCAGAAGAGGGCAAAGGGAAAAAAATTAGGACAACTGTAATAGAATAACAATAAAAATGATTTGATAAAAAACATTTTACAGGGTTTCTATGTCAAGTACCATAATAAATACATTGAAATAGCTAAAGAAAAAAATAACTAGATAGAGAATATTAGAAAATAAAATGTTGGATTTAAGATTGACAAAAGATTAAACACTTAGAAATAAATTAATCTGTAATATTCAGGAGTTATAACAAGAAAGGCATAGGCATACCATAATTTATTGATTAAAGTCATTTACCCTGAAACCAAAAGACAGCTATCTGAAACATGGCTCTACTATCTTTGGATATAAAGTTTCCAAAATCATGACAATTATAATTGCAACCTCACTATATTTTTTCTAAATGTCCATCGGTGAGAGAGTTAACCAATCAGCACAGATAATGTAGACACGGATTGGACAGACCTGACATTTAAACCACCGGGTACAGACTCTTATGTAACACGTGCTGCCATTTACATAGAAAGAAGGAAGGTACATGCATGTGTATGTGGGGCACTCGTTGGGATAGGGATCTCACGTTCAGCTGGAAGATACAAGAGTATTTGCCTCCAGGCATGTGAAAAAGAACTCCCATACAAATCTTGTGCTGGAAACACCCAGGAAAAATGGATTCATTTTATAATCTCTTCAGTGGACAGCAGTGTGGGTTTGAAGTAATCCCACTTACGTCTATGAATCTTTCTGGTATGAAGAACTGGTACCTTCCATCTACTACCACTGAGATGTTCCCCAACTGGAGCCACCCCAAAAGCCCTGATTTCCGGGGTCAAGGTAGAGGCTATCCACTCTCCATGGCTACACAACAGGGGACAGCAATGTCACCAACCTTTTGTAGAATGCTTCAGCGAAGTGTGGGTTGCTAAGGATGGTCCTGCTAATCGCCAATTCTCAGGTTCTGAGACAATTTTTAGAATACTCTAAATCCCTGGGGGAATCCTCTGATTTTTTCTTTAAACACCTGTTCGAGAGAAGTAAAATCATCTCCATTTTAAATATAAGTATTTATTCAAGAAAAAGAAACGAAAAACATTCCGAGTGCTCCCTGCCTGTCAGTCATTGTGAAGCCACTTTGCAGGGCTTCTCACAACAGCCTTGAGCACACACACGAGACAACAAACAACTCAGAAGGAAAGTATGTAGACCAAGGTCAACTGTGACAGAAAAGGTCAGGGCCAACCCGCCAGTGTACCTTCCTCTCAAAGATACGCTGTCCTCTTCATTATAGTGTTATGTCTCAACACCGTAAACTGTGTGTATCTTCCTTATGCAGTTACTCTAATAACAGAATTTCATTTCTGCACTCACAACCCAACAATAAATTTGTCAGCATCCACAGGAAGAACCAACTCTGCCTACAAACGTCTACTGTGCCTTTGTAACCAGCAACACGAAGATAACCACTTGCAGAGCAGGATTGTCAGAAGGGTAGTGAATACACTGCTTCAATTCTGAACCCCTCCAGAAAATTCTAGCAACTTTATTTTCAGGGTTTGCCCCTACTGATGACCACAATTGCCACAAAAGAGGAGTCATCATTAGCTCTGTGTCGGGAAGCAGACGTTGTGGCGATGGAGAGAGTGCCTGTGTGTGGGCTAGGCAGGAGGGCACTGACCTGGGTCCTAGTCTGGTCCTTTTTCTGACAGCTAACACCTCCATTGGAGCTCATTGGATAAGTTGAGTGGAGACGGCCAGGTAAAGCACGCCATTAAGCTCTTGGAAGAGAGGAAGTACAGAAATACGAGGTACAGACTTTATGGTGCCAAATAGTTGCAATAATACACATGCATATTTTAAAGCAAGAGCCCATTATTTAGAATCACTTTTTGTTTGGATAAGAGACAGCATGTAAATGTCTGAAGACTACTATAACATCTATTATTGGGGAAATGTTACAATCTAGATGGACATAGCAGCTGGATTTTCCCAATAATCCTTTGATGAAGTAATCAAGAAAAGACAAAAAAAAAATACTAAAATGTCTTGACTCTTTGTCTGTATACTAAATATTCATTAAGGAATTAGCATCATGGCCCAAACAGCACACAATTGGAAGTCAGAGGTCACTTAGATCTGACTAACATCATTCTTTCAGGAATAGACAATTATGCTCCTGATTTTGAAGTAACAACAATTCTAGCTCAGGTGTCACTTGCACTGTACAGCAACAAATTAATAATTTAAGATCGTGTTCATTTATGCTTCATCAAGTTCTTTCCTTGAAGAATACTTTTTATTCATGGATTTTTATTTTAAAGTTTAATTACATAAACATTTTAAATCCTACTACTGAGAATTACTTTCCTCCATGCCTGTATAAGGAGGATATTTAGGAGGAAAAAGGAAAATTCCCACCTCACATTTTATACGACTTGAGGAAGAACAAGATTTTCACAAAGGGAAATTAGAAATTTCCTCTGATCTCTTTGGCTTTTCTTAAACCAAATTGCTGGCTCATTTGGCCACTGGAAAGTAATTAGAGCTCCAGGATTAGTAGTTGCATTACTTTGGGTGACTGCCCCCAGCTTAGTGGTCATTCTGCTGCATTTTTTCTTAGTATTTCTAAGAATCTATCCAATAATACATTTAGCACACTTTTATTGAATTATTACATCCAACGTACTCAGAGACTATAGCAGAAACTCAAAGACAGTGTTACTTTTTCAAGAGTTTCAAATTAGGAGGAGGTAAAGGCACACTTTAATAACTAGTTGAAAGCAGTATCTACTCATAAGCATAAAAAGAGGCACACAAAAAACATACCTGAGGGAGAGAAATGGAAGAAAAGATCATTGTAGTTGAGAGGATCCCAGAAAAGTACATGGAGAAAAGCATATTTATCTAGACTCCAAGTACAGATGGGAGACCTTAGGGAAGGAGTTAGAGGGATTGCAATGACTGATGCGAACGTCAGAATGAAATGGGATTAGGTTGAAGATGTTTTTCTGGACCACAAAGTGCACAAAGAGGAGTAGAAATGAGACTGGTTTTGTTTTAGTTTAAAATTATGTGATTAGACTCTAATCAAAGTAATCATTGTAGACCTAGTGCAGGACCTGTATTGATGAACCATTGGGTGCAGGGCAGGGGGGTGCAGGGCGGGGGGTGCAGGGCGGGGGGGTGCAGGGCGGGGTATGGCCTCCACCCGCAGAGGCTATCCCAGAAGGTGATGTTGGCCGAAATGCCTGCTGATGGATCCCCATGGCTGGGGGCAAGTCCTTTACTTTGGGGACTCTGGGAGTGCGCCCTGTCCACCACAGCCCATTCCTGCCTCTCACATCACCTTTGCTCCCACATGTCATGGGATCAGTCCTTCTGGGATGCCATCAGAGCTGTCTTCTTGCAGAAGACGTAGAGGGGGAAGGTTACTGAGATGAACTGAAACCTCTGCAGCTGGTCTCTGAGCCAACACTGACCAGCTCCCTTTACCACTAGCCACTCAAGGTCACACTCACCCTCAGCCAGCCCTTCTGATGGTCTTGGCAGCATAGCTGTTAAGGCGACATAAGTCTTCACCCTGAAGGAGTCCCTGGTCCATATGCCCTTCTCAAGCCAATTTTGCTGCACTGATGTATTTGTCACCTGAATTGGGCACAGAAATACAAAAAGATTCCCAAATGGATGGTCTTGGCATTGGACGAAGTCTTCTGGTTTCAACAATACTGGATGATAAGGGGAACTACAAACTCAATGGTACAGCAATTTAACTAATCATGGCTAGTAAGACCTCCCACTTTTACAGAACTTTAGCTCATCTGCCATGTCACCTGAGTAAAAAAAAAAAAAAAAAATTGATTCACATTGGTTTCCAAACTGGGTTTTGAAAAGACTTAAAACTGGGTTTGTTTTTGTTTTGTAAGAAAAACACTATGAAGCACCTAAATTCAATTCTTAAGCATGGACACATAAGAATATTAACATTGCAAAAACCTCTTTATGCATACAGAAAATGACTCATGCTCTCTCAGATTTAGAGAATATGGTCATATCATGTGAGTCCAAGTTTATGTAATATTGATTTATTCAAAAAGAGTAAGAGGAACAACTCATTATCCTGAACTTGGTTTCAGGAGTCATGATAGAAGTAAAATAAATGTAAATTTTTCTAGGCTAAGTTTATGAAATTACTCTGATGAGCTCTTTATAAAGTGATTCTTTAAGTGCAATAAAATTCTTACAGAAATGACAAAAATTGATGTCATAACAATCAATAGGAATATTAAAATAGAACCCTAATTAGGAAGTTGTTTTAATGGTTTACTAACATTTTTCCTATTCTTCAGGAGGAAAATAATAGCAAGAACCAGTATTTCTAATTACAAAAGGGCAATATCAAAAGTGCACGTGTGTGTGGATGTAAGTGTATATATTTATAAACCAATTATTATAGTAAATCACTCATGGTGGATGCCCTGAGATAAAATATGGGGAAAAGTCTAGGTTTTCAGTTTGCAGACTTTATCTGAAAATCTTCCGTGCCACCTTATAGTCCTTTAGGAAAGTCACCTGAACCGCCTCTGCCTCAGTTTCTTACCTGTACGATATGGTTGAGAAGATCGGATGAAACAGCCCACATGAAGGACGCTGGCATTGCTGACCGCCTGGAGGGTGCTCAGAAATGGCCGCTCCTCCCCTCTGTCAGTGAAATACACGGCTTAGTTCTGACCGCCAGTGTTGGTTTTCTCTCAACCTCGGTAATTCCTGTGCAATAAAAGTACGATCGACATTAATAGGGGCTAGAGAGCAAAATGAGAGTCAGATGGAAAGAGCAGATCTGAAAATGCAATGGAGTAGAAGTGGGTCAAGTTCAGGGTTTTACTTTTAAAACTCTATTTACTGAGTTTATTAAGTTGTATGATATTATGTTTTTATATATTTGTATAAGCTGTGGTTGTTCTGTGCGTACTTTGTTGTTATTGTTGTCATCGTGTTTTTGTTTTTCTTTTGGGGAGTTTAGGAATACTGACTTGGTTTGCTGGAAATCAGCCGGGAATCTTTTCAATAATTAAAGTTTGCAAAGCTATGTCTAACTCAGCAAGATTGCAATTCTCCCTCCATCCACAACTTCTTCCACCTTCTCCCTCCTTGGCCTGCTTTCTTCTCCTGGAGATCATGAGAGCTGTTCTGAAGTGGGAAAAAGATGTTTTCTGTTTTGTTTAGTGGGCCTAGGCTTCTTTCCTTCACCAAGATCCCAGTTCAGGAAGCTGGGCCATTTTATGTTTAAGATTCTGCTAAGCCTTTCAATGGTATGTGTGGGAGACCCTTCTGCGTGGCGTGGGCCCAGCTCCCACTCGGGGATGCACAGGACCCACGCCCACAGATAGGTTCTCTCCTGGGTAATCAGTTTGCAATATACCTAGGCTCCTTGAGTCTTGCTTTTTGCTGAAACTCCCTCACCCTGGATTGGGATAGCAAGTGCTTATTGTAACTTCCTAAAATCCATGCTAATCCCTGCAAGGACCAGTGTAACCGGCTCAACCACTTTTCCCTTTTCATTTGCTAATATCCTTTCTTCTGTGACGTGATTAACGGCATTGGCTCCTTTGTTGTCTGTAAAAGGTAACCACCTAAAGTGAACCTGTGCATAGTGAGTGAGGACCATCTTGTAATGTGAGCAGAAATAAAACAAAGACCTGTCATGGCAGAGGCCGCAGTTTTTGCTCTCCTTGAGAGAAAAGCCACACTGTCCTTTTTCCTCCACCGGACTCAGTAGTCCATGTGTATGTTTTATTTCATCCATAATGACACGGACACTGCTGGCTGGTGTCTGCATCAGCTGGTGCCCACGAACAAGGGACTCAGAGGCCACGAGCCATCGTCATTATGGACAACACACCAACCTGTTGGGAGTACGTGCGCATCAGCCCAGGTAAGGGCCGACGACCCCGAGTGCTTTTTGGGAATGCCGTTGGGTGTGTTGGATTCAGAGGAATAGGATTTTCTTCCAAGGTCGTGCTCTCTTGCGGACCACTTTGCAACTATACCTTCTTTAGTAAACAGAAGCTTTGCTCCCTCTCCCAGGCTTTTGCCAGGAGGCAACCTCAACCAAAGTCTGGGCTTGGGAGAAAGAGCAAAGATTTCCCCTTTAATCAGCTTTAACAACATCAACTAGTTACAGGACAGTTTACAGGCATCTCAGCAAATTCTATCTTTTAAGCTGCATCTTGCGGCCCCTTTAGTTTTGCCTTCCCCCCACATGCCTGCATAAGGATTTACAGGTGCACATGGAGAGAAAGCAAAAAGCAACACTCAAAGCAGCCTAGGTATATTGCAACCTGATTACCCACAAGAGAACCTATCTGTGGGTGTGGGTCCTGTGCATCTCCGAGTGGGAACTGGGCTCACGCCATGCAGAAGGGTCTGCCGCAGGTATGTGCCTCATTTGAGAGGTAGATGGGGAGGAACACTGAGATATTTATCCCCCCCAAGCCCTGTTGGACTGGGAGCTTGGGAAGAGGACATATTCACAAGGGATGCTGTTTTTACTGTTGATCTCTCTTACCTTGGTCAGTGTGAAGCAATAGAGTGAATCCTGGTCTCAGAATCAGAAGGCATAGTTTCTTGTTTCTGGTCTGCCATTAAGTCCTTGTGACTTAATAAAAATGCGCTTACATTTTTTGAGTTTGGTTTCTTCATAAATTAAATGTGGGGTAAGAAAGGATGTTCCCTGAAGATTCATTTCAGCTCTAAGCTTGTATCACTCCATCTCAGCCTGCTCCAGATTGTTCCTGTTCCCCTCTGTGTGTACTTTGGGTGTCAATTAAACACAGTTGTATCGAGTGAATAATAGTAATCACCTTTCCTCAACTCTCCCTGTTCCCCCTCTAAAAATGTTCTAACGGAAAGCCTTAATTCAGGAGCTCTTTGGAAAACATTGAGCGAAATTAACTTTAAAATCTTTTGCAAGTCAAAAGACCTTAAGACTTTAATGTTACAAAAGCTTTAAATTACGGTCTGAAACGTTGAGGAAGAGGAGCATCTTCGTCCAGCTCCGTGCAGGCTTCCTCCCAGTTTCGTTGTCGGTTACTGGGCAGCCGTTGAACACACGCCTCTTCCCACGTGGTGTAACAGTGAGCCGTGAGTGTCCTGTTCCAGGGCACTTCACCCCTCCCCATCTCCCCAGCTCTCTTCCCGCTGTGTGCCTCAAGAAAGAGCGAAGCCTGGAAAACTTTGCAAAATGTCCTTGTGAGGGCAAGTGTGCACTACTTAACAGGTCAACATTTTTATCTCCTTTCCTGAGGGAAGATTTTGAAAAGCGATGGGTGTTTATGGAAGAGTAAATACTACTGTTTTTAATGCAATGGAGCTTCTCACAAGGTTCCTTTCCGTTCTCGGTGCTACTTCCCGCCCCCTCCCCTCCCTCCCATGAAAAGTGGGTCTGGGCAGCCCCATTTCAATACACAACAGGATTTCTTCTCAGTAGGGAGACAGGCTATCACTACTTATCAATTTAGAGGATGCTTAAGCATATTTTCCAAGGAATTAGGAACTCTTCAAGAGTTATTTCACTATTAATCTGGATAACAACATACTGGGTATAATTTTGGGCACCGGGACCAAGTAACTAGATTAAGCAAAATGGTAGAAGTCTTCCTTCCACCAGGCCTTCTTACTATCTTTTTTAAAAGGTGGGAGAAATGCATCTTGCTTCTGTGAGTCCTTCCAAACCTTTGGTGTCCCTTCTGTTGTGCTGCAGGGGCACCAGTTCACTTTTCTGTGTTGCCCTCCATTTGCTGACGGGCATGGCTCTTCCCACAACCAATATTGCGGCAGTGTACATAGCTACAAGGTAGCTATAGTGATCGTGATAACAGCTACTACGTATTAAACACTTTATAGTTTCAGGTGTGAAGCTGTTACATGTGGCTTACGTATTGAATCCGCCAGCAACCCCCTGAAACTTTGTGAACATCCACATCCTAATGATAAGAAACCTACAACTCAAAAAGCCTGAGTACTTTGTCCTGAGTCTCGGTGGTCACAGTGGAGGAAGAGATGGGGGTTGATCCCGGGAATTCTAACGTTAGAGCTCCACACCCCAAGTGTTCATTGCCTGCTGAATATCTCCTGTTAAGTGTTCTGCGTGTACTTCAAAATTCAATATATTAAAACTCAAATGTTACATACCTTTAATTCCTAGTTTTTGAACAGTGATTATTTTTAAAATCACAGGATACTTGCTTTCTCTCTTATGTTTCCTCTTTCAAATAAAGTCCTCACCATCTTCCAAGCTTCCTTGAAAAGAATATTTAATGTCAATTGTAATGCTTTTTTTCTCACCCTATTTTTATGTTCAATTTATGACTCCTATTGACTTACAGTTTAAATATATTTTTCCTCAACATTCTCCCTGTAATTGGCTTGGTGCCCTTTATTGCTTACTTGAGTTTTGGAAAGTGCCAGAACTGGATGTTGCACATTGAATTGCTTCCTCTTCCAATTCCTGTGCTGAAGTCCTCACTCCCAGTAGCTCAAATGGTACCTCATTGGAGCTAGTCCTCACAGAGGAACCCAAGGTAAAATCACATCACTGGGGCAGGACTAGATCCAGTATGACTAGTGTCCACGTAAAAAGGGGAAATTCAGACACAGATACGCAGGGAGAATATTTGAATTTGAAGGCAGAGACTGGGGTGATGTGCCTACAAACCAAGAAGCACCAAAGGTTGCCAGCAAACCACTAGAGGGTCAGGAAGAAGACTGGAACAGATTCTCCCTCGTAGCTCCCAGCAGGAGCCAGCCCAGATGGCACCTTGACTTGTACCTTTCGGAACTGGGGGATAACAGATTTCTATTGGTGAAGTCACCTGTTTAAAGCACCTTGTTATGGTAGCCCCAGGAAACTAGTCCACGGCTTTCCGATGTCCATGCTGCCTTCAAACTTAAGCCATGAATTAGAGCCACAGCAAACTGCCCTTTGCCCAGAGATGCTGTCCCTTCTTGACCTTTCTTGTCCTTCCCCAAATCTGTTTACTCTTCATCTGGCAAACTTGTGCTTATCTTTAAAATTCCAGCTTTAATAATATTTCTTTCTTTGAATCTTTCCAATGTCAACCCACCCCACTCATGAGAGAGGTTTCAGCTGCCTTAACATCCCGTCCCTAAGTGGATTTTGGGGTGTGTATCGGTTTGCATCTAGACAGAAAACAAAGATTCTTGGGCATCAGACGAAATCATCAGCGATTGTCATTTTTGCTACACAGATTCAATTCAATATCAGCAATGGTTCAATACAATATTTTAAACAGTAAATGTAGCACACACAACATTACATGTGATGGAAAAGCTGAAAATTAAATGAAGGATGTGAGTCAAGCCAGAGAGCAGCACAGTTAAGGAACTGCCAGTGACCCTGGGGCTGGAGGGACAAAGGGAGGAGGGCAGCCCAGGAGGTGGACTCATGAAGTTGGAGCCACTACAGGTCTGTGAGGCAGGAGATACAGCCACAGAAGGGGTCCCGAAGCTTCCAGAGAATCCTCCAAAACAGGCAGGGAAGGAAGTACTCCAACTTAGCTCCTTCCCCATTCTCCAGACTTGGGCCAGTCTTCCCTTTCACCAAATTTAGCAGAAAGCTAGAGGACAATGGGGTGTGGGGAGTTTGTTTTACAACACAAAGTGGAGTTGATGTGAAAGGAAACAGCTGGATAAAAGGCAGAGCGTGTCAATGGTTCTCTTATGTTTGACTTCCGATTGTCCACCACCTGCCTGGTGTTAGGCCTGATGCTGTTAGAACTGTGTTGTTTCACAGAACTGAGCCCCCATGGTCTCGGGTGTTTGTACACCCTGAACTTAATCCACAGAGACGGCGATGACAAAGGAACTCACCAGAGTTCTCTCATGCAGTTTCTGGATGAATCAACATCAAAGGCCAAAGAAAAGGCCCCTGAAAATGAGGTCGTGCTGAGCCACCAGTCTGCTGGCCTCAAAGCAATGCTCAGCCGAGCTCTGCTTCCCGGGGAGAGAGATCAGAGGGAGAACCAGGAACTGCACACCTACCTGTGGGTATCTGAGCAGACGGACACCAGACAGGCAGATCAAGGCTGCAGGAAACCGCGGGGTGGTGGCCCGGCCCGGCCCCGAGGTGAGATGCAGGAGGACACCCGCAGTGACTCAGGGATGGCGGAGGCAGGGCGATGTCAGTGCCCCTGATTTTACAGGATCTATTCCATCTGTGTTACCTGAGCATTACGAACTGTGGGGGTGAGTTTTAATTTTCAGAGAGGAATGCTGCTGCAGAAGTGAGGGTGGGTATCACTAGGGTTTCACCATCGGGATCTCAGTAAACCCAGAAATGGACACCCAGGGGTGGAGAATAACCATACTCACACCATGCAATGAACTATGCAAAAACTCCTAAAGAGTGAATCAGAGTCCAGTGTTCCTGCGTGTCACCTGAATAAAATCAGACTACGATGTTCTTGCTTCCGGATCCCCTTGGCACTGACTCACATTAAAATAAAACACCAAGCCTTAAATGATAACAACAGCCTTCCTTGAAGGTCTATTTAGGATACTGAGGGCGGGGTGTACGGAAAAATTTTAAACTTCCTGAAACATTTTGGGTATTTCTTCTTCTCCATAGGGCTCTGCTTGTCTTCCTTACTGTTTAGAATCATCTTCCCCCTTTCCTTTCCTCCTTTCCTCCTTCCTTCCTTCCTTCACTTCCGGCAGCCTCTCCCGGTAGCTGTGCCCTGTCCTCCTGCAGATCTACTTGCTTCACTCACTTGCTGTCCCATTTGTGCTCAGCAAACAGCGGAGCCCTCAAGGAGCTGCAGTTCTTTGAAGATTGAGAAGGAAGGAATTCTAAACACACTTTTTGCTCTTATGTTGCTGTTACACAGAAAAGGGACTACACATAACATGCAGACTACCCAGTACTCATTTTCAAGTTTTCCACATAAAAGGAAAATAAAGTCATTGGCTCTGGGAAGCTAAAGAAAATGCCTCCGCAAATTTCTGGTTGGGGTCCTCTTCTTGATCTGGCTTTGTACACTTTTATTTAGTCTTACCAAGGTAGTCAAGGAATGTGAGAAAATACTATTGCTGAATGGACCCACCCTTGTGCTCCGGGGGTTCCCCCTGCCGTACTAGGTTCGTCTGGCCTGCCACGAGGAAAAGACATCTCTCAATGCCAGAGACTGGTGAAAGGGAAAGGGATTATTTATTTACAGATTTATACAGACTTAGAGTAATGACTTAATGTCCTCATTAAAATACTAAAGTCCTTTAGAATACCCATAAACGCTCGGTCCTTCCTTCCCCCCTTTGCCCAGTCCCGGGTACCGTATGTCAGGAATAGAAGTAGAAGTCCGTGGTTCAGGCAGCCCCTCGGTTCCAGCACCATCAGCTGTGTCACCGCCACGATCTCCAGTTAATCCAAAACCACGTGGCACCTTCTCACGGCCCACCAGCAAGAATCCTCTCCTCACCCCTTATCTCCCAGGCAAAGTCTCTCCTACTGCCTAAGCCATGTGGCAAAAAGGAAGCACCGTAAAGTTTCACAGTCCCAACTTTCACCAAAGCCGCGTGCTCCCCAAAAGCCCGTCACGGCTGCTGCACATTGGTTTTAAACCCCAACGCCAAGCTTCCTCTGCAGCCCCATTTCCGACTCCTCCCACAATCAGTTACACCTGCCAGTGTTCAGCATCCTTCCAGCTTTACTGGGCTGCCCTAGTAAGTCCTGGAAGGCGTGGCCGCATGGCATGGAGCCAATCACCTGCAAGCTTTTGCGCAGGTTCTGTACCCAGAGGGAGTTGCCTTCCAGTTACAGTGTGGGTTGAAGTCACTCCCGTCCCCCTGGCTCAAAGCAGGGCCACAGCTCTTTAACATATCTGTGAAACCAGTTAAAGGTTATAGATTTGTTAAACGACTATCCTAGAGGTTATCTGCAAAGCCATTGCTGTTCAAAACAACTCTCAATGGCCTTGCTCCATGCGTCCCATCCCCCAGCTTAGACTTGTGGGGGTGAGGATATCATATATATATATATTTTTTCCTGTACTTGTATTTTTTCTGGAGCTTTGATCTGTTCTTTCATTTGGGCCATTTTTTTTCTTTTGTCTTGGCACACCTGTTACATAGTAAGGGGCGGAGTTTTAGGTAATTGCCAGGACAGGGCAACCCGCTTGGCTCTTGGCTCATTGTGGTAATGTATATGGGGGAGGGGCCGAGAGGGAACAGTGCTGCTTGCTCAGCTCTCCGCTGGCTGTCTGTAGTCACTGCCCCTGCTTCCCACAGCAAAGTGGGCCCTTCTGGTGCTGATTCCCGGGTGGGTGGGCTTGTGTAGTTCTAGGACCCCGTGGGTCTCTGCAACAGACTGCTGTGAGGCTGGGAGTTTCTCCTGCTGCCTCAACCCCCACAGGTGTTTTCAGTCAGAGGTTTAAGACTTTATTTCCCCGCACTGGAACCCTGGGTTTTGTGGTCTGTCTCGATCCCCAGTTACTCCTCCTGGTATATCCACATGAAAATGTGGGACCTCCCACTCTGCCAGCCACCGCCTAGCTCAGTCCACCAGCTGCCGCCTCACCCACCAGGTCCACCAACAGTTGCGTTGCCATGAGTCCTCTCCACCTGGCTGCCTGTCTCTGCCCCTCCTACCACCGGTCTGGATGAATGTTTCTACTTTAACTGCGTGGTTGTCAGACTTACGTACAGTTTGATTTTTCTGTCAGTTCTGGTTGGGTTTTGTTTTTAAATTTGTTGTTGTCCTTTTGGTTTTGGGAGGAGGCACAGTGCATCTAACTGCGCTTCCATCTTGGCCGGAAGTCCCAAATTCTATATGGAAGCATACATAACTCTCTCTCCAGTATGAGCTATATATACAATTATCAGAATAATTCTTTGTCTCTATAATTTAAGTGAAAAATATAAAATACAAAACAATGCAAACTATAACTTTTTGGTGATTAAACACTTTTTGCGCAAAGAGAAGAAACAGCCAAATCAGCTTCACTTGTGGGTGTCCGTTCCTCACGACCAGCTAGACCCTCCTGATGGCCCCTGCAGGGTGATGGCCTGTGTGCATCCCTTTTGGGATGCAGCAGAAGACAGACACAACAGCGAGGTTGACCAGATGTCCATGATGCACACACTGAGGCAGGACCAGGGAGCATGCACTGAGTCTGAAACAGGGACACATGTTCCTAGAGGAGGCAGTAAGCCCGGTACAAGCTCGGTGGACTCTTTATCTCCTGCTAAGGAATATTCCGGGCCCAAGGTTATTCTGCTGCCAAGTTGGGGCTGGAAAGCTGCATGTGCCAGACTGCCTTTCCCCACGGGCAGCATGAGCAAAAATATTTTTAGTCTGAGTTTATCTAGATAATCAGCTCATACCCCATTGCACTGTTTGACATAATAACATTAAGTAGAATAAAATCTACCTCCTGTCAAGCAATCCCTAGCCCCATGTTGCATATGTTTGATGAAGATTGATTAAAAATAGCATCCCACTTTGAAAGAAGAGTATGTTAAACCCATCAAATGAAAACGTTTAGAGACCACAGAGGAGCCTGTTTGCTGATGGCGATTTTGTCCTAACTGAATGTCACCTCCCAAGTAGGGGGTGCACTCTAATATGTAGAGGCTGTCAGTGACTCTGCGGCAAGCAGTTCCCACTAGAAATTGTAGACTGGTCTCCAGAAGACAACAAGAATCCGGCTGCCTCAGACCCACCGTCGGAGAGACCAGCTGCCTGAACAGCTCAGCCACAGCACGAAGGGAAGGCACCCTGCAGTGGAATGGAGGGTTGAGACGAGTGGATGGAGATGAAATCTTTTTCAAGTATAGAGGCCACACGCTTTGCTGACACACTGATCGTGCTAAGGTCCAGAGACAAAATTAAAGTACTTGGGGTGAAAAACACCATCGATGAGTGCAGGTAAAAAAAAATATGAACCAGCTTTGTAGTTCAGGGTTAAAGTTCAGAAAGTAGAAGATTGCTCTCTCTGTATATTTGAGCTTTTGTAGAAGTACCTAATTACACACATACATGCACACACTTATCCATATGTGTCTTGATTTCTCTGTGACTGTTGAGAGTAGACACTACTCTGGGGAAGCCTTTCCCCACTTGCCACCCGCATCCAGCACAGCTCTTTCCTGAGTGGAAGTGGTGTGCACTGATTTTGATCTCCAGATCAGCTACCCTCCCAAACTGATCCTCCTGTTTTCCCTCGATGGAGGGATGATGCCGATGAAGCCACTTACTTTGATGGCCATGGGTTAAAACAACTGGGAGTTAGTCTGATTTCTTCCATTTAGGTTTGCAGGAGAGCTGCCCACTGCTCAGGAATGCCTACTTTGAAATTCACATCAGGAAGACATAAACTTGTATTATCTTAAGCTACTGAAATGTCAACTGCCATCCTACTGGAATCTTCTTGAGCACATTCAAGTCACAGTAGCTAAAATGGAAGTCATCCGCCTTCGTCTACCCCAGCTCTCCCCTTCCTTTTCCCGAGATGTGCAGTTTCAGTAATGGTGCCATTGTCTTCCCGATCATCCCAGCTGCTCATGTGGGTGTACTATGAACTCCACCCCTTTCCCTGAGTAACAAATTAAAAACCCAGGCCCCTAAAGTTGCTGACAAAATGTCACTTGGAGCAGTTCTTTCCTTTTCACAGTTCCATTACCTCCCGCATTTAGACTGTGTCTCCAACACGCATATTTCTTCAGCTTCTAAAACCCGGCTGTGCCCTGCCCCTAGGCTAATCCATCCCTGAAGCCGCCATTGAAGTGATATTGCTGAAACACAAATCTATCACCCTGAGCATAAAATATTAACAATTCTTTCTGGGCTATAAGATGAGAGTCTAAAATTCCTCGAGCCTCACATTGAAGGTCATTTACATTCTTGATTCAACACTTTTTATCACCCTCTCCTCTTGCACTTACTCTCAAACCACACCAACTCCAGCTTGAGGTCTTATGAGACTCTTGGCCTTTTCAGGATCTCTGCCTCCCTCTGGAACCCCATCCCTGAAACTTGCAGTCAGACACCCTGCAGCACGGAGACCATGGCACACAGAATCAAACTGAGCATGCGCCAATGAAGACCCAGCACCTTTGTAGCTGAATGCTCCAGGAAAAGTCCTCATCTTTCTGACCCTGAAGAAATACTAATTCCCACCTTGCGTTCTTCTTCTGCCTTTGCAATCACAGAAAGCATTTGCTTTCACGGCTTCTGGTGCCCTCTCCAAATTCCTCTTTATTCTGAACTTCCCCATTCTGGGTGAAGCAGGAGATCAGTATAAAAGTAAAACAGTGTTTATTTCATAAAATAAAGGAAAAGCAAGAGGAGACTTGTAAGGCAACACATCCCCTCCAGACACGGCGGTCAGACCAGCATCTCATGCACCACCTCTCCCCACCCTCATTGCTGCTTGCTGGCTGCTCCTCACCCAGCAGGGTAACAAAATAAGAAGTTTGTCCCTTAACCTTGCTTTCTAATTTGCTTATGTTCACCATAGACACCTAGCAGCATTTTTAACATAGCTCAGCTCTGCCTTCAGCTCAGAAATATTTTTCCCTGAAATTTAATACAGAGAGCCTTGGCCCGTTGAGGGTGTGTGCAGGATTTCCATCAGTCAGCCTAGACAGCTGATGCCTCCAGATCCCACCGGATGGTGGACTTTGAATGCACTTTTTAATCCCAGACTTTAGCTTCAGAGCCTACGACATTTTCCAGGTAATGTAATACCCTAGGTTCTCTGAGCTGTATGAATCAGGCCAACAGAGTTTGCAGGGCATAGCATATTCCATCTCCGTGGCACATCGTTCCACAGGATGCACATTTTCACACTTGAATGATGGCTTGTTTTCTGTTTGGTGTCTATTTTTTAGCTTTTATGGTCTTTGTTGTTTTTAAAACATCTAGCTATTGATAAATCAGTGCAGTTATACTTGCCTCCGAATTCTTTTAAAAATAGAAAGAAATTAATGAAAGTTTACTTATTCCCAAGATCCAGGCCAGGTATGATCTCTTTTACGAAGACTTACTCTGTTTGTCACCAGAACTGATGATTGCTGCCGTTAAATGCAGCCTGCAGTTTTATCATAAACTTGTCTCTTTTGTTCCTGCGCATAGTGCCTCAGTTCTTTATAATCCTATGTCCCTGATTAACTTGTAATCTTAAGAGCACCCATGTTCACCTTTCTATTGCTCTAATTCTAGCAAGCAATGAAATCCACATACGCCCATGGCTTTTCACCTTCTAGTCTTTCATTTTACACTGTACCTTTAGAAAAAGTCAACACAGTGGGGGTTTAAAAATATTTTCTCATTTAAGTTCAATCATCTTCCCAAGTGTTAAGTCCATTTCGCTGCACAACTTGATGCTAATATGAAAGTATTTGTAACTTTCAACGTGACAATCAGTCACTGGCTGGGCAGAGATTGAAAGGTCCTGTTTACAGTAAATCCAGTGCAATTGTTACCCTTCAGAGTTCCTGACCAATTTCAGTTACATGCAGTGGGGATTTCCACTGGATTTTTTCTTCTTCTGTCCGCAGAACGTTTTCTGCAGCATACTGTTGAAATGGACACAGTCTAGTTCAAAAAAGCATGATTGTGGCCCACTGCTGCCCTTTAAATATATGACTATTCAAAGATTTTCCTAAGATTTCACAAAGATGACCCAAAATAGTGATCTTTCTTCAATTGTTATCATTTCATTCTTCAGACACCAGTGGTTGTAGGTCATTTGCAAGATTCGGGAGGAAAAGTATATAATCAAAAGTGGAACACACATCATGACTTGTTAGTCTTTCTTTAGAATCACTATTTTGGCTAACACCTAAATTCATCAATGGAAGACTAATCTGAATTTCCAAATGTGTCTTCCTCTCTGAGATTTAGGAAAAGGAAATCAGGAATGTCTGCTTAATACCCTGGTGTGGTTAAAACCACTGAATGGTGTTATGTATGGATCTGATTAGCTTCACACTGCATTAATACCACTTGGCTGGATCTTTTAAGAAGTGAATGTAGTTCCCAGGTGATAACCTGGAAGTAAGGATTGCGATAGAGCAATGGTCCTAACCACGCTGGGGGTCTGACTCTCTTCAAGAGTCTAAGGAATGTTCTAAATGTAATGGCTGAATTACATACAGATATGTTTTCTTTAGCTGATCACCCTCACACTGACTCAAGATAAGAATTCTAAGGAAGTCTTTTGTAACAAATCCCAGTCTACCCATTAGTGCCCAACTTTTTTTGTACAGTTTAATGTATATTTCAAATACATAAAACCAAAGACCAAAATAGTTTCAGTTTATTGCCACATTAATACTTTGGAAATTACTTTGGGTAAATGTAGATTAGTGGTAAAGCCGTATACATTGTAAATGGTCAATCCTGCTTATGGCTTAGAGCAGAGAAACAGGCATGAAAGCAAAGCTGCCGCCCGCTGACATCATTCCTTTCAGAACTGACAATACATTTGTGTAATACATGGAACAGGTCAGCTGTGAAATGGTTACAAGAACAGAAGCTCTTTAATTTATTCTCAGTTTTCATAAGAACCCGTGTACTCTTTCAGTCCAGCCAAGTACTGCTATTTACCTGTTACGTTCACCATGGTGATGTCCCAAAAGTCCCTGCTGTAGAAGTCGAAAGGCCTACAAGTAGCCCGAGACCTTGGGCTACAAGGGCTGCAGCATCCTTCTGAGGGTGAAGGATTTATTTACACTGTAAAACCTCTCCTCAGGCAAGTTTTTGGGAACTCCTGCAGATGAAGCACTTCTAGTGCTTGGCAGTGCATCAAGTTTTACTGTGTTCTGTGTTGCTGTGTATTAGCATTAATAACACAGCCAAAACATCTGAAAGAAATGTTGTCAACTGTCATTAAATTGATCAAATTTGTCAGCTCTGTCTCTTTCAATGGTATCATCAAACATTAATTCAACATACGAATCTCCTACCTGCTACCAACAAGTTCACTCTCATGCTCAAGGACAAATATTGAAAGACAATATTGAACTTTGAACAGATTTTTCACATTTTTGAAGGCCTCTGTTAAAACAATTTTAAATAGGGCATGTGGCAAACTTTTCATCTATTTGAATAAGATGAATCTTTGATCAACACCTGTCAGCCACCATAATGAACACAGTTGAAGAACTCGGTCTTTGGCCAAGTTCCCGGGATAAAAGAGAATTAGAGTTGAGCACTCTGAGCACATTGTTGACAGGTTCCCATGCTGGAGCAGCCTGCTCAGGTGAGCACCAAAAATTATAAAGCCTTTCAATGTCCCACCAGATAAGAATTGTCAGACACATGGAGAACAAATCTTTTGACTCTTCCTTCCATCAAGAGGTCAACATAAAAATATACATTTTTAATTCAAATCTGTATTATTTTGTTTGGGCTGCCTTAAGAGAACACCACAGACTGGTGGCTCAAATGACATAAATTTACTGTTTCGCAGTTCTCCATGCTTGAAGTGCAAAATCAAGGTGCCAGTGGGGGTGATTTCTGGTGAGGACTCTCTGTCGGGTTTGCAGGTGGCCGCCCTCTCTTTCCTCTGTGCATGCACCCTGCCGCTGTTTCTTCCTCTACTTAAAAGTTCACCTGTCATACTGCATTAGGGTTTCACCCTTACGGAATGATTTAACCTTAATTACCTCCTTTAAGGCCTTACCTCCAAATACTGTCATATTGGGGGCTAGACTTCCATCAGTGAATTTTGGGGGGTCACAATTCAGTTCATAGCACGATGCTACTTACAAACTTGCTCCTTATGTAAATGATACATGCATTTTCAAAGATGATCTCATTGTTATATATAATTGGAATTCATTTTGGGGAATCTTCAAGAATCATAATATTCATTGACATAGTCCATATTCATGTGTCAAAGATAACTCTAGTTCCTTTTGTTACTATATACTTGGGTGTGTCAGGGTTTTCAGTTCATGTTGCAATGAGAAAGTGAAAAAATATTAGCTATCAAAATAAGTAAACATTGCCAAGACAAAGAACATTGTACGATTATAATTTTACCTTTTAAGCAAAGATTTACCTTACAACAAAATTAATAGGATTTGTACATTGTAAGTGGCCAGTAAATTTGCATTACTAAAGCACAAGGAAAGAACAAAAGTCCAACCCATAGGAAGAGAGTAAAATGGTAGTTGCCAGTGGCTGGTGGCTTCGGGGGAATTAGGGGATGTCAGTACGACATTGGGGGATGATGTGGGAACAGATTTTCATTGTAAGATGAGTAAGTTCTGGGGATCTAGTGTACAGTATGGTGACTGTGGTTAGCCCTACTATATGGTGTACTTGAAATTTACTTATAAAGTAAATCTTAAATGTTCTCACCAACCCACCCAAAAGGTAACTATCAATATGTGAGGTGACAAATGCCACAACTCGCTTTACTGTGGCCATCAGGCCAACACAGGTATGCCTGTCAAGTCATCATCTTATGTACCTTCCGTAAGACGCTGTGCGGTATCTTAGTGCAGCTTGTACTTGGTTACTTTATACTTGGTCAACTCTCCCTTAGTAAAGCTGGGAAAAATTGATATTGCTTTGGGAAGATTTTTTCACATTCAGTCTTACGAAGGGGTGCAGCTCTACCACAGTGCAGTCCGTCGCCTGCAATGGCCTAGGCGTCTGCGGCTCTGACCTAGTAATGGCGCTTGGTGGCTGCCGCGATTGCTGTCCCCTTACATGCGTCCCCGTGTAACAGCAATTCTGTTCACTTCTGAGCCGCAGAGATGTAATTTCACTTGGTTCTAATTAGCAAATAACCTTGTGGCAAAATCACTCAAAAACCTTCTCAATAGTAATCAAAGACAAATCTTCAGTTCTATTCAGAGCTGTGCAATTCTGGGAGTTTAATTGGATTCCTCAGGTTTATTTTCCGAGAATAGCACTTTTTTCTAGCAGACACTCATACGTGTATCTCTAATGCGATTAGAATCTTATCTTTTCCTCCCCAATTGTTTAATTTCAAAAGGGTCTCAAATCATAGTAATTACAATAAATCAGATATACAGGCTTGATTATTGCTTCCATGATTTAACAGTCATTGAACTATCTATTTTTTACGCCTTTGCCAGTTTTGGTAATTTAATTGGGTAACACAGTTGTTCTTTCCATACTTATTAAATAGTTCAGAAATACAAAAAAAAAAAAAAACCCACAGAAAATAGAAGTACAATAAAACATTTAGTTTAAGAAATATGTTTTAAGCACTTCTTCTTACTTTAGAGGAAGACAAACAAACTTCCTTACTGCGTGTCCAACACAAAGGCAGAATCTGAAATGGAAGGTATTATTTGTTTTACAAAGTAAATGCTCGCAGTGAATGGCTGCTGAGGCCCAGCCACACATACCAGCAATGGGGTAGGTTAAGCCTGGTGTTTGCAAAGCTTCTGGAAGTGGTACAAACTGGAGCACCTTTCACCTTTTAAGCAGTCATCAAAATGTGCATAGTCACTGATGTTACAGCCTGAAGTGTTGACTTATTTTGATAGTTCACTAGCTGTCACATGTGGTCTATAATATTCACTTGTTCTTCTGTAGTTATAGCTTTTCACAATTCAGTCATTCTTTCAAGGGACAAGAAGGAAGGTCTCAGTAAACTCACTAAACTGAATACATCTGAAGATTTAGTAAATCTTTAGTAAAAACAAAAATGAAAGGGAAAAATGAGAAAAATGATTGGGGAAGGAGATACTCAGGGAGTGACTAACTGCTGTAAATGAAAGAAAAAATAAAGGGTCAAAAGATGAACAAAGAAGACTTGCAGAAAATCATAAGATATTGTTGAACAAATAGACAATCAATGCACCTCTAAGAGAATTTAATCCAAATTAGTGAAAAACAATTTTCTTGAAAAATTAATTTTACCACAACTATATAGTAATCTCATCTCTAGCTAAATTATGTGATCAATTGAAATGGACATAGTACTATGCCTATGTATGAACTCACACAAAATAAATTGAAGATACTACTTCACAGAGTTTATAATTTACTGTTTTATTTATTTTACTTTTCTTCGTAGGGGCCAGATGGTGAACTAATAGGATCAAAGCCACCAAGCCTGCATGTGAGGAGTATTTAGACCTTTACAATTGACATGAATCTCTACTACTTCATCTGGGATAGATTTCTTTTAATTTAATTTTTATTTTTCTTGGCTGACTGGTGTCAGAATGGGGGCTGAATTCAAAGACTTCCCATTCCCTTTCACCACTACTATACAGCTCTTATCTTAAAGGAAAAGAAATAATGCAGTGGTTTGGCTCACATTCAAATATGTCCATTTCAATTATATATTCAAGCGTCAAAAAACGAGGGGAATAGGTCTGTGGACCTATTCTAACAGGGGTCATGACATCCTCTAACAGGGGTCATGACAACACTTTAGGTCCCTAGGTATAATTGTTCTCAAGGATCCTGTGCCCACTGGTACCAGGGAACAGCCAGGGCTCATTTTGGGGAAGGTCTAAAGGAATAATTATTGCAGATGCTTGCCATGATTCCTACTTGCCATGGGCCCCCACTGAGACCCAGTTTCCCCTTCATGGACTTCCAGATCTAAGAACTTGCTCAAGTATGGAAACCTGGAAAAAAGTTCCTGACGTTGCGGTGCCTCCTCAGGCTCCCACCCATCCATCCCTGACTGTCTTTGATTGTATAAATTCAGTGATGCCCTTTTGCTTGCCCATCTATCCAGGCCCCTGAGTACACAGTATTCATGATCCTTCCCCCAGATATCTGTGTTTCTGTTTTGTTGGCTTCAATCCCTGTGTGATTGGTTGCCTCTGTTTCGAAGTGAACTTCTTCTTCCTCAGCCTGCACTCCTCACTTAGGGGTTCTGTTGCCAAGAGCACACATTAATATACACCCTGCATACAGATCTTCATCTCAGAGCCAAGTTACTGGAGAAAAAACAAAACCAAACTAAATAAATTTAAAAGATTGAGTTCTGGCCAAACTTCAAAAGATAACTCTTCGATATTCTGTCAGTGAAAGGAGAAACAAAAATGATTGCTTATTTGAATCAGCTGAATAATTTTTTAAGACTCTCTTTATTTATATTTAGAGAGAGCAGAAGACAGAGAGAAAGGGAGGGAGCGAAACATCAGTTTGAGGAAGAAATATCAATCGGTTGCCTCTTGTATTAGAGGTTAAGCTGCAGCCCGGGCATGTGCCCTAACCAGGAACCGAACAAGGAACCTATAGTTTCTCAGGACAAAGCCCAACTGAGAAACAACATTCAGGGCTGAATCAGTTGATTCTTTAAGTAGGCTAAGAACAAACAAAAATATATACTATGGCAAAAACATTTACTCTTCCAAAATTATAATACAAAAATAAAATAAATTTTCACTTGATCAGTTGAGGTAATATATGATTTTTAGGATTTCCCAAAATATATGGAAGAAGAAGTGATGTGTGAAGAAAGAAATGTCAATGGAATCATCCATCGTTGTAAAAAATTAATAGATTTCACAGTAGGGTTACATGGAAATGAAATTGCTTAATCCTGGTCCCGCAATTCTTTTCTCCCTGCAGCAAATACACATGTGACCCTCTACGGAGCTTCTCCAGTTCATGGTTGGTTTGTTTTTTTTTTTTTCAAAAGCCTCAACTAAAAGAACCAAGCTCATCTATCATCAAAATGGTAACTGTCTTATTTAAAACAACTGAATCAGAAAAATTGAGCATTAACTAAACTGTGTTTACACAGCATTAACTACTTGAAAGAAAATGTGGACAGAGAAACTTAAGGTTTAGAAACTTAAGGTTTAGACACTGCTATGTAAATATCAGAGATAAAGATGAAGCATTAGTCATATAATCTCAGTAGTAAAGTGAGTAAATTCACAGACAGCAGGTTGATATCCAACTTTACGGACACATGTTTCCAACATCTGGTATCAAATTATGAAAAACCTGGTGGCTTGAAACAACAGAAGTTTACTTTCTCATGACTGTCCTTTCTTGTCTCCTCCAGCCTCCAAGTCGCCTAGAGAGCCTTGGTTTGTGGTACCCATTGCCAACCCCCGCCTCTGTCTCTGCAGGCTCTTCCCCTCTGTGTCTGTGTCTGTTGTCTTCTTCTTCTGTCTCTAGCAAGAACACTTGACTTTGAATGAAGGCCTCACTCAGGGAAGCCAGGATTATGGCACCTCACGATCCTTCATTTAGTTACATCTGCAAAGACCGTCTCCCACATAAGGACACATTCCCAGGTTCCTGGGGTAAATATAATATCTTAACAAAGATGTTGTTTGAGAGAAGTGACTATGAATATTGAAAGGGCTTCTAGGGAGTTAGCTGAAAATACACAGTAAAATTAGGGATTCTGCCCTTATCTCCAGGCTACATCATATCTGCTATTAAAAGACTCCCCTTTCTTCCAGAAATCTGAGGTTTAGAAATATAATAGCTCACAAGTCCTTGGGCACAGTCAGCAGTTTTGCTAATCTGTTGTGTTTGTCTCAAGTCCTGACACAAGGCTGCTCCTGAATCTCAAGGAAATATCAGATTTCTTCTCTCTCTTTTTTAAAACTCACATTGTTTTGGCCACTTAAACACATATGCCTGGACTTCCAACCAAGATGGAGGCATAGGTAGACACACTGTGTCTTGCACAACCAAAAGAAGAACAACAACAAATTAAAAAAATAAAAAACCTTCAGAACTGACAGAAAATTGAACTGTGTGGAAATCCAACAACCAAAGAGTTAAAGAAGAAACATGCACCCAGACTGGTAGGAGGGGCACAGGCAGGCAGCTGAGTGGAGAGGACTTACAGCAAGGCAGTGGCTGGAGGACTGGGGTGGGCCAGGTGGCTGCTGGAGGACAGGGCAAGGTGGCAGCTGGCACAGCAGGCAGTCCCACATTCGCATGTGGATAAACCAGGAGGAACAACTGGGGAGTGAGACACACCTCACAACCCAGGGTCCCAGCTCAGGGTAATAAAACTGCAAGGCCTCTGACTGAAAAAACCTGTGGGGGTTGCAGCTGCAGTGGGAGAAAGTCCCAGCCTCACAGGAGAGCCCATTGGAGAGACCCACAGTGTCCTAGAACGTACACAAACCCACCCATCCGGGAATCAGAAGGGCCCAATTTGCTTTGGGGTAGCGTGGGAAGTGACTGAAAACTGGCAGAGAGCGGAGCAAGCAGCACTGTTCCCTCTCAGACCCTTCTCCCACATACAGCGTCACAACACAGCAACGTAGATTGCCCCGCCCTGGTGAACACCTAAGGCCCCGACCCTTACTACAGGCACATCAAGACAAAAAAGATGGCCCAAATGAAAGAACAGATCAAAGCTCCAGAAAAAATGCAACTAAGCCATGAAGAGATAGCCAACTTATCAGATGCAGAGTTCAAAACACTGGTATCAGGATGTTCACAGAAATGGTTAAGTATGGTCACAAAATAGAGGAAAAAGTTAAGACTATGCAAAGTGAAATAAAGAAAAATATACAAGGAACCAACAGTGACAGGAAGGAAACTGGGACTCAAATCAAGTTTGGATCAGAAGGAAGAAATAAATAATCAACCAGAACAGAATGAAGAAATAAGAATTCAAAAACATGAGGAGAGGCTTAGGACCTTCTGGGACAATTTTAAGCATTTCCACATCCGAATCACAGGGGTGCCAGAAGGAGAAGAGAAAGAGCAAGAAATTGAAAACTTATTTGAAAAAATAATGAAGGAGAACTTCCCCAATCTGGCAAAGGAAATAGACTTCCAGGAAGTCCAGGAAGCTCAGAGAGTCCCAAAGAATTTGGACCAAAGGAAGCACATGCCAAGGCAAATCATAATTACATTACCCATGATTAAGGAGAGAATCTTCAAAGCAGCAAGAGAAAAGGAGACAGTTACCTACAAAGGAGTTCCCATAACACTATCAGCCGATTTCTCAAAAGAAACCCTGCAGAAAAGAAGGGGCTGGAAAGAAGTATTCCAAGTCATGAAAGGCAAGGACCTACATCCAAGATTACTCTACCCAGCAAACTATCACTTAGAATGGAAAGGCAGATAAAGTGCTTCCCAGAAAATGTAAAGTTAAAGGAGTTCATCATCACCAAGACCTGATTATATGAAATGTTAAAGGGACTAATCTAAGAAAAAGAATATGATCAAAAATATGAACAGCAAAATGGCAACTCACAACTCTCAACAACCAAATCTAAAAAATACAAAAATAAAAACAAAGTAAGCAAACATCTAGAACAGGAAGAAATCATAAAAATGGAGATCACATGGGAGTGTTATCAGCAAGGGGGTGTGGGAGGGGGAGAGAGGGGAAAAGGTACAGAGAATAAGTAGCATAAATGGTATGTAGAAAATAGACAGGGGGAGGGCAAGAATAGTATGGGAAATGTAGAAGCCAAAGAACTTATATGTATGACCCACAGACTTGAAACAAGGGGAGGGGGATGGATGTGGGTGGGAGGGTTTTATAGGGTGGAGGGGAATAAAGGGGAAAAACGGGACAACTGTAATAGCATAATCAATAAAATCTATTAAAAAATAAACGCATATGCCTGTATTCCTTTATAATGCTTTTGTTGCATTTGATTTCTCTCCTCACTAGAGCTTCAGAGTCATTTACAAACATTAAAGGTCCAGTTAGTATGTCTCAGTCTTACATTTACATTTAAGGAAAAAAAAATCAGTATTTATTAAATGGACTTCAGAATCCTTTGGAGGCAGTTACACCATTTTAGCCATCAGTCAGAACATTGTTTTATAAATAATTGCTGAATAAAAAGTGTGCTTTATTATTTTTCTAGAATTTTAAAATCTGTATTGATGATTTAGATTGTTTTTTAGGAATAATTTATAGATAACTATTTGGAAGAATTTACTGGCTCCAAATAGGCCCAAGATGCTGTTCATCTATATTTAAATTTATTTAAAGTTCATGAATATTAAAATTAAGAAAATATATTTATATTTACATGACTTTTAAAGTTTAACAAACCTCTGTGTCTCATGTACACTTTTTCCCCCTCTAATTTCAAGACCTCGTGTAATGACAATTCTTTATTCTCTGAGGCCCAACCCAACATCTATGCAACATAAGGGCCAATGAAGAGTTGCATGTGTTCCCCCGACATCACATAACTGTACCTGGGACACGCGGTCAGCGGGATGTCGGCAGTGTGTTCACCTGCCTCTGACACCTGCTCTCGCTTGAGCCTGAACTCTTACCTTTGGCATTCAAAATTTCCGTATTGCTCCCTTTTTTAATTATACACAAATAAAAAAGGTAATTATATTCAGTGTTGAATTGTTTTTAGAAATGGACTAAATCCCAAATGTCCAGTGGGATATTTATTTGAGCTACAAGTAGTCTCCTGGAGCACTGCTTATCCTGCCCCGCTGAAGAAAAGAGCTCTTTTAACTGGGACGTTATACCGAGTGCAAATGATATTGCTGTGCACTGACTTGCTCAACTCACATGCAGGCAAATAAGAAAACCGAAAGCTTCGAAGTTTTATTTTAATTGTGTAAGGAATATATATGTCTTCATGTACTCTGTGTGTGTGGTCAAATTTTTAGAGAAGATGGCTTTTTATGGCCCAAACAATGCACTATATTTAAATGACCTCTAACTAATGAGGCAGGCATTCCAGTGCCGAGTACAAGACGCATTTTACTTCCTTCTCACACAGAGTCTTAAGAAAACAGAGTATTAGAGGGCTTTTTAAAAACAGGACATTCTGTGGCTTTTTAATGCTCTACTTAAACGAAGCATGTTATTCTGGATCCACTACCACGAAGGGTAGTGTATCCACGCCCTAGGATGACAGGGTATTTTACACAAGGGAAGAAGTTTTAGAATGCATGGGGACGCTGAAGACTAACAGATACTGCAGAGGATTCTTAGTTGCTCCCCCCCATATCCAGGTGTGCTCTTGGGAGTGGATTCGGAAGGGTCATCGGGGTCAAGTGCTGACAATACACATCCCTGTGTGGTTCATTTTTTTGTCATACACCCTCTTTTTGATGTATACAGGCCTTTGAATTTAAGGTGCTTTTGATTCTTCTCTGAAAATATAAAAAGCCAATTAACTAATTCCAGGAAGCACAAAATGCTGTGCCTAGAATTCTATGTTACATTCTCAGAACTGGTTTATTTCAAATGTGTGCATCAGTCTATTTCCATTCAGATCAATAAGGCTATTTTGACCTAAGAGAAGAGGTACTGTAGAGTATCGCTCAGCTTTCATGGGTTCCGCTAAGCCGATCCATGGCAATGGTTCCTGGCACTGTGCTAGGTGGGAGGGGTAACTTCATTGAGCCAAACAGACAACGGTCCTGTCATCACGGGGCTTATCAATCATCCAAGTAAGTCATTGTGAACGGTGATAAGGACCGTAAAGGATATGGCGTTTCAGCAGAGATCTGAGGGTTAAGTAAGAGTTAACTAAATGAAGAGGGAAGAAAGCTTTCCAAGCAGACAGAAACAACATGAAATAACTCTCAGGATGGAAGGATCCTAGTGCTTTCTAAAGAACGAAAGGAAAGTGAGAGTGTCTGTGCCTGCCCCTTCCCCACCGCGGCCTTCTTTGGCAGAGCAGGTGAATGTGATCTACAACAACGCTCCTGGGAATTGCACCGCTAATTTGAAAATGTATGTTCATACAAAAACCTGAACATGAATATTTATAGAAGCACTATTCCAGTGGTGAAAAATTAGAAGCAACCAAGATGCCCTTCAATAGGTGAATGGATAAACAAAGTGCTGTACATCCATATAATGAATTTCTCTTCAGTGACAAAGAAATGAGCTATTGATTCACACAAAACCAATAATGAATCTTAAATGCAATTTGTTAATTAAAGGAAGCCAGTGTGAAAAGGCTGCTTACTGTATAATTCCATTTGTGTGACATTCTAGGAAAGACAAGACTGTAGGCATAATAAACAGATCAGTGGTTGCTGGGGCTATGGGGAGGAGGAGCCGTGAACATGTGAAGCAAAAGGGATTTGGGGAATAATGATATATTTGGAGAAACCCATAGACTTTCACAGCACAAAAGTAAAACCTAGAATATATCAACTAAAGATAAAAATAATTTAAAATGTTCGTGAATCCTAAAATAGAATGTAGTTATGACAAAAGATTCTATATGACAAATGTCTAAAATCCCGAACTGAAGAGAATTGGGGGAAATGTGCCAACCTAAGTAACTTTAAACACAGGTAGAGATCGTGAAACTAAGGGCCGAGGCACCTTATTCTAGTTACTGACATGATTTCCCGAGGGATGAAGACTAAGGATTCTGCAGTCACGGTCCATGTGTACTGGAACTGAACAATGAGTAGAGAAACAGCAGACAGCTGTCCTCACTGTTAGAGTGGAGGGTTACAGACGAGCAAGGGCAAAAAGGTAGAAAGGTACATAGGGTAATAAATTACACGTGGAGACATCAGTGGGAACTCATCTTGAGCTCAATGCAGCTCCAAATGAATACATAGGGAAATATTTGTAGATACATACAAGCATGGGCTAGTGTACACACACACACATATTTTGGTCTCCACCATCTGAGGGGGTCTGGGAACAACAACACTTCAGTAATAACAGGCACACCTAGCATCCAACCTTTTTTTCCTAATATCACTCTCCAAAAAAATAAGCCAGGGCTCCTTGAGTAAATGGCTGATTCCAGAGCTGAAGCAAGTAATACATGGATGAGCCTAGAGCGCTGCATAGGGTCTGAAAGTGAGGGAGGGAGTGCTGCCTAACTCTGATGATAGGCCACTGAAAGAGCGACCCCCACTGGCCAAAGGTGAAACAATTGGAGAAAAAAAATAAATATAGTAGTAATGAATGATAACCCAGATTACATTAGTACGTGTTCATGCTTATATAAATGATTAAATAAAGAAAGAAATTGGGGAAATAAACAGAACTCCCATGCAGAAAAATCCCAAATGATTTCGTAGATGCTTTGTTCCTTATGGGGGTGGAACAAAGCTACTCACTCCTTAGGGGTCAACATAGTGACTTCCTTCCAAAGGTGAAGTAGAGGAAGGGAGAGAAGAAATAGCACAAAAGCCGGAGCAGCACCATGTCAAGCCATGTGATCAAAGTTAACACCAGTGATAAGTCATGTGAATAACATATACCCTTGATATAGCAGGACCAGAAAAGCACTTTATCTCTGTGGTTATCCACACAAAAGCTTAGAACCCGTTCCAATCTCGGGAAAACATCACAGGAAGTCCAATTAATGGGTACTCTACAAAACGCTGACCAGTACTTCAAATTCTCAAGCTCATCGAAAACTAGGAAAACCTTGGGAATGGTCATAATTAAGAAGAGCCTAAGGAAGATGCAACGGCTACCCTGAGCAGCATCCTGCACGGAGAAAGGTTATTGAGTAAAAACGAAGGAAATGTGGCTAAAACATGAGCTTTAGTTAGTAATAACGCATCGCTATCATTCCATTCATTGTGGCAAACATACCATCGTCATACAAGATGTTTGTAATGGGGAAACGGGGTTTGAGAGATGAGGATGGCTCCGCAAATCCTTGCAACTTTTCTGCAGACCTAACATGGCGCTAAGTTTTGCAAATGTATTGATAAATAAGACCACAATCAATTATACCTTGGTAAGGCTGTTAAAAACGCAAAATAAACTCTAGAAGTACTAAAAAATTAGCATTTCCAACCCATTGAATATCCAGGAATTTCTGAAAAATAGTTTGCATCTAAAAAAACACCTGCTATACTATCAAAGTCTCTCAGTCAATTTTGAGGTCGTCGAATGTACTGAAGATCTTCAGAGAGAATCATGTTTTTTCCAGGATTACTAACTAAATGACATTTCCACACCTCTAATCATACATATTCATAATTATTTCTTCATTCTAACCTGTGAGAGTAACACTGAAATGCAAATGCCGTGACTTTCTGATTAAAGTGTGCACAGTTCAAGCTCCTCACTTATCAGCCACGCGCATCCCATCCTGTGGCAAGCGCTGAACAGGTTGCCTGGGGATCACTTAGTAAAGAGTCCTCTAATCAAGCCAATGAGATATTTTTCTTCTGCGTGTAAAAGGAAAATGCTTCCCTTGTCCTTCACCCTGGAAAAGAAGCTGCGATACAGAGGTTGCTATGCAGTAATTCAATTTTCACCCAGTTTCCTACCTCTGTTGATGGGGTGGCAGAGGCCAAGTGACTTGTCATGTCACAGTGACCCAGTTAGAATTTCATCTGATGAAGGATGAAGGCCTTTCAAAGATTTCTGAGCAACTCTAAAACGGCGGTGAGAAGGCTGACCCCTGTTTGTTTTCCATTTAATGGTCTGCTTTATAGCACCCGTATAAAACATGTCTAGTGGAAGTGTTCCCCATGAGTCTGCTTTGCTCACTGCTTTCTAAATAAATTTTTGATTGTTTAAATATTTAACAACTTAAATATTAAGAAGAGGTCTTCGGTGAACTACAATATCGAAAAGTCACTTAGGAGACAGGTCTTCACTGTTTGCAGCCAAATCCCATCACCCAAACAAACATTCACCAACCACCTTCCACTGATAGGTCCTTTGCTAGACAGGAATGATGCATTTCATGAGTTAAGAAAACAATAAAGAAGATAAAAAGATGGCAAATGAGCACGTGAAAAGGTGCTTCACATTGTACATCATCAGAAAAATGCAAATTAAAACAACAGTGAATTACTAGCATGTGCTTCATAGAATGGCCAACATCCAAAACAGGTAGAGCAGCAGGAAGTTTTGTTCATTACTGATGAGAATGCAAAATGGTACAAACACCTTGGAAGATGGTTTGGGTGTTTTCTTATGCAATTAAATATACTCTTACCATACAACCCAGCAATCATGCTTTGTGTTATTCACCTAAAAGAGTTGAAATCTTATGCACACAGATGTTTATAGCAGCTTTATTTATCATGTCAAAACCTGGAAGCAGCCATGATGTCCTTCAGAAGGTGAAGTAAACTACTGTTTACCTAGAAAATAGAATATTATTCAGTGCTAAAAATGAGTTATCAAACCACAGAAGGACATGGACAAAACTTAAACGTGAAAGACTTAGCGCAAGAAATCAATCTAACAAGTTTACATACTGTATGATTCCAAGTTCATGACATTCTGGAAAAAAGCAGAAACTATGGAGACAGTAAAAAAAAATCAGTGCTTGCTGGGGCTTAGTGGGGCAGTAGGACTACACAGGTGGAGCTCAGGGCATTTTTAGGTCAGTGTAAGTCCTCCGGGTGATAGATCGTGCAGCATCAAGAGTGAATCCCAACATAAACCAGATTTGGGGTGACTATGACGTGTCTTTGCAGGGTCGTTAATTGACACGAAGGTGCCACTCTGTGGAGCGATGTGGATCGCGGAGAAGACCCTGCATGGCTGAGGACTGGAAAGATCTAAGAACCCCCTGTACCTTTTACTCAGTTTTACTGTGAATCAAAACTGTTCTCAGATAAAGTTTCTTAAAAAGAAAAAGGAGCAAGTACATAACATTGTTTTTGCAGTGGTTATTTGTGTTAATTGACTCATTGGCATGGGTAGGTCGTAAGCTAACAGTGTGCTGCAGTCTATGACTGGGTTGAGAGAGATGCCACGGCCTTCTTTTCTGCAGACGGGGGTCCGGACCTTTTTTGGTGCCGTCAACCCTTTCAACCCTCTATGAAGCTGTGAACTCTTTCTCAAAATATTTTTTATGGGTATAAGATTTTTAAAAAGGAAGCCAATTTTGTTGAGATAGTCATCAAAATATTTTTCAAATGTGTCACAAACATACACAGGGCTGGGCAAAAGTAGGTTTACAGTTGTTCATTCACATGGCAAGTAATACAATAATTAATAAATCATAATACAAGGATAAACTCTGTTTCATGTACTCACAACTGTAAACCTACTTTTGCTCCGCCCTGTATATGCTTTTTTATCAAAGGATTAAATAATAATAGTCAGCCCTGACCGGTGTGGCTCAGTTGGTTGGGTGTCACCCTGCAAAGTGGAAGGTCATGGGTTCTATTCCCAGCTAGGGCACATGCCTGTGTTGTGTGTTCTGTCCCCTGCTGTGATGTGTGCAAGAGGCAGCCAATGGATGTTTCTCTCACACATTGATGTTTCTGTCCCTCTCTTTCTCCCTCTCATCCCCTTTTCTAAAAACAAATAAATAAAATCTTTAAAATTAACAGTAATACTTAGCATACAACAGCTATTATAAATGAAGGTAATAGTGAGCATAAATATCATTTAAATATATTTGCAAAAACTATAATTTAACATGAGAACATATGAGATTTCTAACAACAACAAAATAGCAAGTATTCCAAATGCCACATTGTTTCATTTCCCCTTTTTTTGAACTGAAGAAAGTGGTGGATTCCAGTTACACTGCCCTCTTTTAGTTTCTAGGACAGAGCAAGCTCCCTACTGAGAAAACTTGCCCTCACTGTTCCTTCTGCCTAGAATGACTTTTCTCTAAAATCTAAAGAACTGATTTCTACTTGGCCTTCACAGCTGCGCTTCAGGTTGTCTTCCAGTGAGCAGCTGTCCTTGACCTTCAAAACCCAAGCAACAACTCAATGGCTTCCTGCACAGGCTCTTCCATAGCTCCTCTGCCTCGAACTTCCTCTCCCGGTTTCTCAGTGAGTTTGGTCCTTCTCTCTCACCTCTGCCTTTCCGGGACCTGGAACGTTCCCTGGAACAATGTGGTTACTCAGTTAATGTTCACTGAATGCATAAATACAGGGCATCTTCCCATTTGTGCCCTGCAGTTCATGTGCTTCCTAAATTTACAGTGTGATCGTTCAAGACAGCTGACTCGTAGTGGGAGAAAGAAGATAAAACTCACCCTGTGGCCAGCATGCCCTTCTTTGGTGAGAAACAGCCTTTCGGACACATGTACTCCCGATCTTCTCTGCCCATTTCTCCTGTGTAAGTCCACACAGTTACACGCTAACAATGGGAACACTGTGGGCTCCACATATACCTTTACGTGCATTCTCTATCTTTATTTTGGCTTTCCTCGAGGGTTTAAAAATAACCCATCAAGAAATATGAAAACCTTCAAACACGCTGACACCACAATTCTTTTTTTATGAAACTAGAAAAATAATACTTAATATAGAAAGGGCTTTCTCTGTATGTGTGTGTGTGTGAGATATATATATATATATATATATATATATATATATATATATATATAATCATGACAGTGTTACTATTATACCAGAAAAAAAGGAAATGGAACTAAATAATAATATGGAAATGGTTAAATAATTAAGAAATATGTACATTGCAGAACAGGAGGCAGCTGGTAAAATTATTTCTATATAGGATTTTCAATAAATAATTTTCTTACATTATACTACTGAATGAAAGAAGTATATCAAACTACATCTATAGGATAATAACATTATCTATATCTATGTGTGTGTATATATATCAGCTATTTTCTATATGTTAATTTAGTATCCTAACAGGCTACTCAAAATAATAAGCACATGTAAATACAAAGAAATAACACCAAAATTTAATTATTTTTGGTTGGTGGAAATATGGATGCTTTTTATCTTCGATTTGTTCCCTTTTGGAATCTTTTGAACATTCTGAGTCTACATTACTTTATAATGTGAAAATGTATTAAGTTGGAGGCTGCGCTGAGACGTTTGCGGGTCACATCTTTTCCCTGCCACCTATTCCTGTCATCGTGTTCCAAGCTGGCACGGTCTGAGAGGAATAAGAGGAGTTCTGATTTTGCACATTAATTTATGAACGGGGTTGTTCGGATGGAGCCACTGAGCAAGAATGCCAGCAGTGAGTGGGTCTTAGTGGCCAGAATTGACACTGAAGCAGTTGCTTCACCAGGCATATTTTAAAAAAAAATTGTGCCCAGATATTCTTGGACAAATGTGATCCATGCTTTTATATCTCAGCATTCTGAAAGAGGGTTTATTTCCCTGACTCTTTCAGCCTGGAGGTTCTGAAATTATAGAAACATTCTTTCCCCCTTAGTCTATGTGTTTAGGTGACAGACAAGTAAAACTGATCAGAAGTGAATATAATCAATACTGAAGCCTTGCCTGTCTAATCATTTCTGTGTCATCCCAAATCATGACATCATAACCCTTGAGCAATGAGACATCTCTCTTGAAAATATCTTATATTCAAGGTGGGCTTATAATCAATAACTCTTGATAACTCCTCCCTGACAAATGGAATGATGTGAAACATCAATCAATCAATTTTCTCATTAAGGCATGATGGGAAGCTATACAATCTATGTCAGAAATGACGTATAATTATGGATTTTTTTCTGTTGTTAGATCTGTCCTCAATCACTAATGAATGGAAAGTGTTAAATTGATTGAAAGGCTTACATACAAAACCTAAAAAGGTACAGTCTGTGTGTTTGGAAGAACATGTTATGAAGTATCTTTCACTAGAAGCAGAGAGATAAGTTTTAGTTGAGAGATTACAATGAAGGCCCTGCCTTTAAATCACAGGAAAATTATAAAAAGGAAACAATATTTGGTTACACCAGGTCTACTGAATCATAAATACTGAAAAGATGGTGCTATAGGATATTTTATTTTTAAAAGCTCCACGTATTATTTCCACATACTGTCCATCCACAGATTGGTACTTGAGGACTACTAACATAAAGATCTTTAACAATAAATGAATTCATTCATTCATTCATTCATTCATTCATTCATTCATTCAATGCTTATTGAAAAACAAGTATGTGCAAAGCACTGGAAATCCAATCGGAAGTTGCTGAGCAGCTCTCTGCTCTGCCCCACACTGTGCATCTTACACCCACCCCTGGGTGTTCTCTGATGTGCGGGGCTGGCTTAGCACAGCCTGGGACCTTGCTTAGCCTTGGTGCAAACTCATGGACGAATATCAAAAATGAAACAAAGGAGAGAAAGAAAAGATACTAGAAGGAATCAATTCACATGATTATGGAGGCTGAGAAGTCCCAATATCTAAAATTGCTAAACTTGAGACTCAGGAAGGTGCAAACCCAGAAACCTGAGAACTAGGGTGCTGATATACGAGTCCGGAAGCCTGCAGGCTCAACACCCAAGGAGATACAGGGTGGGGGGTGTGAAGCAGTGTTTTATTGTGGTTTTGATTTGCATTTCTCTAATGATTAATGATGTAAAGCGTCTTCATGCACACTTCTGGCCATTTGTATATACATTTTTGAGAAATATCTATTCTAATAATTTATTCATCTTTAATTGGGTTGTCATTGTGTTTTTGAGTTGTGAAAATTTTTTATATATTTTGGAAAATTTGCTTCTCAGATATATGATTTGCAAATATGTTCTTCCATTCCTTGGATTGCTTCACTTTATTTATTTGTTTGTTTATGCATTCATTTTTTTTCAATCACAATTTACATGCAATATGACTCTGAACTAGCTTCAGATACACAGATAGTGGTTGGACAACCATGGACTTTACAGAGTGGCCCCCCCAACACTTCAAGAAATACGAATTGGTAGTTACAGAATGGCCAGGGGATGTAAATTGCAGCGTAGGGAATACAGTCAACGATATCGTAGGGGCCAGGTAGCTACCAGAAAGAGCCAGTGTTTCCATTTGAGTCCAAAGGCGGGAGAAAACACCCCAGCTCGGCCAGTCAGGCATCCTACTGATTAGGGGGCACCTGCTCCCATGAGGGAGAGCAATCTGCTTTACTCCGTTTATTATTAAGTGTTTAAAGGTTCCTTTTAGCCAGGATCCTCTTCATACACACCCGGAGAATAATGTCGAAATAAATGTCTGGGTGCCAATGGCCCTGTCAGGTTGACATATAAATTTGCCATCACACAAATCTTGGTTTAACTTGCCATTCTGCCTCTATAGAATCCAGATGAACCCAGGACGGTGGCAGCAGACTAATGTGGGCTTAGCCGCGTAGAAGCTTCGGCGGCAAACTTTGTGCCAAATGCGGCATCACTGCGGAGCACAGACAGTTTGAGAAACAGCTCCTGGTGTGTAACTGGGCCCTGACGGAGAAAGAACACTCGACAGTGGGCACCGCACAGGCACCATGAGTTCCTGTGTCCCCTGGCTCCTGTATGTCCTCACTCCGAGAAGGTGGCCTTGAGGATGCCTCTGGTTATCAACTCAGACCCTACACTGAACAGACTTTGTTCTGTGTACATGTTCTTTCCTCGGGGTAAAAGCACCTGAGGAAATAGCCATGGGCTCCCCTGGGGAAGGGCGGGGGGAGTCGTCACAGTGTATCCTGGCCGTGGTGTTTCATGTGGCTTCCTCTTGCTAAGCCACTGGTTCTGTCAGTGGGTTCTGCATTTGAAAATGGGCTTAGTCTGGGGTCTGAGCAAAGAATTAGGACTTTTAAAAGAAATTTACATGCTCAGTAGATTCTATTTTAATGAAACTCTTCAAAGAACAATACACCATGCTCCAAAGATTGAAATTACACAATAAGCAAAGACTATGTTGTATTTCCACTTATAGAAAGTTTCGATTGAATGCTTAAGCTTTTAAATCATAAGAACTTGCATAAATTAAAATATTTTCTTTCAGAAAAGGTATTAAGTATTGTCCTATATCTTTTGTTCTTAGACAAAAAAAATTAAAGTAAAAATAAGCTAAAGCTAAATTAAATATTTTACCTATATTTTCTAAGCCTAAAAGTGGGCTTTGGAGATGTCTTTTACATTGACATTTTAATCTAGCTTATTTTTTATCGTTCAGTTACAGTTGTCCCACATTTTCTCATTGCTCTCCCTGGCCCCGCCCACCCCTAGTCTGTTTATCACCCTCAACCTCCTACTCCTCCCTTCTTGCACCAGTTTTGTTGTTGATGTTAACCTCCCCGACCCCACCCCCCAAAACTGCCTACTTTTCCACAGAGATACCATGTTCTGTTAGGCATCTCCACAACTCTGTGGATTGAGCGAGACCCACCGGATGTCTTCCCAGCTCTGTTGGCCATTGCAGAAGCGGTCGAGCAGGTGAGTACCACCACGTTGCCTCTATTGCTGCAGGGCCTCGCCATCTCCATGGAAATGAGTGAGCCCTTGGGCTCACCCTGACATCAGCTGTGACCTGCAGAGAGCCACCCTGGACTTCTGGTGATGCTGCTACCCCTCTTATTGGACCACTTCTGACAGATTTGGTAACTGAGTCCCTCCCGGGCCCACGGTCCTCTGGGGAAGTTCCTGAATTCACACGACATATACATCCCAGCACACCCACTCCCCTCACTCTCCTTGGTCATTTCACTTTGCTCAGCATGGCCAGGTCTGTCTTCGGAGCCATCTCAGCACTGAGCCCTCCACCTTCCCAAAGGTCTTGCCAGCACTGAATCCTGAGAAGGTGCCCTCAAGACAGTGAGCGATTATTTATCCTGTCTTCTACTTTGCTCCTTTCACCCCAGTAAATCCCCAGGGATACTCTCCTCGCCTATGTTGGCAAGCAAAGGCTAGTGCAATAGCTATATTGCCAGGGTTCGAATCCTAGTTCCATCGACTAGCTGTATGAACTCGGGCAAGCTGTTTCCAGTGTCTCAGTTTCCTCACATACAAAAGGAGGTGATATATTACTACCTGCCTCAGAGACTAATTATGCATTAAATGCAGTAACATATGCAAAGTGCTTAGCACCATGCCTGCACACACTGAGTTCTCAAGAAATATGAGATGCTGACAGTGTGTGGCCTTCACGTTGGAGGTGGGCTTGGCCACCTGCTCTCTCTTGGCTGCCTTAAATGAAGCTGTGCAATTTGAAGTGGCCCTGGAGATTTCAACCACTGAGCTAAAATACCCACCTACAACACAAGCTATGAATGGCCTGACTCTAAAGGCTGTGTTGGCTACAGGAGAATGAATGCTGATGTTTGTAATTTGTAATCTGCATCCACTTTTCAAAACATTACAAAGTGACACTGTCACAGTGGTATCTTTTCGCTTCCAACCTTTCGTAGCCAACTCTCATGGTGGTGGAACATGAAGCATTTTGGAAACTTCTGTCGTCTTTCCTCAGGAATTAGATGTTCTCGCTTGACTCTGAGGCTGTGAACCTATCGCTTTTTTTGAGTTCATGATGAGCTGACCTTTCCCATGCAAGAAGATTCCCATCTGTGTGTCTTTGAAGATTAGGCTGGAGACTTGGGAAAATGTTTCTGTCGGGGAAAACATACGAATTGCACGCGAATTGTCATACCCTAAGGGTGGAGAACGTCAGGGAAAAATGTATGCACCTATCACAGCCCCAGAAGAGAGCACAGGTATAAACAGGGTCTAGCTAAGTAGTGTGAATTACACCACCCGGGAGAGGAGCACGGGAGACATATGAACACCCACCAGAGCTAGCCCTCCTTGAAGCCAGACCAGTAGGACCTGCGTGTGGCCGGAAGCGATGGTACAGGCCAAAACTGGATTGAGGTGCAGTCACCAGACAAGAGGGTAGTAGAAACAGTGACATTTCTGGGAGACTATTGGGACAGGCTGGCAATGGAAGCACTAGTAAGATGAACTCTGGGTGTGTTCAGAATTATTTGGGAAGGCATGAGACCTTGTTGGCTGCACTAAGCCCCCCTTACAGCTCTCCACTGAACACCTAACTGTTCACTCGGAAGATATTGGAGGGCCTATGACACACGCTGTAGTTGAGAGTATTTGTGACATCGGTATGCTTTGAGCCTCAGCGCCACTGTATTCTAGATCCGCGACTTCTCCGTGATTCTGCTCCTTCCCCTACAGGAACATAATCCTCCCTCAGAGAACTGGTGTGAAGATGAATCCGGGACCTGAGACGTGTAAAGTGTTTAAAATTGTACCTGGCATATAATAAACTCTCAGTAAATGCAGCTATTTATTTCATTGTGGTCATTCCTTTGGTACTAAGCTCTGACTAAAACATGTTTCATGACAACTGGGGGCTTGTAATCCATCAAAACCAATAATGGACTAATAGTGCAATCTATGTTCTGGTCCAATGGAACTCTTCAGAACTCTTTCAGCCACGGGTAAACAGATGGCTTGATGGATAAATGTAAGAATGAAAAAAGTAATGATAAGATTTAGAAAAACAAAAGAAGTTGAAATTTTTTTTCTGGTAAAGGAAGAAAATTATTGTTAAGGACTCTGCTCAGAAACCTCTCAAAAATTGTAAGGTCTTACTTTTCAAGAGGGCCATATAAAGACAGCACTTTGCAAATATATATACATATATGATTTTTTTGCTATTTTTAAATCAGCATTCTGAAATGTTTATTTTCTTATATTTTATAAATTATCAGGTATGGAGGAAAATCCTTTCCCAGACTGCACTACGATGAGGAACTGAGCAATGACTGTAGAGAAACCTTGTACTGACACCAAAGACACATTAAGTAAGCCGAAAAGCCTCGGAGCGTCTCATAACTCAGTCTGACCATGGTCTGTGGCTTTTAATGGCAAAGAAAAGAGAGCACAACACTTTCTGCGGCCCTGGGCTCCCTGCCAGGCTGCTGAGAGCGAGCATTTGTGCGTTGACGCATGCGCCTGGATCAAGAAGCCACTCTCAAGAGTGGGAAAGCAACGTGGTGCCACCAGGTCCTTGAGGTATTGAAAGCTGATCCTTTGTCCCAGGGCCTCCTCGTGGTCCAGATTATACACGGCAAGCCCGACACGCCCTGGGGACTAGCTCCGTCCGTCTTTAAGAGGCAGGTCCAGTCCAGGTTGGTCGTTAACGAACTGAGAATGCCTGCATCTGCTGGAGCCGGCTCAGGGCTCTCCCAGCACTTTCCCGTAGCTGCAGCGGAGACGACGTTATTTTTAAATTGGATCTTGGGAGGGAACGCGGCTGGCAGGCCTGGCATCCCGCTCCCTTTAGCTGTGCCTTTGTGAGGGGAAAATTTTCATCACCTCTGGCTCCAAAGGTAACATTGCATCTCCAGTAAAATGAGGAGAAAATGGAAATGTTTTTTCTAACTCTTGTATTAAATTTCGACTTATTTATCATCTCCTGGGTCGCATTGGCTTTACATTTTATTTGGACAGGAAGGGTTTTCTCATAAGTTCACTATTAGCAGTTAGAGGAAAAAGCGTAGCTGTCTCATAACATCCCACAATTGGGTAAGGAAATATTACATAACGAGATGGTTTCATTTGTTCATTTCTTCTTTTCTTCCTGGGCTATGCTTTCAGTGCTGTACTTAAAAAAACAACTATAATTGAACAACAATTTTAAAAAAGAAACAAGGTTTTGGCTCATTGTCAAACTCATGCTTTCATGAGTGATTTTACTCAATCAGCAACTACTAGAGTACATACCTTTGTCATAGGGCAGGATGATCCCACCAGCTGCTCTCGATTTGCGCATGTACATGTCTGCACGTGTGCTTACGCTCGGGACAAAACGGTCAAGCCTGATGACATATCAGACCGTCACATTCTGCAGCTGTTTCTATAACCCATCTCCCCAGCAAGGCTATTTAGCATTTATTCAACAAACATTACTGAACACCTGTGAGGTTCCAGACCCCCCTTCTTTTTGGCACTGGGGCTCCAGTAAAAAAGCAAAAGCGAGGTCTCTGTCCCCACAAGCCTACCTTCTGCAGGAGACAATAGCTGGAAAACAAAACACCAGATAGTAGGTCAGGGGCTGAGAGTGGGAAGAAGGAAATTAAGGCAGGATAAGGGGACAGACGGTGGTTGGACAGTTCTCCTTGTAGAATGGCCAACCGCAGAAGGCAGCTTGGCTGAGGTGACAGGGGTCGGAGTGCTGTGACATCTCTCCTGGTCTCCAGGAAGTGTTCCTGAGGGGGTGTTCAGCAAGGTCACGCACGGTGCAGCTACATTCCTGTCGGGGCATTCGGAGAATGCACGTGAACAGTAAGTGAAGACAAGTTGTTTGGGGAAGAAGCCATGGTGCCCGTCAGAGGAATCTGGCCCTGGCAGGGCCCCACTGTGCGAGCTTCAGACAGGAGAGTTGTTCTTGAGAATTTCTAGTCTCTTCCAAACGCAGCCCAAACTCATTTATTATCTCGGTCTCCTGAACCAAAGCTGTGAGAAGGGGACATGTCAAGATAGCAAAGCAACAAGATAATGGGTGTAAAAGGACAAAAAACAGAAAACCTCCTCGTGAATGATGCCAAGAATTGCCACCAGGAAGAGGGTCTGTCAAGAGGGGAAAATGCAGCTAAAACTGCAGTCTTGCATCTATGGGCTGGCTCGTTAGCTTGGTCGCGGTCAGGCTTCCGGTGCGTCGCTGGCAGAATTCATGCTTGGTTAGCAGATTAGTAGGGATGGGGGTGGACACCCTGAACTGAAGCACCGAGAGCTTATGTGACACACTGGGGATTATTGACCAGCTGGGAGGTACCTCTGCTGACACGATAGTCATCTTCATTTTAAACTAAGAAAAAATAGGCCCTTCACACCAGAGTCTCAGTGTTCTGTTATAAAGTGTTCTATAAAGCATATGTTTTATACAGAATTATTGGCTGATCTTAAGAGAACACAAAATTATAGTTTTCATTCTTAGTGATAAGGAGGGACTGTGATCACCTATGACACGGTGCTCAGGAACAAAAGAAGTCTCACCCCGTAAAGCAGGCCCCATCCTAATAAGTGAAGATAATAAATACAGGCAAAATTCCTGCAGGAATTCTTGAATTCTCATTGTTTTTGTTTAGTTCCTGATTACTTGAATCTATCTTTTCATTTCCTCTCAAATTCAATGAGAAAACTGAGTATCAGAGCTAAGTCATTGGAGGAGTGTCTGACAATGAAATGAAGTGTGATAAGTAACTTTTGGTCAGCTGTTTCCAGGGGACAAAGATTTTGCATCTTTGAGATTGTGTGCTATTCTTTTCCTTTCCATTTCTCTCAATTTTTCAAAATGTCTATAAATATCTGTTAGTTCAATTATTTAAACAGTTTACATTAAAAACAACACAATTATTTCACATAATGACTCCAATCTGTTTTTTAATTTTTTGTCGAAGTGTAGTTGACACCCAGCATCATATTAGTTTGCGGCCCCCAACACAATTCAGTATTTGTGCTCATGGTGGAAGGGTCCCCACGGTGAGTCCGGTGAGCATCCCATTCACATCTGTTTCCAGTTCCATCCCTTCTGCTGGCTCAGGTTTAAACTCTTAGATCTACAACAAATTCTGTTCTAATCAACAGCTAAGATGGACACATTTGAAGAGAATTTTCTTTTCTTTCAATTTTCCTCTGTCTTCTTGAGCCTTAGCATTTCCACGTCCTTCTACCCTGACTCCTGCTCTATCACCCACTTCCTTCCTCACCCAGGTCATCTTCTTGAGTGAGAAATAGCTTATCTGTGAAACTCAAACCTGATGGAATAGCCATGACATTATTCACTTAGAGGAAATCTAGTAATGTAGCCTGTGATGTTGATTTTTCATCCCTGAAATTTGATGATACACAAATAATGTAATGGTGGTCATAATTGCAAGCTCTGGATATATTGACAGATTCTTCCCTTTGTAGTAGTAAAGGAAAAATGTAAAAGGATATGTGTATTTAATACATATCCCTTAGGCCATCAGTCATGATTATATTGGGGTCACAAAAAGATCCCAGCAATAAAACAATGTTTCTCTGGGTCATCACGATCCTGTAGGATTGCTAGGAGTCAAGTTCCATGCAAATTCTTGACTCTGTCATGTGGAAATGAGGAGACAAAGGTGAAAGATCCTAGAGTGTGTCACCCAGTAATGGATCCTCTCTGCTCCCCACAGGACCGTAGGCTTCTGGCTTCCAGTGTATCACAGACTTGCATACCCTACGGTGTAGGCAGGAGTTCACGCCGTTGTCTGAACTCGACCCGCCCTGCCTGCCATTTGAGTGATCTCTACAGGAAATGATAGAATGGAGCTGTCAGGATGAATCACTTCTTCCTTTTCATCGCCACGCTTCTGATTCTAGAGGCTCTGTCTTCCCCCATTATGGTGGTGGATTCCAAATGGGCCTTGATATTGCTTGGGGCTATTTATCTGACTTATTCCAAATATGTTTCTTGCCCGTGAGGAAGCGAAAGTCCCCATCTCCCTTTCCCCATCACCGTGCAGTGGACTGAGCTTCAAGAAGACTCTGCTCATTAACTCAGGAAGAAATTACTGTCTGTTCTTCTTACATCCTTTTAAGGAATTTAGTTAGCAAATTCATCCACAAGATTGTTCCCTTTGGGGAGCTTTTGCTATATTCAAAACAGTGAACAAACACTAAAGATACACCCCCCAAACAAAGATTATTTCATTAAGGCAGTTTTGGAGATCAGTATTCTAAAAGAAAAGAGTTAATGCTAATGTGGGACTTCGACATTCATAAAATTTTCTTTTTTCTGATTTCACTTGCTCATCTATTTCTTGGAGACATTAATTTAAACAAAGCGGTGGAAACAAATACACCACGATCATTATGTTTATGCTTAGTTTCTGCATAAGTTAGTCAGTGTGATGGGAAAAGAGCCACTTTTTCCACATACAGCGTGTTATTTTACCGTTCCTATTTAAACTAATGATTTCCCTTAAGGTTTACAAATAATCTCTTTTCATTTTTATCAACCTACTCTGATGTGCTTGTTTATTTTTCCAAGCATGAGACTTTGCTTCTCTTCGCAGATACACATTACGATGAGAATTCTGCTGGGGGTGGGGCGTGCATGCATGTTGGCGTGTGCTTGAAGGCCCCAGAAGACACACTTAGCAATAGAAAATTACAAACAAAAACTGTCAAATTAAATGCTTTCATGTCTGCAGTTTTCCCACAGTGCAAAGTCATATGACTTGTTGTAAAGAGGAAAAAAAAATTGAAATTGCTGAATCACCTTGTACAGTGGTACAAGGTAACTTGGAAATGTTATGTTATTAAACCAATGACATCTTTTCCACTTTTCTTTTCTGGCCATGACGGAAAGAAAGGATCATGTTTGGTTCTGACCTAAAATATGTTACATTTATTACCAAATTTTATTTGCAACTGGTGATCTTATCTCAAGTTTTCTTCAAGTTTTGGAAGTAAAGGAGAAGCCTCAGAACATCTTTGTAATTATTCTCCTCTGACTCACCTCTTTTTATCCAATGCATTGTAATAAAAATACAGGGGTTAGGGAGAGAATTGGAAACATTGTTTTCAATTTGGCTCAAAGGAAAAGAGCCCTGTAGGTATCAGAAGCCTGAACATCTCAAATAAGGAAGAGAGGTAACGTTGACAGAATCCTGAACTGGACGTCTGGAAATGGTTTACGAAGCTGCATTCATCGGGTACCTTGCCCGTGCCTCTGTTTTCAACTAGATATAGTGGGACACATGAAATGACTACTAGGAATTCTGTATATTGTGAATGATTTTTGCAGCATCCTGCCCTTTTTCTCACCATTGAACAGCAGCTTGTGGTTTGGGTGGGACTGACCACCTTGCAAGCTCTAGGGATAGGTACTTTCTTTTCTTTTTCCTTTTTTTAGAGCTTATCAAATGGAAGCTTCTTTTTTTATTTAAAGTATATTTTATTGATTATGCTATTACAGTTGTCCCATTTTTTCCTCCCCTTTATTCCCCTTCACCTTGCATCCACCCTCTCACCAGCATTTCCCCACTTTAGTTCATGTCCATGGGCCGTACATATACTGTATTTTTTGGACCATAAGATGCACCTAGGTTTTAGAGGAGGAAAATAGGAAAAACATTTTTTGAAGCAAAAAATGTGGTAAAATATTTAATAACATAAGTAACAATATTTCACCAATGTAAATGTAAACAGAACTCAACAGCAGCATTAACAACCATTATTCCTCCCAAATTGAGGGGGAGTGTCTTCATAGTCTGAAAAATGGCTCCTCCATTTCCTATACTATTCTTATACTATTTCCTACAGTATTCTTAACCTCCCCCTGTCTGTTTTGTACCTACTATTTATGCTTCATATATCCAAGATTAAAGGTAAGGAGAGAATCTTAAAAGCAGTAAGAGAAAAGGAGAGAGTTACCTACAAAGGAGTTCCCATCAGACTATCAGCTGATTTCTCAAAAGAGACCTTACAGGCAAACAGGGGCTGGAAAGAAGTATTCAAAGTGATGTAAGGCAAAGACCTACATCCAAGATTATTCTATCCAGCAAAGCTATCCTTTAGAATGGAAGGGCAGATAAATTGCTTCCCAGAAAAGGTCAAATTAAAGGAGTTCACCATCACCAAGCCCTTATTATATGAAATGTTAAAGGGACTTATCTAAGAAAAAGAAGAAGATCAAAAATATGAACAGTAAAATGTTGATAGTAAATCAAACTATCAACAACCAAACCTAAAACAAAACAAAACAACAAAAAACCCAAACAAACTAAGCAAACAACTAGAAGAAGAATAGATCACAGAACTGGAGATGACATGGCGGGTTATCAGTGGGGAGGGGTGGGAGGAAAATGGGGGAGAACATACAGGAATAGGTATCTTCAATAGGCCTAAAGCGACAACGGCATGCCATTGCCTGGCTTTGTTGTTTGACCCAGTGTGGAAACCTCTTCTAAGCTGGCTCAGAGTGAAGCACAAGCCTTGGGCTCAGTGGTTAGGGCACAGGGCGCTCTGTCTCCTACAGGAGGCCTGGCGAACAAGCAAGAACGCAGTGAACAGTGAGGCACGGGTGCTGCTGGACGCGCCTTGCGAACATCTCGGTAAAACACCAATGCCATTGACAGCGAAGAGGAGATGGAAACTTCTGAATCAAGTTACTCGAGCAAAAAAATCCCTTCTTTTTGTTTGTTTCATCTGGTTTGTATAGTGTGTTCTGTCGCTTGCAGGCGGGCCCATCCTTACACTGAGGATAGGATGCTGATCCCGAGTGGAGGACCTCATCCGGGACGCAGGTCCTGTCCTGCTCATCTGTTTGAGGGGTCACCAATCCTGAGACTTCTCCTCATGCAAGCGCCCTTTAGTGAGAAAGATTTCTTTTTCATCATACCGCTAATATGACTCATCTCAATTTTAATAAATGGTTTTAGCTAATATGCTTGTCTATTATGCTTTAGTTTGCATAAGCATATTTAACAATATATAATATATATAATGACTATAAAACATGCAATGTAATATATAATATATAAAATATATTGGGCTGGCCAAAAAGTCCACATGCTTTTACTTGTAAAATAAAAGACACGTTTTTCATTTTCACCAATAATTGTATTGATTTGAATATTTTGTGTATGTCAGCTGTCTCCTGCTATTGGCTTCTGGTGGGTAGAGGCCAGAGGTGCTGCTAAACATCTTTCAATGCATAAGACAGCCCCACAGCAAAGAATTATTTGGCCAAAATGTCCGAGAAACTTCTCAAATCACTTTTGACAGGTTCAATCGGTCACAGAATCTTCACACACTGCACAAATCTTTTTTTTTTTTTTGCATTTCAGTTGTGTTTTCACTTTTCTTGAAATGAAGAAGCATAGTACTCTGAAAATATTGCACACTTTCTTCCATCTTTAATATTAAAGTGGTTGCACAAAAATTTATTAATTTTTGTAAGTTTTTTTAAATGCATGCTGATATGACAGCTGTCACAGATAATCTAACAAAATTGTTTCAAATGAAGTTCAAGACAACTGAGCACTACCAGAGTCACCTTATGGAAACAAACTAAACAAACTTGTTGGCCAACCCAATATAATGTATCGTATACAATATCTATTTATTCCGCCTTTCTGTCCCTGTCTCTGCCTGTGTGTGTGAGTTATGACATTTGAAATCAACTTTCATTACCAAATATCATTTAAGCAATGGTGATTTTTCATCACTCATCCCTCAGAATCCATCAACTGAATATTGAGGTGATGGCCCATGACCTTACTGTTCTGCCAGAATCCTGAATTTAGAACATTCATCTCATTCATGTAAGTGCCACCTGCCTAAGCCAAGACTTCCATTAGGTCAAGATTAATGTAACTAATGAGCATTCTGTGCCTGTGTTTAAACCACCCCCCCCCCCAGCTCGGCATCTGTACTCCCCCTTTGTGATCTGTCATTTTGACGTAGTCACCTTTGAGATAACGGATGCTGAGCCAAGTTTAGAAATCCTGTCACAAGCTTGATTCTCCTTCCTCTCCTCCCTCTCGACCCGTGACCCCCCAACTTCAGGATAGCATTATGCCTATGGCTTTTGATTAAATTAACAAATGCCTTTTTAATGATGTCTCGGGAAAAGATATAACATTTATTTAAAAGTGGCAGTCATTGACCTTAATTCACCTAGCTTCCTGGTTATTCTCAAATCCTTCCTGTCTTATAGTTGGACACTCTAATGAGAAGAACGCTTACTACTTTCTCCCAAAATAATTCTGACTAATTGGGGAGTTTACAAGATTAATTGCAAGGAGTTTTGCAAAAAGTGCTTGTCCTAGAAATGATCAAGAATTTGGTAATATAAATGCATTATTTTGATTTATAAACCAGCGAGAGCTTAAAGCTACTTCGTCATCCACTTCTCTACTTTGGTATCTGAGGACATAAAATCTCCTTTAAAAAGGGGTAAACTAGCTGTTGTACATTGTTGAACTGATTATGTGACCTCACTTGATACTGTTAGAGTGAATACTTTTTGAAAATGACTTGTGAATGTATAGGAAATGCATAAACAAAGTTATACAACCTAGATGCAAACACATATCACGATCAGTGTTAGAAATAAATAAGCAACCTTAGACCTTGTTTTTTTTTTCGGTCTTGCTCAGCATATTCCCACTTGTTTGGGTACTGAAAGATTAATATAGAAATTGTCATTGCTGCATTCAAAACGGAAGGGTCTAGACTAGAAAACCCATCCTCATGAGATCCTCCAGGGACTCCTAGTTTCTGGGTCTAGTCATTTCTCTTGAGGAATTCAGGTGCAGGATGACCAGCAGGGAAATCACAGCAGAAGAACATGTCTGTCTCCGCACATTTCTTCCTCTTTTTCACTTGCTCTTTCCCTCCCTTTAACATCCCCTGGAACCGAAGTTCATCGGTAAGGCTTAACTATGGTACATTCAGACAAAATGAAGGAAATTCAGTAACTAACACAAAGCATGATACGTTGGGAACGGTCTATCCTGCAGGTCCTTACACTCTACTAGTCCCCCGTCTGTCTCACTGTTCTTCTTCTCTGCTTACCCCAGATCCTGACAGGGACTTAGATACAAGATACACTCAAACGGATCCTGTCCTGGGTAGTTACCTAATTAGTTAATTCATGGTAATCACAGCATCGCTCTGTTTCACCTACAGGTCATTGAGGGGAGGCGATACGGTCCCTCATGCTCACATAGTGTAAGTAATGAGCAGATCTATGTGTCTGACTGATTTAACAGTACTGAAGCTCCAGTGAACTTGGCAGAAAGATGTACATATATTTCTAATTGTTTGCTCTCCGGTCCTTATAAGTCTTACCTGGTCTTTGTGAAGTAAGAGGTTACAGCAGGAAGTCACAGTGCACATTCAGAAGCGAACAGAATGCAGGAGTTTCTTTGCAGGCCTGAGGCCATCAAAACTGCAGATCTTCCCCCCACCCCCCTACCAGAGGGGAAAAGAGGCGTCATGGGGGAGTAAACCAGGTTAGCCTGGGGACTGTGTCATGCAGGCTCTCCCAGGGTTTCACTTACACGCCACACCTGTGTGTTTCAAGGTTGCTCAGAGGTTTGGAGCGGAAACCACTGACATGGATAGTCACTGACTTTACATTTTCCATCAGCCTGCTGAAGCTGAAAGCCCACCGCTGAGTTCAGGATGTCAGCGCTACAGTTACATCACTGGCAACCTGACCGTGCACCTTCAAGTCTCGTCACACTGCCTGTGAGGCCTCTGACCGGCCATTCTCGGTGTTATCCACTCACAGATCAATTAAATGAACTGCCCCGAAGACCTAGGAACACGCAGCAGCCCTGCAATGGACACCCACGGATAAATATTCCTTAAAAACACTATTTTCAGACACAACCCATTAATAATTACCATAACATTACAGGGCCTTCTCTTTAAGCTACAAATCAGGGCAATCAGGTCCGCAGAAGAAGTGTACTTCCAGTTGGAAAGTGAGGGAATGCAACCATTAAAAAATAACCGCCTGCCTTTGATTATTTAACAACTGTTTGTATTTCAGCATAGGCACTCATCAGCCCTCCTGTGCGTTGTTTCACATGGGTTTGATTTCCTCTAGAGATTCTCTTTTGTCCCAAGCTGGCTGCATGGATGTGAAATTACACATTATTTCTGATAAAGGACTATGACACCTATCTACACCATTTGCTTGCTCGGAGCAGGTCCCTGCAGCTTGACACTTCTAGTAGCTTATTGGGCACCCAGGGCTGCCTTCTGAGATCAGCTACGCACACGTCCAATATTTCAAAGGGCGAAGTTTCTGTCAACCCGAGACTGAAAATCTAAAACACTCTTTGATTCCATACGCCCTCGTGCAGTGCTGGCCCACACGGAGAACCGCAGCTTTACACTCGGTCCGACGTGCCACGGTCCCAGTTAAGAGGTACTTCTGTCTGTCCCTCATTCCATCAGTATAGGCGCCCCTCCCCCCCAAATCCCCTTACTTGGTGGGAATGTATTGGCATGCACGGTTCCTCTCCTTCAGTCCAATTCAATGTTGAGTTCCTCAGTTTTTAGCTTAGTCTTAGGAAACCAGCCCACAGTCTAGAACCTTTATCTATAGGTGCCACGCATTGTCACAAGTGTCTGATTGCTTATTTGTAAAGAAATTTCTGATTCGAGGCATTTGTTCTGGTTTTTGAAACCTAGTGGTGGGTTCTCACTGTCCAGATTCATGGGGCAGGGAGCGAACCACAGCAAGAGACCAAGATGGGACCCCTGCGTCTTGCTCATCCTCAGCCTCATGCTTCCTCTTTCCCTCCTGTAAACTCCGATACAACAATCTCCAAACTTAGCTGATTATCAGTATCACTTATAAGGTTTCACAATATGAATTTCTCAGCTCTTTCCCAGGAATTTCTGAGCCAATGTGTTTGAAATGATGCTCAAAATTATCTTTTAAAGAACTAAACCTGACCCGAGTCGTAAAACTGTCTTGGCACAGTGGTTCCTCAATAAATATTCAAAATAATAAATTCATTATGAAACATTACTCAACAGTTTTATATCAGCTACTTTTCCAGTGATTAACACATTGAAAGGAGTTTGAAAGGAAATACGACCACTTTCTTGACCTTAAAAACCTATCTATTATACATTAAATGACTAAGCAATGACTAAAGGTAACACTTGATTAGCTATCAAAATACTGAGTGAGAGTGCCACCCTTGTTCAAAAAGTAAGAAAGAAATTCAGAGAGGACAAAAACATTACACTCATTCATTAGCACCTACTATTTGTGAGGCTAGTTCTGGGGAATCAGAAGTGAACAAGACAGTCTCTGAACTCCTGAGATTCTTAGGCTAGTGTAAGATAAAAACTTAAAGTATTGCTAATGCTATGATATCAAGAAGACTCTATGGGAACTCAGAAAAGGAGCTGATTATTTGTACCTGTGATGGTGTTGGTGATATTCCAGCAAGGCTGCCTAGGAGAGGCAAAGCTGGGGGTGGATCACATTATTTTAGACCAAAAGGTCGCTGAGCTTCAGGATTCCTGGTATCTACTGGGTAACTTTGCATGCAAGCGACCTCCTCCTACCATGATGTCTGGGGGATCCCAAAGGGTGGTTAGAAGGTTACTTAAGCATCATTCCTACCTTGATAGGTTTGGAAATGTCAGGTGTAAGGTCCCAATATTCCAAACTCTTATACATAAGTAGGTTACTGCAGCACCTCCAAAAATGACTCGAAATATGGTTTCAAATCAATTACAAAGGAGATCATTCTATTTTGAAAGGAATCCATGACGCTAATGTTAAGGTTGTATGTTAACACAGTCCCTTGCTAATTGAGAAAGGTCACCGATTATTCTGGTCAGTGAATTATGCAGCAATAAATCTTTATGAAGTGAAGGCATGTGTTCCAAGATAAGATTGATATAGTAGAACTAACAAGGCCTTAAAAAAGTTCAGGGAAGATAAGTCCTTCAACAGAAGAAAGAATTGGTCTTACTGTGTTTGTTGTTGTGATATACAACTTTCAAAATTACTTTTAAAGTAATTAACCTATTATTCTAAAAATTTCATCACTAAAGGCTTATCAGCCTAACATCATATATAGGGCAGGCTTTCTACGACACAAGGAATGATACAAGTATATCGTGACAGGTGCCAACCAGCAACACTGGTTGGGCACTGGGGTGAAGAAGGAATGTGATGTGGATCCTGGCCTGCAGGATCCGTGTATGTTGTGGCTGCCAGTGAACAGATACACACGGACTGCAGAAGTCCTGTGGGGAAAAAGGGACAGCATGGCTACTGTCTGAGAGAGAGAGGGGGCAAGAGGGTGAGAGCGCCCTGCCCCCTGCCTGGACAGGCTTTTATTGCTTCTCTGGGTACATTGCATGGAGGATGGTCCTCATTTACTATGCTTAGGTTCGCTGCAAGTGATTACCTTTTACAGATAACAAAGGAGAGGATGTTGCTAATTACATCAAAGAAGAAGGATATTTGCAAATGTAAAGGGAAAAGTGGTTGGACTGGTTACATTCCATACTGGGGAGGTTTAGCTCAGATTTTAGGAAGTCGCAGTAAGCCCTTGCTGCCTCAGTTTAGGGTGAGGAGTTTTAGCAAAAGCAAGCCTCATAGCAGCCTAGGTACAATGCAGGCCTGGTTCCCCACGGGGAAGCCTCCCTGGGGCGTGGTCCTGTGTGCTGACTCACTCCCCACTGGTTTTCCACAGGAGCGCTGAGCTGCAGTTCCAAGCCACGGGAAACGGTTCCCTACAGGAGCGAACACTGTGCTCTCTTAGAGCAAGAACAATTTCAGAATGGGCTCTGTCGTCATGGTGTCAGTATTGAGAATGAGAATGTGTGTGTGGGGGGGCGGGGGGGATTCTCAGTGGAAGAGTAAGCAATGCAGGATTTACGTGCAAATTTAACAGAGGAATTCTCTGGGTGCGGTCTACTCTCCTTACCACGGCTAGCCCGGTCTTGACGGGAAGCAGGGTATTTACTTGGAACATTTTAGCTACCTGGTTAAAAAGCGGAAAGAAACTTGAGTAAGATAAGAATGTTTAATAGGTGCACAAGTTATCAAGGGAGGCTCTTTAATCTTATTCCCCAATATTTTGAAGAATAAGATTAACTAGGGTGTATGGAATGCAACAGGGAGATCAGCCAGATGGTGTCATGCAAATTACAGTATTGGGGCCTGGCACGGCTAGAAAGATCCACAGCTTATTCTGTGGGTATTTGGGGAGTGAGAGGGTGTTTCTGATCAGGGGAATGGTAGGAGTGACCCTGCGCTTCAGTTGTGCTTTATAAAGAGAATAACAATAACAATCGTTGCTTCTGTAGTTATCTAATTGACTATAACAATAACATTTAAGGAATTGTCACAAATATTTAAGAGGCACAATAACAGTCTTTCAAACATAACTTTCCTGGTAGTATTGAAGACAAAATTTTTAAACAGAATCTATAACTTCTAAGCCTGGAGGAAACTAAGACCATAAGTACTTCTAAGATAATAAAAATATCATACAGTTCACTTTGCTTTTTTTTCTGTGTCAATTGACATTTCAATGCAATTTTACACTCAGGTTTATTTTTCTTATAAGCAGGACGGAAGCTTTTCAGGACAAGAATAGGAGTCTCACACTAAAAGGAAAAGAAGGGGTTAAATGAGGCTAAGAGAGAGGATGACTGTTATTATTTGGTAGCAATCCTGTGATCTGCCCTTCAGCATCTGCAGAGAGCACACACTGGTTTTTCTCAAATACAGACTATTTGGTGCCCATGAAATGCAGCATAGCAAGAACAAGGATTTTAAAAGCCGTAACAGGGAAATGTAATTCAGACGTGGCAGGACAGTCATGAGGCTTCCTACAGAAGGATGAGCCCAGAGTGCAACTGACGAATCGGCGGACCCGGGGTTGTGTGGTGCATCCCACGCTGGGATACTTACATCTGCACAGCCATGTGTAAAAAAATCCATGTCCGCTAGACTTTTAACAGGAAAGCTGGAGTAGAACATTTGAAGCAAACACTATCATTTTATTTTCGAGTTAAAACTGAGGGGAAAAAAATCCTTTAGTTAATGGTGGCAGCCTGTGCCATATTTGAAACAATGCGGTCAAGAGAGAGAACATTTCTAGACACTCTCTAAAATGAAGGAATTCTATGGTCTTTTGACTTAATCAGGTAGAGTCACTGCCTGACAGTGAACGTGGTCTATGAGAGCTGTCGTTCCTTCAACAGATGTCTTCAGTTCCCTTGAATCTAACACCTTAGGTGGAAGGTTGTGTGATGAGAAGAATGCCATTAAAACCAACCCTCAGGAGGTAAGGGAGGTGTCTCGTGTAATGGTCAGCTGGGAGCAGATCGGGATCCATTTTTACTTCTGAAACCACCAATGATGAGCAAAACTCTATAATCATGACTAGTTCCATCTGTGTAGCCCTTCCCTAAGCTGGGAAAGGAAAACGGGGAACTAAGGGCAATGGGCTTTGTGGGATGGAGCTTTAACCTGCGGGTGCGCAGAGCAGGGGAAAGAGGAAACCTTAACATCAACACCTGGTGTAAGCGAATGGAATGCACAAGAAATCACCCCTACACCTGACCCCAGTACTTTAACCTTGGGAGTTTCCAACATGGATAGATGCATGATACAGCAACTTTAATTTTGTAAATATGTTAATATGTCACATTAGTTTTTATACAGAAGTTATTAGGCATTTATCAATTATTTAAATATATCAGGATATCAAATATACTAATTTTGTTACAAGTCAATCAGTTGGTTATTTCCTGTATAGCAAAAATAGTACAATGTATATCTATATTCAGTAACAGGAGAGAGGTAATGGAAGTAAATATGTAGAGAAATTGTATTAACTGCAATGTTTATTAAACATCCTGAGCTGCTAAGAAAAGTAAGTCCATTGCTTTCCTGTGATAATATCAAAGCAAGCAAACAAACAGAACCAAAACAATAGGTAGGAAGAAACCCACCAATTAAAAAGTCAGGCAGAGGAGACGAAATATCCTGAAGCTCTTCTGGAAAGACTGCCAGACACTTCACCCGGAACAGTGTATTTTGCCAGCAATGCAGGGATTTGCTGAAAGGGATGCTTTCAGCCACTGGAACAACATTATTTCAAGGGTTCAGCTGAGTACAGCAAACATTATTATTGATGAAAACATTAGGCATGTCCTGCTTTGACTGACAGTGCTGTTCTGTACTTTACTTTCAACTATAAAATACAGTCATTTGTTTTATCCTTCGCCAGAAAGCCATCACGGTCCAGAATAGGAACCGGAGGCAGAATCTTTGGGTTCAAATCTTTTTTCTGCCACTGGAGGGCTCGTACCATTAGTCAGACTTAACTTTTTTCAAGCTTTGGTTTTCTCATCTATACAATATAGAAAATAGGACTTTCTTCATGGTGTTTTGATGATTCATTGAATTAATGTGTGTTAAAGGCTTGGAACAGTATTTGGCATGTGATAAGTGTTTAGAAGGAGTCAACAACTATTATTCCTAAGACCAGTGGTGTAAGAGTGAGGTCTGTGAGTCAGATTGTAAAGTGATCATTCTGGGACTTCAGCCAAATATACTAATTCATTTAGGGTCTTGTTTTCTTCGTCACTTAACTGGGAATTAGAACCGCACTTTCCGACACAGTCGTCACTGGCCACCTGTGGCTGCTGAGCACTTGAACTGTGCCTAGCTCGACCCGAGACATGCTTTAGTACAAAACGTGCACCTGGTTTTGAAGACTATGTTACCCATGTCACAAAAAAGAATGTAAAATATCTCAATAGTTTTTAATATAGAGTTCATGTTGAATGGTAATATTTTGGAAACATTAATTAAATATATAATTAAAATTAGTGTCACCTGGTCACTTTTTACTTATATTAACATAGCTACCAGACAACTTTAAATTATATATGTGGCTCATCTTAAAAACTCCTATCAGACAGCACTAGTTTAGAGAATTTCAGTCTTTCTGTTTGTAACACACTGGAACTCCATGGTTCTACTCTGAAAGTGACTGGTATCAGTACATATTTTTCTAAATAATCTGGATAAGTAAGGCAGGGTAATGAAAATGCCCTTTACAATCATTCACATCTCACAGTTGTATTCTAAAATTTAAGGAAATTATGAGATTATGAAATCATTAGGCCATTCCTAAAATAAGAAAGGTCACATCAGGTCAATTCATGGGTTTCAATTGCCCAAATCCTTCAACCTCACATCTAAAAGACAGATTGTTACAAACCGTTTAATAAACTCAATCAGCCACATTTCTCTTGGTTATAGAACACTTTATGCCTTCACACTGTGTTATCGTTAATGAAAAAAATGTATTGTTTATGTGAATCTCATTCATATTCCTAAATTTCACTAAGAAAATCCTGTCTATAAGTAGGAATTCCAATCAAGATGGCGGCATGGGCAAACATGGCTCATCTCCTCACATGACCCAAGCAAGAATTACAACTAAACTACAAAACAACTGTCCCCCAGATTATCGGAAAATTGAGCTGTATGGAAGTCCAACAACCAAAGAATTAAAGAAGCCACATTCATCCAGATGGGTAGGAGGGGTGGAGAGGCACAGAGATAAGAGACTCAGAATGGGCAGTCCCACACCCATGTGTGGTAAGTAAAAAGCAGGAGGGATACCTTGGGAGAGAGGAATAGCAGCCGCTGACCAGATTACCCAACCCAGGTTTCTAGTGCCAGGAAGATAAGTACCCATAATTTCTGGCTATAAAAACCAGAGGGGGTTGGGGTGGTGGAAGGAACTGTGGGATTCTCAGCCATCTCATCTTAAAGAGTCCACAATGGACTTAAGACTTACGCAGATTCATTTGCTCTGGTACCTAGCACTGGAGCAGCAGCTGGAAGGGTATCAGTGGCATATGGGGAAAAACTAAAGGGTCTGGCATCAGGGCGAGTGCTGGGGGACAGTTTCCTCCCAGACAAACCTCCAGAGGCCAGGCAGTGGCACTGTCCCCTTTCTGAACCCTCCCCCACACAAAGTCACAGAGTGTGAACCATATTAGAGATGCCATCAATCTGGTTTAAATGCGTTGCCTTGCCCTGGCAATTACCTAAGGCTCCACCTCATCCATCTTACTGGTGTGCTTTTCTACAACAGGTTATGCAACTAAGACAGAGAGTCAAAGCAGCTCTACCCAATACACAGAAACAAACACAGGGAGGCTGCCAAATGAGGGGACAAAGAAACATGGCCCAAGCAAAAGAACAATACAAAACTCCAGAAAAAGGACTAAACAAAATGGAGATCATCTATCAGATGCAAAATTCAAAATACTAGTTAGTCGGATGCTCCAAGAACCTGTTGGGTACTTCAGCAGCAATAAAAAGACCCAGGCAGAAATGAAGGCCACACTAAGTGAAATAAAGAAAAATGTATAGGGAACAAACAGTGGAGTGGATGAAGCTGAGAATCAAATCAATGATTTGGAACATAAGGAAGAAAAAAAATTCAATCAGAACAGTGAGAATTTAAAAGAACCCCCCAAAAATGAGGATAGGCTAAGGAGCCTTTAGGAAAACTTCAGGTGTTTCAACATTCACATTGTAGAAGTTCCAGAAGGACAAGAGAAGAAGCAAGAAATTTGAAATCTATTTGAAAAAATAATGAAAGAAAACTTCCCTAATTTGGTGAAGAAAATAGACATACAAGGCCAGGAAGCACAGAGTTCCAAACAAGATGGACACAAAGAGGACCACACCAAGACAAATCATACTTAAAATTCCAAAGGTTAAAGATAGAGAATCTTAAAAGCAGCAAGAGAAAAAAGACAGTTACCTACAAAGGAGTTCCCATAAGATTGTCAGCCAATTTCTCAAAAGAAATTTTGCAGGCTAACATGGACTGGCAAGAAGTATGCAAAGTGATAAAAAGCAAAGACCTACAACTGAGACTACTCTATGCAGTAAAGCTATCATTTAAAATCAAAGGGAAGATAAAATGTTTCCCAGACAAGGTAAAGCTAAAAGAAAATTCATCATGAGCAAGCCATTATTATATGAAATGTTACAGGGACTTATTTAAGAAAAAGAAGAAAATCCAAACTATAAACATTAAAATGGCAGTAGATGCACAACTATCAACAGTTGAATCTAGAAAACAAGCTAAGCAAACAAGCAGAACAGAAACAGAATGAAAGATATGGAGATCATTTGAGAGGTTATCAGCTGGGAGGGAGAGGGGAGAGAATTAGGGAAAAGGTGCAGCAGGGATTAAGAAGTACAAATTGGTGGGTACAGAATAGACAGGGGGATGTTAAGAACAGTATAAGAAATGGAAAAGCTGAAGAACTTATATGCATGACCCATGGACATGAATTAAGGGGGGAATTGCCAGAGGGAGTAGGGGGGGTGCTAGGTAGAAGGGGGCCAAGGGGAAAAATTGGGACAACTATCATAACACAATCAATAAAATATATTAAAAAAGAAAATCCCATCTATTTGGTTCAATTTAACAAAGGCACCAATTTCAAACCCTGATCTTTCATCCCTTCAAGCTGATTTAAGATATTTTACAATACACACCCTAATGCTTCTAATACATTAGAATACCCTGTGTATTCTAATATGCTAATGTATTCTAATGTATTCTAATATAATACCATAATACACACCCTAATGTGTCTAATTCTAATTAGAATTAGAATGTTTCTAATTCTAATACTTTCTAATACTGTAATATGTTAGATATATTAGCACATATATATTCCTATATATCAGAAGCTTAGGAAAAACTGAGAGACATTCTCCACAATGCTTAGCCAAGATAAAGGCTGTCAGCCAAAGGACCTGAAGGCCAGAGTGAACATGGGGTCACTGCTTCTGGTTTGCTCACAACCCATTCAGGAGGTGAGTATGAGAGAGAGAATGAACTCTTGCTTTCTGAGAAGATGCAATAATTCAACTATTGAGGTTAACCTTCAGCTAGCTGGAGAATTAAGCTATTAACGTGATAGAAATCAAGAGGAAGCTGTTAACCTTAGAGTTTACTGCTTTTAAATGGCTTTTAACCTGGCAAATTTCCTTGATAGTACCATGTAATTCATTCCAGCACTCATCCATCCATCCATCCATCCATTCATTCATTCATTCACAAATTACTTACTGAGAAGTTACAACATATTGGAGAATCTTTCTCTCTTTTCCTGCCCTACTCTGACATCTAAACCATCAGCCAGTTCTGTACATTCTAAATGTGAAGTTCTTCTAAAACTCATTGTAAATCCATCCCCTTCCCTTTATTCCAGTTTCTAGTGACCTAGACCCAACCACTGTCATTCCACATCTTTGATTTAGTCCTTTATGCTGCTTCCAATATTATTCTTCTATAGTTTAATACAAGATGAACATGGCCAGAATTTGTATTTCTAGTCCCATGTGTTCCCAAAATACCCTTTGGTTTTTAATTTTGTTAGTTTTTTTCATCTTAAGAATGGAGGTGATATCATATGTCAGTATTGAGAGAATTAAATGAGTTAACAGAGGTGAAGTGTTTAGTAGTGTATTTAAGATCAAATTTTGTTCTTTTCTTTGTTGATGATGAGTAACGTGAATAATGATGAATAATGCAGTAAGTAAAAGGGGGAATGTCTTACCACACAATTTGATTGACATGTAATTGTCTTAAAGTCCTGAAGTTAGCATTATATTTCTGTTTGAATGATGAGTACTGACAGACTTTTTCTTACTTTTCATTCCCTGTGTTGTTTGTTAATCAATTTTATTTATACTTAGTTTTCTTTATATCTGCTTTCTCAGTAATTGACTATAATTTACTGCTTGTTTCCTGGCTGTAGTCTCTGGCTTCCTTGAATCAAGTGAGGCACTGTCTCACTTGACAATGACATTATAGTGGCCCAGCACACTTAGAACTAGGAAAAAATACCAAGGAAAGTGATGAAATAGCTTTTAAGTCACAAATTATTCTAAAGGGGAAATGAAATGTATTTTATAAATATTTCTTAATGTAAAGTAAACTCTTGGTTTTTCAAATTAAGTGATGCATTGTTTTGGCAAGTTTATGAATTTAATGATTTAAAGAATGGAATATGTACATTATCTGAAGCCTTCTGGACCATGAAAAGTTGGTTTTACTGCTCATTTAATCCATTTATAAACTTGAATGATGGATTTTGTTGGGTGCTGTGTGAATTTAGGAGTGGGAGGTTACTTGTTTGTTTTAAATGCATTTATTCTGAAGTTGATTGAAACCAAAATAATCTTGGGAATAAAAATGAAGAGCATCTTTATCTGAGAGTTCTGTATTTATTCTCCCTCTCAAATAAAAAAAATATTTTCTACATTTATTTTCAAATCTGATCATCATGCCCATCCTGCACGCAGGACTGAAACAGCTCCATACACATTTAGTTTCATCATTCTTCTACATGCCATTCCGAATCTTACGGATGACATGGTGCTAAAAATAATTTCCACCAAGTGCACACAGTGTGCCGAATAGGTGAATCAGGCTTTTATGAAGCGTGAATGTTGGACCACCTCTTACTAGATAGAGAACTTCACAGACATGTTCAGAGATACTGTTCACAGTATCAGAGTTACAGTATCAGAGGTCCGCTAGAGGTTGCTCCTGTATGAAATGGCAGGGACTCCTTGTTGTATTGGGGTTATCTACCATCAAAACTTGTCCTCTTAGGGAACAAAATCTCAGTCCATATGAAGTAGTGCCTGCACCTGGACCTAGAATGGAGCTGTGGATGAGTTTTTAAAACATCACCAGTGTTGGAGCACGTGGGACCTCAGAAGACGCCAAGAGCATGTGACTAGTGTCACATAACTGAGAAAAAGAAAGATGAAATGGTGAGTGTCACACAGCTTGGGCCTCTGAGACCATTCAGATTTATAAGATGTCTCTACCAGGGGTTAGCTGTATGGTCCGGTCTATAGCATGTGCAGGCCATTTACAAAGTATTTCAAAATGAGATCTTCTAACTTTAGAATCCTGATCTAAAATAGCAATTTATGAAGCTATCCAGCTGGAGAGAGTTAGTGAACTTCAGTATAAATGAGCAGTTTGATTAGGACACTATAAAAAGCAGGTGCCCTCAAAATGTGTTTTCCAAATCTTTGATGTAGTAAATGGCTTGCCATGGGTGAAAATTCTATAATACGTGACCGGACAATGCCATGTCATTTGTAAAGGAGGATCCTCATCTGCAAGACGAGCCTGTTTTCCATTCGAATAAATGCACTCAAATAGTCCTACAAAGTCGTGGCAAGCTTGAAAGAGGCTCTGTAAGCAAACCCCCTCAGCACTGACTTCCTTGTTGTGCCCTTATTGGAAAATGTTGTTCAGGGTCTTATTCTCTGCACTGAATGAGCTTAGAAATTAGCTCATGGCCTTTTCTGACAATAAATACACTAAGAAAAAACTAATCTGACACATGGAAATGAAAGCCTCATTACTTCCTTCAAGTTCCCAAGATGCATCCCTATAATTTACTCTCAGAGAAAGTCTGAAATTGAAATTCTGAAAAGATCACTTTTAATCACCCCCAAGACTAGCCAAGTTGGTTTCTAGGGCATTACCATCCCAGACGATTCTACTTACTCACATGCTAAATCAATAATAATTATTCACACTCCATGGAGGCTTTCGAAAAATAATATAAATAATTTAAGAATGATATTATATGTGGAGTTTATCATCACCAAACCCTTATTATGTGAACTGTTAAAGGGACTTATCTAAGAAAAAGAGGAAAATCAAAACAATGAACGGTGGCCCTGGCTGGTGTGGCTCAGTGAATTGAGAGCCAGACTGAGAACCAAAGGCTCCGCCAGTTAGATTCCCCGTCAGGGCACATGCATGGGTTGCAGGCCAGGTCCCCAGCGGGGGGCACGTGAGAGGCAACCACACATTGATGTGTCTCTCCCTTTCTTCTCCCTCTCTTCCTCTCTGTCTAAAAATAAATAAATAAAATGTCTAAAAAGAGACTACAAACAGTAAAATGACAACAAACACGCAACTATCAAGAACTGAACCCAAAAAAGAGGAAAGGTCAAAAGGAACATGTTTAAAGGACACATGGACAAAGCCAAAGAGGGGTAGGAATGAGGACGGGAGGTTGGGGTGGGTGCAGTGAAGGGGAGTGGTGGGGAGAAAATGAAGGCAACTGTACTTGAACAACAATAAAATAAAGGAAAAAAAGGTTTTGAACAAACCTAAAAAATGAAATTCATGGCTTAATCTATTATGAAGTTCTAAACAAACAAACAAAATAAATAATAGAATGTTGAAAGGAATAAAAAAATTAAAAACCAAAAATAAAAACAAACTGAGCAAACAACTAGAACAGGAACAGAATCATAGAAATGGAGACCACATGGAGGGTTATCAGTGGGGAGGAGGGAATGGGAGAATGGGGGAAAATAGAGGGAATAAGAAGCATAACTGGTAGGTACAAAATAGACAGGGGGAGGTTAAGAACAGTATAAGAAATGGAGAAGCCAAAGAACCTATATGTATGAACCATGGACATGAACTAAAGGGGGGAATGCTGGTGGGAAGGCAGGTGCAGGGTGGAGGGGGATAAAAGGAAGAAAAGAATGGGACAACTGTAATAGCATAATAAATAAAATATACTTAAAAACAAATTATATGTAACGTATTGCACATAATAATAATAATAGTATATAAGTATTATTTTAAACAAATACCATAAAACTATGTCTACCTTGCTTAAAAGACAAATTTCAATTTTAAACTCTTTATTTGCAGAAAGTAAGGACATGGAAGCAAGTGGTGCTATCATATGTAACAATAATTTGACATTGGTTAATAACACAAAATGATGGTGGTATGAGGACTTCAGGTGGGTACGTAGCCCCATCAGGAAACATAACCGAGTTTAATTTCACTCTTTAGGGAATAAACACCAGGGGAACCACTCCTCCAGGAGAGGTGGGAGGCGGGGCAATACAGTCGTCCCTGGTTATATTGCGGTTCACTTATCGCGGCTTTACGGTATCGCAGGTTTTTTTTTTTTAAATATATCCAATTCTGTATCATGGAGTTTTTGCTGTATCGCAGGATTTTGCAGTATACTGTACCCATATAGAATTTTATACGTTGGTGAAATTACGTAGGTTTAAGAGTGTAGAAAGTGTTTAAGAGCACATGAAGTGTTTATAAGAGTGTGGGAAATGTTAATAAGAGAGTGGGAAAGATTTATAGGCATGTGGGAAGGGTTTATAAAGCCTTAAAATATATATAAATAATAAAATCAATATAACGCTGCTACTTTGCAGATTTTCAGCCATCGCGGGGGTCTCTGGAACGTAACTCCCGTGATAGGTGAGGGATCGCTGTAATTTCTGCATGTGATTACTGAAATGCATGTATTATCCAGTGTGGCCATGACGACGGACTTCTTACACAGACTTACTATGTGGCATAGAGGAGATACCACTCCGATGCGATGCTCATCTCAGAGCAAGGTGTCACACAGGTGTGACTTTCCGGAAACAGCAGGCCTGCTGAAAGACCGGAGGGAAGTAGTCCTTGACCCCATATACCCATTGCATTTTCCGTGGCTTCTAAGGAAGAAGAAACAACCTGAAGTATGCCTTTTCTTATTCCATTGAGAAGTTAGCAAAGGGAGAAAAATGTAGACTATGTATTACATAACGAAGCTCCATGGACATCTAAGAATCTTCTCTGCGGAAGTTTTAAACATGGAAACCCTCAATCACAAATGACGTCTAGGGTTATGGACGTACTATAAGTGCAGCTGAGTATGAGTTATAGTGTGTGTGAACGCTCGGCTGGGTATAAGCCACCATGGTGACATGATAGCTGAGGGGATGATGTCTTTCTGCTGCCCCATGACACCTGTGGTCCATTGAAACTGGATGCCAGACACGGTTAGAGCGTGTCTGCTTCCACAGTTTGTTTTACGCGATCCCTGCCCCCCACTGATGCCTGACTTCTAAGCCCATGTGCTGACTCGTTCCCGCCAATTCCCGAAGTGCCTCACTAACCTCAGAGGCCCTTCTCCGGCTTCCCTGCTCTGGGCACTCTGTCTACAGTCAGGAGCTCAGGGAGAAAAAAGGGAAAATTAAAAATTAAAAAAAAATTCAACTTCCAAAAGAACTAATCACCATCTTCCCTCCTCTCCCGTCAAAAGAAACAAACAAACTGAAAACAAAGAAACCACACAGCATGCAATAGAAGAAATAAAACCATAAGCTTAGTATGCTAACTAACCAGAGAGCAGTTAGTATGTTCATAATTTTTCCAAAAATGCAAACACAGCAGCGTCTTCCCCTGGTTATAGAACTGCAAGTGTTATCATATAGCACCGCAAAAGCCAGCAGCAGGATCACACCTCTATAAGGGCGCACGTACTTTTCAGGAAAAAGGCTCGAGTCTTCTTAAATCTGAGAGTGAGTTCTAGACATGCCCGTTCCTGTTCGCGGGCTTTGTGCTCCGGTCCGAACAGATTTTGTTTGTTTGCTTGTTTGCTTGTTTTTGTTATGGTATTTAATGTGCTTCTCCATAATGGGGGCAGAGGACCAGCCCGTTTTGCTTACTCAGTTTCCAGAGCTTTTATTATTTTAATAATGACTTGAAATTTAATCATGATGACCACTGTTATTGCTTGCGGATGTTTGGCTGTTGTTTTGTACTGATTAGAATTCTTGAAATGGTAATATTGTGCTTTTGAAAAGCTACCCGAGGAACGATTGACCATGTTTGGAACTCTGAGTGGACCGATGTGTGCTGATGGGATGCGGGCTGAGGAGGGGTGTTAATCACCAGCTGCGCATCAGCTAGGCGAGGCATGATGGGCACATTAGCGCAATGCAGGTAGAAAGAATGAGTCCCGTCATGTAAGTCTACACCCTGAAGAGGCAATTATGCTCAGTAGATCTGATCACAGCTGCCAGAAGCAGTTTTCTCTGCCTGCTTTTTCCATTTGGCCTCTAAAACCCTGCCTCTAGTCATAGCTGATGTGGTTGCGTGCTGCTTTCTTCTCCAAACACAGTGCCCCTGCAATTCTCAGGGCAACTTTGCTAAATGGAAGTTCTAAGCACTGATTGGCAACTATCAATGAGATAAGATATTATCTTTTGATTTTTTTTGCTATTGGAAACAATAAGATCGAGGCAAAAAAAAATCTCCTAGAAAATAGATACCAAAAAATCACATTTTAGAAGACATGAATGAGGAGAAATATGAAGCTGAGATGAAGTGAGACAAGTTACTTAAGGTGTTGGAGAAGGTAAACAACGGACCGAGACGCAGGTTCCTGAGGGGCCGTGGAAGCAGAGGTTTAGAGCCAAGACCTGACAAGGCACATGGGTTCTGACATATGACTTCTGTCCTCGTAAAGTCTGGGAGCAGGACCTGTCTCATGCTAGCTCTACCCTCATCCATCAATGAATGTGCCCTGCTCCTCTCTTCCCTGTTACCATGAAGAGACTATCGCAGACTAAAATTTATTTTTTTCTAAGAATGTCAAACTTCTGCACCGGGTCTAGTAGAAAGTGCCCTTGCATTTGTCAGTATGCCTGTTCAATGAACAGCTTAGTGCTTACTCGTTCCATAAGAACTACTGAATCACTCAATAATGAAGAACCGGCTGAATGGCGATAACAAATATAGTTAAAAGTTCCAGGGTTTTTCCTCAGAGAGTGAAAGACAGGGAAGGGAACGGATATGAACAGTGGGGAAACGTGGTGCTTTGAGAGCCGACGAGGACTGCTGTGGGCACGCGGACAACACACATGCTTAACGCCATCTGGAGACGGCGGGAGGCACTTCCGGAGGAAATGACACCCTGACTGATCCTCAAGGGACCTGGAGTGGTCACCAGTGGAAGCAGGGGAGCTTCTTTGGTAAGTCACTCATGCCATTGTTTCTACAGTAAATGTTTTTTAGTACATACTGTGGGCCAAGCATATTGCTTAACACTACACAATTGCTGGTCTAGTGGGAACCATTTAGGGGAAAAACCCTACTTTGCATTAATCTAAATTCTTCGATAATCTATGTCCACTTCCTCTCATTTTCTCCTCCATACAAATGGAGAATCCTCAGACCTGAAGATGACGAAGCATGTTTGTGAAACACTCCTCATTTTCCCCAAGCACTTTAAGATACCTAGGGTGCAAGTTTAGACCCACAATCTCTCATCTGCAATTATGCAACGTAAGAGATCTGAAACAATTTTGCTTGTAATTTAAGAGAAACACTTGACTTGAATTGATGTATCCACAGTCTTTTTTCATCCCATTTGTGGCAATTGTCCATGCATTTCACTTCGGATATGTTAGTATGTTTGCTTATGGGGCACAGCCATGCCACTTCAGAGATGTAACATATTACATGCACATACACATAATACATCTTTTTAAAATCTAAAATGTGCTGCATTCTGAAACACAGCCCCAAACTTTTTAGATATCAGAATGTAACTTGAAGTAGGAAAGGGAATAGGGGGAGAGCTAAGCCCCACCCCCAACCCTTAGCCCAGACAAGTACACACATACGTACACATGAATACTCAGCAAGAGGACATCCTGACGAGTATATGGGAAAGGTAGAATTTAGGGTAGATTAGAAATGATCATCACTGGAGGTGGTGAGACCACATCTTTCAAAATCCATTAGAACTTTGTCAACCATGGTGCACATGTGTGTCTGAGACTAGAACTAGTTACCTAGTATGTGCTGCCAAGGCGAGCCCATGGACTAGGTACCTAAATGTAAACACACACTAATAAGCAAAAAAGGTCCCCTGTTCAGGAGTCAGGATACCTCAGTTCAGCTGTGATTCTGCTACTGACTAGCTATGCCAATTGGCAGTTGCCCTTCTTCCTGAGTTTGATTTTATTTGTCAAATTCATTTCATTTATTCACACAAAAATTATTTATGAGCATAATAATCTTCCAAATGATGATGGTTTTGTGCTGTGAGCTCTAGCTTCCTTTATATTTGTCTTAACATTTACAAATTAATAGTTATCCATCCACCTGTTCATTCTTCTATCCATCCATCATTGCACCTTATTTTTTATGTCATCCTATTTAATTTTGCAGGGTGGGGTAGTTAAGAGCCCACATGGGTTATATTTAAACAATATAAAAATGATCTAAGTTACTTCATTGCCTCCTCTTAGTTAAATAATTAGCTCCTTTTACAGAGGCCATTTAAGAAAAGTGTCATGGGAGCTACATATCATAGCACGTTCTTTTAAGAAAATTAATAATTGAGGAGATTAGAAAATAGTTGAGTCAAGGGACAATTTATCTGGAGAACCATTATTCAGGATGGATTAAAAAAACAGAAAAATATATTTTTTTCATAAGGAAGATATATATGTATTTCATAAATATATCATGATATATTTATATTATCTATATATTACCTGTATATAAAATTATCTGTATAATTTTTTAAAGTTTACTTTAAGCAAGAGGGCTTAAATGGTGTTATAGCAACATACTTTTACCTGTGTTTTTGTCATGTTGCCTGGATTTGTTAACATATGGGTTTGGTCAATCTGAGCTGTGATAACAGGGTGCCACAGGCTGAAGAACTTACGGACAACACAAACAGATGTCTTGTGGGGGGCTCTGCCCACAGAGCCCCATCTGTCTGCCATGGATGAAAATAAGTCTACCAAGACATGATCTGCTTGGGGAGGAAATGTGGCCAGTCTCTCAAAGGAGAAGGGCCAAGAGCCCCTTCCTCAATGGCTTTTATTAGGTTTGTAACACACAGGAATACAGGTAAAGCTCATCAATGATTGTCAGGCAGTAAGGATCAAACAATAGATAACATGCAAAGAACTCTGAGGGCTTAATCTGAGACAGGGTCTGTTAGCTAAGGGGTTACAAAACTTTGGGAGACAAACTCATTTCCTGCTCGGATCCTTATCATTTAAATGAGAGCACTCTTAGCAAAGCAAGTTTCACAGGACTTCACGAATTTTTTCTTAAGCCCTATCACCCAAGGAGTCCGCCCTAGCCAGCACCGGGCTGCACCACCCTCTGTCATAGTTTCAGGCTTAAGTGGATCAGAGCCAGGAAGCCAAGAGATAAGGAAAACTTCTCCCAGAAGGAATGGTGACACAGGCTATGTCAGGATAGCTGGGGGACAAGGGTTCATCACCCCCTCTTTGCTGCAGCCCCCCCAAGTCCTTCCTTGAGGGCCTTCCAAGTGGTCGTGCCTGTCTTAGGTGACCCCTCCCTTGAGGGAATCTTACCCCTCATTGGCTAACCGACCAAGCGTTGGGGGCCAGATATGGATGAAGCAGAAGCAGCGCTCCTGCCAGGGAGATAAGCTTTGTCTCCTTAGTGGTTTACAGTCCGAAGGTCGCTCACTCAGCCTTACCCATGGGGGTGGGGGTGGGGTTACAACTCCTGAAACCAGGCAGGGCAGTTCCCAGCAATGTCTCACTGTTCTGGAGCCTGGGAAGTCGGAGGTCAGGGGCCAGCATGGTCAGGACATGGTGCAGGCTGTCCTCCGGGTTGTAGACCACTGACTCCTCCTCGTGCCCTCACGCAGCAGAAAGACCAAGAGTTCTCTGCAGTCTCTTTGAATAGGGCACAGATTCTACTCATGAGAGTCCACCTTTGTGACCCAAGCACCTCCCACAGGCCCCACCTCCTAACAGCATCATTAGGGCTCAGGATTCAACACAGGAATTTTAGGGAGACCTAACTACTCAGGCTGTGTGACACATCTCGTGCTTCGGATGGCAGTATCTGGGCTGTGGAAGTTCTATAGCACAACTCTGGCACTCTCCCTGTCCACCGCCGGCTCAGATTCATCTTCTACACTTAGCCCTCCAGAGCCTCTCTAAATAGCTTTCGGATACCATGTTAACCAATCAATACCAATCTGAGGTAGGCTCATTACCTTTTCACACTTGACAAAACAAATGCAAAAAGGCTAAATAGAGTCATATCCAAGGTCACCTGACTTGAGATTAAAAGAGGACATTTTATATTATATTTGTTTCACTTTTGTGCTTTACCATCTCTGTTCTAATGATATAATCGACTTATTGGAGAGAAGGCAAAATTCATATTTTAACCCAGTACTATCGACATGTAGTCTGTGACTCCTGAGGCCTCAATTAAAGAGCTTGAGGTAAGAAAAAGTTGTAGCAGGGATCTGAAGGGACCTGAGGGAGGCCTTTAAAAAGTTTTAGGCAAGTGAACTGAGTAGCAGGACTATATTGAACGTGCGTCTGCCCATTCTCTGAAAACTCCTTCTCTCTACATTTGGCAGTACTCCCTGCTAACGGCAGTTGCCAGATCTTATCTCTTTTTGTGCTTGAAAATAGTAGATGTCATTTTTCCATTGGCAAGGGCCACTCAGGGATATGCACCTAAGCTGGGGATAGTCATCCGAGCACATTCATTTCCAAACGTTGAGTTAAAAGGCATTGGTGACATAAAAGAGGGACTGGAGACTATTTTCTGGTCATGGTGGTGGTGGCATTTGCAAGCACTTGCTGGGGTGCTGGGGTCAGACTGTGCGGGGTGGTGTCAGGAGTTGGCAGAGTGGATGGGGCAGCCATGTTGTTCCTGGAGAGGGGGAGCGTGTCTTCCTCCTGAGTTCTCAGCCATGCTATCGGGACACGATGTTTAACTTTTGTTCCCTCTTATTTTCTGAACCTCTTTTTTCCTTTCACTTGATTTGAGAGCTACCTCATATCTCCAAAAAATCCACATTCATAATCAACTTACAGCACCCTGAATGAGTTTCCATGAATTCTGATTAAGAATTCTGACTGATACAGAAATTGGAATTAGTACTAGTTTCAGACACAAATTTTCAGAAAAATGATGAGTGTATTAGTTTTCTGTGGCTGCCATAACAAATTGTTAGAAATTTAGCAACATAAAATAAATAAGGGAAGAAAACAGTGGGTAAAACTAAATAGAAGATGACAAACTTTTCTTTTTCCATTTTCATGATATATTTTTTAGCTCCTTGGAGAATCCTAAACATTAACATATTTATGTGTTTTGTTTTGTTTTTTTTTTTTGGCCTGGCTGTTCAAAGGATTCAAAGTGGGTGAACTAAATACAAATTTCTACAACTCCGCTGTTTATTAGCTAGAGCTTCTTAAAAGCCTTTCTTGAACCTGGTGGAACAGAGGGTGACACAAGGTGAATGTCACTTCCTTACTGGTAATCCCAGTCTCCTCATTATCACCAGTTACTTTTGTTGACACAAATGAAGGCAAAAGGGAAGTCTGACTCTGGGTAACATTACGTCTTACTGTGTATTTTCAATAGGTTATTTTTAAAAATATCTTCATTTCTATTCTTGTCTATTATCTTCCTCAGGCATGACATATTTTGCTTCAACCACTTTACTGGAGGTAAAGCAAATCAAAATAGAACTAGATATCAATCAGAGGCGCACAGAGTTTATTGTCAGTGTTTTATCTGTCTTGTCCGTGGCTATTTTCCCAGAACCTACAGCACCCATGGGAGCATTTAATGCTGCTCAAGGAATTTTGAATGAATAAATGAATCTTAGAAAGTATAGTTTCCATATATTCAAGGTTGCAGTTTCTGTTTTCAGGTCCTGTGAATTCATGATTCTCACTCTAGTTCTTTCTTTGGCAGAAAGAATAGACATGAATTTTGGGTTTAAATACTGAAATTCCACACAGTATCCATGTGATCTTGGATGCATTGTTTAACTTCCCTGAGTGTCAGTTTCCTCCTTTGTAAATAGAAACCCATTAAAAGAGTAACTGAAGCATATTCAAAGTTTAAGAGTTTTCCTGGGCAAAAATCAGTTGGAATTGGGCAGCACCAAACTGGAAGAAGCACCCATGGACAGGGTGTCTATAGTTGATGCATTTGCCTTATTTGGAAAAACAAATTTGTCTTTCGTTGCTTGTTCTTAGGGTTTGATTTCTCCACCTTGAGGTGTTTCAGGATTCGGTCTCCGATCCATTGCTGACTGGGTGTTGGAACCAGCCCAGTCTCAGGGCCCTCATGTTTAATTAATTTAACAGACCACTATAATCACCTTAGAGGGTGATTGGAAGGGTTAAAGAAGTCTGTTTTTTTACATGCCAGTGACAACCATGGTTAAAAATTACAACAATAACTATGTTCTATTTTATAAATATTTCCTTTTCATTCTGTTTTTCCCTTGTCTATGAAGGACTGAAGAAATAATTTATTCTCATTCACCTGAGTCACTAAAGGAAAAGCATGTCGATTCTGCCTTCTGCTGAGTTTGCGGCTGACTGCACACTTCAGGTTGCTGTCTGTCCTCCCGGTTCTCCATCCACTTCCCAGGTGCCGTCTTACTGACTCACAGGGACCGCAGTGAGCTCAGCCCCAGGTTGCCCCTTTGCCGATTCATTTTATCTCTTACACTTTCCCCTGATCCTTTTACTTTGCACCTGGATTTTACCTAATTCTGTATATGCTTATAATTGTTCATCATTATAAACTCACGGCGTAGCTCTTTGAGTTCTTCAGAATGGAACACATATTCATTCATAAGCATAAATTCAGCAAATTAAGGTGATCGGAGATTGACTAAGGGAATCACTCTTAAAAAAAGGTTAAAGCCTTCTCAACAATGAAGATAAATGAGAGCTTGCAAAATGAAGGAAGTTAGAGAGAAAGCATGCGAGTGAGAAATCATATGAAGAGCAAAGAGAGAAAATAGACTAGTTAATTTAAGAGCACTCTCAAATAGAGGAGAAATGTTTGGAGATTTAGGAATAAAAAGAGAAGAAACTTTCCTGACTGGTGTGGCTCAGTGGATCGAGCACCTGGCCTGTGAACCAAAGGGTCATTGGTTCAATTCCCCGTCAGAGCACATGCCTGGGTTGCAGGCCAGGTAGGGGGTACACAAGAGGCAACCACAAATTGATGTTTCTCTCCCTCTCTTTCTCCCTCCCTTCCCCTCTGTCTAAAAATAAAACAAAATCTTTTTTTAAAAAAAGAGAAGGAACTGTTAGAAGTGTGGACAAATTAGTATTTCTGCCTTATTCTGATTTCTTTCTTAAATGTCTAAATAAAGAATATTTAATACATAAGGTTTGTGGATTGATTCCACTGGAAAAGATATTGCTAGATATGATTTGAGGTATGGATTGGAGAGACATAATATATTAGAAGCTATGTCTATACCTTCTTTATCTACAGTTGACTAATAAACAATTTTAAATACTTTGTGAATTTGCATAGAAATAAATCTTAAATAATGTGGAATTTTTGCCTATTACAACATTAAAGGATTGGCCTGGAAATGTCTATAGGACTTTTACTAGCTTTTCTATAGAGCACAATTAAGCCTAGAAACATTTAACATAAATGAAAATGCACAATTCTAATGAGCCAATATATGGAAACTAGGTCCACTTTCTTCTCTCATGAAGGTGTTGCTTCTCGAAGTGTTGTCTACCACTTCCCCCATCTACCTTAAATACTTGTTAAAAATGTAGATTTCTAGGTTATACTTGGGTCCCACCAAATCAGCAGCCAAAGATGAGGGAAAAAGACTCCTCAGTAAAGGTAACAATGCTTGATTTAATAAGAGGATGATGTGCAAGAACCTGAAGACATCTGATCATTGACACACTGGTGCTACACTTGGTTTAAGCTGTTTTGAGTTTAGTACGTGAGCAAAACATCATATTCTAACCTTAATTATGCTAGCAGGTGTGCTATGGATACTCAGCTAGACTGAATATCCACCATGGATTTGTGTATGCTATGTGGAAATGATTAAAGTTAGAGTTGTCAGCCTCACTATCATAGGTGTGTGTGTGAGTGAGTGTATGAGTGTAGAAAACAGTTGTCACTTAGAGCAGAACCCCTTGGGGGAAGACTCGCTTACTTCCTCATTGTTTTATTTCAAGATGGCATTTTGTGGGGCAAGGTAAGGGGTCTATGTTGGGATGTGGTTACACAGCTTAGTGTAAACATTCAAGCACCCAATGAAAAAAGTAAGTAGATGTTCTGAGAGTGAGAGGATAGCAAAAAGTTGAAGACATAATTTTATAATTCTGCTCTCTTGAGCTAATGGAAATAAGCCTACTTCTCCAACACTTAGGGACAGAAATTTCTCCACTGTTTGTCTAAATTTTCAAGTGAGACAGTCCCAATTATGACAAATCTTTTCAGTGCAATATGGTATCCGGTTGTTCGACACATACTTATCAGGCACCTATGCTCTAGGCGCTGGAGAAACCAGTGCACAAGAGAGAAAAGTCCCGCGGATTCAGCAGAACTTATGTTTAATGCAGCACCACGTTGCTGGTTGCTCAGCTCTGGCCCTCCAATCAGATAACTGTATGCTAATGTCAGCCCTTCGCTTGTTCTGCACACACACCTCTATCACTTAGATTGTTAGTCGCACCGGCAACCACACCACCCTTCAGGTGCCTGTTCATCTTACACTCAACTGAAACTTCTGGTTGCCAAGGTTAAAAAGTTAGAGGATTATTGATAGACTAATATAGTCTGGGAACTAGACTCTTTCAAAAGAGCAATAATAGTGTTGAGGGGGTTGTCCATCCTGGAAGAGAATTGAATAGTTTCCAAAGTGTCTGAGGCTTCGTTTGGTTCCAAGTAACAGAAGCCATTTAATGCAGTTTAAGAACCTAAAGGAGGATTTATTAGAAGGAAGAAGCTATGTGCCAAAGGGCAAAATGACAGTGATTAGGGAACCTTAAGGTAATAAATTTGGGCTCTAGAAAGCCAAGAGGGCATGATCTCTGGTTTATGCTGTGTGTGTAACCACACAGCTTTATCCTTCTGCTCATGTACATTCTCTGCTTTCTCAAATAAATAACTAATCCAACTGCAGCTCGTTTACCTTGTCTTTGTAAAAATCTCTTCTAAGGTGTAATCGATACACAAGAGATTATACACAATTAACGTACACCTCTTGATGAGTTTGGACACGTGCCTACACACCAAGGATGCCATTGAAATAATAAAGGTACAAAATGTATTCATGACCTCAAAAAATTCGATGTTCTTTTATGGGTTGTTTCCTCGTTTCCTCTTTTTGTGTGTGGCAAGAACACTTAACATGAGACCTACCTTATTAATATATTTTGAAGTGCACAGTACCATATTGTCAACTATAGATACCATGACATGCAGCGGATTTCTAGAACTTATTCATCTTACATAACTGAAGCATTATGCCCATTAAGCAACAAATCTTCATCTCTTCCTGCAAGCCCCTAGCAACCACCACTCTGTTTCCTGCCCCCATGAGTCTGGCTATTTTAGACACCCCATAAAATTGCAATTATGCAGTGCTTACCTTCACAAATGCCCAACAGAAATTACATGATCACTTCAATCTCAATAGAGAGATTGGTGCAGTTACTCCCAGGTATTTATCTCTCCTCCAATCCTGGAGGACCATAGTGACACAGTCCACACTCCCCCTGCATCGAACACACTTGGCAAAATCCCAAACCCCAGATAAACATCAGCATCTGACTTCTTCATAACTACAGTCGGCAGTTGGATTTTGTTGGTCAAAAGTATACAGCAGTGCCCAAAATTCACAATGAAGTATGTTGTCAAAAAGTTGAGAGAGAACAGGTGACTAACAACCTTTGGACCTTTGTCTACGAGGCTCCCTTTCCCGAAATTCCAAGATTTCTCATCTTCTCTCTGCATAAACAATCTGCCTTCCCTCTTCACCCTCACTTGGGAATGGCAGTCTGCTCGCATGCTTGTGAAGATACACTTCATCACACCTAAGCTTCTGCATCTCCAGGCCACACTTGGCGTGCCTACCATCATCCCCATCAATTAGAACATTAACAACAGCAGGTGCCATAACAATAGCAGCTGCACCCATCTTTTTTTCCCTTTTTTCATCTGTTACAATAGGAAATATCACCTATGAAAAATTGATTTCTCTACTGGAACTCATGGTTCCATCTCTTTTCACATTTTAAAGTCCTTTTTTCCTTTCAATTTTCCTTATTGTTCTGTTCTATTTTTTCTTTGTTGATTATAACCAGAAATAAACATGTTTATATATACACACATATATAATGTATATATATATATCACATTTATATGTATATACTCAATAATTGTGACGAATTATTATAATGGCTAAAAACACATGTACTAGCCTTTTGAAAATTTTCATTAAAAAATGTTGGGGAAAAAAGCAAAGTTTATAAATTTTAAAAAGTGAATAAATACTGAAGATAAACTCAGGAATCCCACTGAGAACCAGAAAGTTTAAACTTTTAACCTGAGGGATAATTTATGCATTTCAATTTCATCTAATAATATTTTAATTTCAGTGTTATTAATGCCTCTAAGATATTTCTCTGGAAGTTAGTTAAAGGCACCAGTGCCAAGAAGCTTAAATTATAACCTTAGATGTAAAACAAACTTTTACAGAACTCTAAAGTCAACGACAACTTAAAGTTAAATTAAAAGTTAAAGATTAGGTTGAATAAACAATTTAACATTAAATTTAAAATTATATATCTAGAATATGTATTTAGTATAGTCTAATATATATATCCAAAATATAGAATGTACTATGTATTATATCTTAATATAAATTGAGTGTATATGGACATATGTATATGTCCTAGTATATATTACATATCAGATTTAATTATGCCTCTAAAGTATATTTGTGATTTGCTGTCAAGATGGTGGTGTAGGCAGGCATGGCTCACCTATTCGCACAACCTCAACAAAATTACAACTAATATAGAACAACCATAGCTCAGAACTCACAGAAGTTGAGTTGAATCGAAGTCTCACAACTAAAGAATTAAAGAAACCACATCCATCCAGAATGGTAGGAGGGGTGAAGCGGAGGAACTGGCTGGTCCCACATCCATGTGTAGTGTAGAAAAATTCGGGAGGGATATCTTAGGAGCCATGAGTCCCAGCCCTACACGAGGGTTCTAGCACCAGGAAGATAAGTTCCCACAACTTTGGCTGCAAAAACCATTGGGGATTGAGTTGGTGGTGGAAGAAACTGCTAAAGCACCAAGCATTTTCTTTTAAGGAACTGACACACAGACTCACCTAACCAGACTCACTCCCTCAGACTTGCTCCCTCTGGGCTCTGGCGCCAGGATGCAGCTTGAGGGGCACCAGGGGCATGCAAGGGGAGGCTGAGGTGTCCAGCTGGCATCAAGGTGAGCAGAGGCCATTGTCCCTTTTCTGGGCCCTCACCTGACAGAGCTGGCAGACTGGTGCCATATCTGAGACTCCATCAACCTGGCTAATACTTGGAGATTCTCCTCTTGGAGGTTCTCCCATCTTGGAGATTCCCAGAGACTCTTCCCCACCCAACTTTGGGCCGATCCAAGTTGCTTTTCCATATTAATGGTCTTAGCTCATGCTTCACAACTTCCTAAATTTTTCTCAAACAAGCAGCAACTGGCCTCAGTGAGCCCCAGGCCTGAAACTAGCTGCAGCCAGCCTAGATTCACAGTTTGGCTTCATCTGGAAGCCTGGAAATCTCCAAGCCCAGCCCAAGTAGCAGCCATCTCAGATTGCTTTATAGCTCAGGAAGGGTAGCCCCAGGCAAAACATAGGTGGGGGCTGATCTTGGCCTACACCACCCAGGAAACCCCAGGAGAGAGTACACCCAGTGCACAGCTACAGACCACTTTGGAGCACCACCACCCTGCCCCTGCACAGGTGATCCTCTGTGGAGAGTGGAGGTTGGTGTTAAGTGGTCACAGCCAATCCTTGCAGCTGACTGGCCAGGGTAAATCCCTCCCATTGATCTGCCAATAGCAATCAGGCTCAACTACAAGAGGAGGGTGTACTCAGTCCACATGAAGGGTGTACCTCGAGTACCCACCTTAGGTGATAGCAGAGGCTGTGCCATTGGACCCTACAGGACACCTACTACATTAGGCCACACTACCAAGACACGGGGTCAAAGCAGCCCTAATACATAGAAACAAACACAGGCAGGCTGCCAAAATGAAGAGACAAAGAAACATAGCCCAAAGGAAAGAACCGATCAAAACTCTAGAGAAAGAGCTAAATGAAATGGAGATAACCAATCTATCAGATGCAGAGTTCAAAACATTAGTTATAAGGATGCTCAAGGAACTTAGTGAGGACCTAACAGCATGAAAAATATCTAGGCAGAAATAAAGGATACAGTAAATGAAATAAAGAACAATTTACAGGGAATCAACAGTAGAGTGGATGAAGCCAAGAATCAAATCAATGATTTGGAACATAAGGAAGCATAAAACAAGTAATCAGAACAAGAAGAAAAGAGAATCCAAAAAAATGAGGATAGTGTAAGCAGCCTCGGGGACAACTTTAAGCAATCCAAAATTCGCTTCATTGGGATACCAGAAGGAGAAGAGAAGGAGCAAGAAATTGGAAATCTATTTGAAAAAATAATGAAAGAAAACTTCCCTAATCTGTTGAAGGAAATAGACATGCAAGTCCAGGAAGCACAGAGTCCCAAATAAGATGGATGTGAGAGGCCACCCTAAAATGCATTGTAATTAAAATGCCAAAAGTTAAAAATAAAGAGGTGGGAGGGTGGGTATGGGAGAATCGGTGAGAGGTCAGGGGATTAAGAAGTACAAATAGGTAGTTACAGAATAGCCCTGGGGGTGTAAAGTACAGTATAGGGAAGGGAGTAGCCAAAGAACTTATATGAATGACCCTTGGATATGAACAAGTATGGAGGGATTGCCTGAGGGAGTGGGGGGTGCTGCGTGGAAGGGGGCAAAGGAGGAAAAATCAGGACAACTGTAATAGTATAATCAATAAAATATAATTAAAAAACAAAATTAAAATATATATATTTGTATTCTTCCAAAGGAAAAAAGAAATTCAAAGTTAATTACCTCTTCCAAAGATATCTTTTGTCATATAACATATGAATTCCTGAAATAATATGTGATATGATATCCCCTATTCCACAGAGTTGCTGTGAAAATGTAATCCAAATCTTTCATAAAATATATTTTAAAGATATATACCTATATACCTATAAACTCTATATAAACATAAATAAATATATAAAGATATATAAATAAACAAAATATAAAAGATAGTTTATATTTTATCATATATTATATATCTTATATAGTTTATATATACTTATAGGCTATATATAAATATAAATAGATAAAATATATTTTAAAGATATATATCTTTATATAGTTTATATATTTACATATATTTATATATAGTTTATATATATAGTCTTATATAGTTTCTGACACATAGTACATATCAGAAAATGTTAGCCTTGGTTTTTCCTCTGCGTTCCACATTATTTAAAGGAAAACTTTCAGCTGTGGGAGCATCAGCAAAGCAATAAACAATGTATTTTGCTCGACATAAGGCTACAGTCACGACCTTTAACTGGACTGCTTTCTTGACCTCTTCTGTGAGCTGAGCCCTGCTTTCTTCCCAAGACTAACCTGAGATTTCCCTGATTGTAAGGCTCAATTATGGGTGTACCCGTCTGCCTTCTCTATCTGAATATAAATCCTTTCAGGATAAGATCAGATTCCCATCTCCCAACCTTGTGTCTTATTTAGAGTGACCCTAAACAAATGTTTATTGATTGAATATTTTATGTGGGAGGTATTGGGCTGTTCAGCAATTCAATCACTTCGTTTCTTCTTGATTGGCTAAATAGTTTGAGTAAGGGCTCTTTGAATTGCAAGTGATAGAAACCCGACTAGAAGGAGTTTAAACCAAACGGGAATTTACTGATTTATAACCAAACTCCAAATTTTTGGATTATAACCAAATGTATTGATATATAATTAAGCTTGGCTTCACAGGAAACTTTGAATCATAGATGGATAGACTGTCAAAAAGGGCCTTCTCACCCTTTCTGTCTCTTGCTCTCATTTCCTTGTATTTACAAGTCATTCTTTTTATTCCTGCAGACGGTTTTCTTCATGCAGTAGGACACCAGGGTGCAGAAAGTTCTGTGCTCATACACTTCCCGTTTGGCAACACAAGGAAAAGAGAACATCTCTTTACCAGTTCCAGTTGAAAATGTTCTGAGGAAGAACTAGGTTTGATCTAGCTTGGTGGACCCCTGGGATCAGTCACTGGAGTGGGGAAAATGAGACCCGATCCATTCGGTTTTGATGTAAAACAACCTCCAGACTTAGCAGCTTGCATTGCAGGTAACTGGATTGAGATAGATGGATGGTTCTGGTCTTGGCTGGTCTCCTGATTATCATTGAGGTCAGCTGCTTGTCCGTCGGACACTCGCTGGTCTAGGAGGGCCTTGCCTGCCTGGCATATTTCCACTTTAATGTGCTTTCTCATTTTTTTTTTCTTCTTAGCTGGCTCTTTGGAGCTTTGTAGAATGTGGCTGGACAGTGTTCAAAAAGAGAAATGATAGGAAGTTGATAGCAGGCCTTGAAAATGGTGGGATACAGGGAAAGGGCTGGAGCCACCTAGAAAGTCTATCACAGAGGCACAGTTTGAACCATGTGTCACTCACATACGTTATCGAGGACAGGCCAACAACATAAGAAAAAGACCACTCAGACAGAGCTGGTGGTATAATTGCTCACCTATCTTGTTCAAGCCATGGATCAACAAATACACTTTACTTTCTTGCATTAGGATTGTTCTTGGCCAAATTGCCTGTGCTTCTAACATTCCTGACACCTCCCTGCATGTCTGATTCCTCTCTAGCCTTTAAGCCCCGTTTGGTAGGTTGTTGATGGAAAACCCGCCCCCTGTTGGAAATTTTCTGTGATTTCTCCAGCTGAAGGTAACTTTCTTTTTTGGACCAGTGGCAATGGTTCTCAATTCCGGCTGCACATTAGAATCTTGGGGGCGAAATTTAAAATCTCAGTGCCCAGGTGATCTCCCAAATCAACCCAACCTGGGTCTCTGGGAGACAGATGCTAGCATCATCTCTGTTGGGGGTTCTAATGCACGGCTAATTTCTAGAATAATTTCTGAGAAATGTACTCACCTGTCAATTATCACAGTGGTTTACCTCCATCTATATGGTAAGTTTTGAAGGGGGGAACTGGTGTGGTGCCTCATACCCCGTTTGGCACTTAGTGTGGGGTAGCTGATAGAGAGTTAGCGTTAAGATTCATTTTTATCATCGAATTTAAAATAGCCCTATATATTTTAAAAAGTACTGAATTTATTGGGGTCACTCTAATAAATTTACTTTTAAACAAACAAATAAACAAACAAATAATTCTCTTTCTGCCCTAACAGAGCTCTGTTTTTCCCTCAAATCTGTTAAACCTTCCCCCAAATCAAAATGAACAGTGCATGAAATAAACCGTTCTGGGCCAAGCATCTGATTAAACCCCTGGTGGCTTCCATTTTCAAACTGTACAGTCCTTTGATCATTTGAGTCCTGTGCTTTATCACCTGCCTACAAATCTCTCACAACAATATACATCACAGTGGCGGGAAAGTCCTCTGACCTGAGGTGGGGTTTTTTTCCCTGAGTCTTTTTCCCCCTTAAATCACAAAGTAATAGCAAGAAGTTTAGATCTCAGCTCCTGCTGGGAACAAAGCTTTAAGCACTGAGCCTACCTGGTTTTCTGTAGAACCTACAAGCCCAAAAGAGATTACGGTTTTGTAATTGCAGTAGGTGATTTTAAAGCATCAGCTTTGAAAACTGGCCCTGTATCTCCTCCCACAATCTTCCTGTCCAGCAGGGAGCCTGAATGGGAAGGAAGGGGCAGGGCAGAAGGCCGAGGTCTCAGGAGCAGGACGGCTGCTTTATGCCAGAGGACCTCAGTGGCACTTAGCACCGTGCAGAGGTTCAGTCAGACAGTTGCCACTACTCTCAGGACATCAAACAGTCACAGACGCTGTCATAGTTCTGTGCTTCAAAGAGGAAACTGCCTGTGTGTGGTGTCTTTTGGAAACCTGCGTCTGCGTCTCCCTCAAAGTCGCTAAGACAAGGCCCCACAGGTGTGAGCAAACCCATGTGTGTATACCCATGCACAGTTTTTAAATTTTATTTCATCTCTTTATTTTTAGAGAGAGGGGAAGGGAAGGAGAAAGAGAGGGCAAGAAACATCAGTGTGTGGTTGCCTCTCACGTGGCCCCCACTGGTGACCCAGCCAGCAACCCAGGCATGTGCCCTGACTGGGGATGGAACCGCGATCCTTTGGTTCACAGCCCATGCTCAATCCACTGAGCTACAGCAGCCAGGGCCGGTGCACGTTTTAATCATTGTCAACTTCAGCTACGTGGTGACTCCTCCACACCCGCAGATTCTTATCTTTAAGGGGCGGGGCTATAATATTGTTTATCATCACGTGCGCCATACCCATACGTGGCATCTTATCCAGGGCCTGGCCTCTCGTGCACAAGGCTTCAGGACACTGTTACAAGGTACATATGAAGAGTAGGCTTCTGCTCCCATTTCTGTATTGTCTCCTGGAGGATCGCGCTGCGGCCAGAGTACCCTGCAGGAATGCGGCCCTCCTGCTGTTTTACCTTTTACAGGAGAAAGCAGCCTCTTCAGTGGGCCGACTGATTGGCCACAGGAAGACTGTCTATGGTCGCACAGCCTGCATCTGAAAACATCGGCTGCCGAATACCTGGAGGTTTGGGGCCCCGAGAAATGTTGTGGTTATAGAAGCCTGAATTCTTCTGGAAAAAGAGGTCACATACATGGCTCCTTCCACTGGGAAGCTGCGGGGGAGTGAGGTATCAGACCCACCTAGTTCATACGCCAGCGAGACTTAGAAAATTCTGTTCACTGCACCTGGAATGTTGGATGGGAGCCAAGAGCTGGGATAGCCTTTTTGCAAAGTTTATCTCATTTGTCCTCATGACCACCCTATACAACAGGAAGTAGTTCAATTCTCCTTTTTCAGATATGGACACTGAAATATGACAAGATTACATAACTCTGCCATGGTTACCTGGTAAGTGGTAGAGCCTTTTTTTTTTTTTTTAGCCAGATTTTCTAAGCACTGTAGGTATGTAGATGTGGTCAATAGACAGAGCTCATTTACAAAACATTGACCAAATTCACTTATTTTTACAATGATAATCTATTATTGTTAGCCTTATAAAAATGTTATGAAAAGCAATAGACACATTGGATTGATGTGAGATTAAGGAGCATTGCTGGCTACGATGTCAAGATTCACGCCAAATGAAATGCAGAGCTGGTAACACCTAAAGAACGCATGTTAATTTCCTCCTCTGTTTCAAATGAACAAGTGCCAGGAGGTACCCTGGAAAAGGCAGAGTGACTGAGGAGGGCTAGGGTTGGTTCCAGGTAAAGTGATTAAGTAGTGGCTTGTCATCAATTTCAAGTTCTTCCTAAGAACTTCTAAATTCCCAACATGAGTGACTGTAAAGCAACCCCTTAACCTCTCGCTAAGACACTTGACCAAACTCTAGCGTGGCTTCTATTGCCCAAGCCCATCTCCTTGGAATGACACCAGACCCTACCAAAACCTTTCCTGAGAAAACACAACGTTGCGAAAAGAATTTACTATTTGTTCCAGCCAAAATATGACAAAATCCAGCCCCCTCTGCCCCAACAATCTCACTTTCCTTAGGGTAGTTGCTTTTCTTTAAAAAACGCAGTTATAAATCCTTTCTGTCTCCTTTGAGATGCAGAGCTTGTGCTATCCAGAATTACCTCCTCCTCTTTGAAATGCACACATCCAGAGACAGCTCTCCTGCCTCCCAGGTCCTGGGAAAGGGTGGGAGACCAGCTGCCTCCTGTCCTAAGGTGATAAAAGCTTGGTTTCTCCATCAGCTAAGTGCTAATCAATATGCCCTCATCACTCTGAGCACCCCCCTCCTTACCTTTCTTCAGCACACCCCAGCTTTTAAAATGCCTCCCACATGTTTTCTCCCGTGGAGTTGAGCTCACTTCCCATGGAGTCCCTCTCCCCTTCCTGGAGTCATCTGAATAAAATCTGTCTTACTGGCCTTTCACAAGCATCCAGCTTTGCTTCTGTGGCATTCATGCCATGATGCCCAATATCGACCTGTCATCCCCAGAAGTGTCCTGGCACCTGAAAGGTACCTAAGAATGCCTTTAAAATTTATTGACATTTCCTAGGGCTTTACCAGCACTGTGCATACCTCTCAAAAATTAATTTACATGTGAACTACTCAGGGATCTTGTTAAAAATGTGACTGTTGCCAGAATGCGCAGGGTAGGGCTCAGGATTCTGCATTTCTGCCGCCCTCGCAGGTGACACTGACGCGGCAGGTGCATTCACCTACTCTCAGCAGCGAGGCACAGGAGCACACTATGCGACAGGGATCGCGAGACTTCTTGGTCAATGTTTAAGGATCAACTTGTTGAAGACCTCCCTGCTCGTGCTACTTTTTAAATGAGCAAATGTTCCCTAATTCTTACTCTTGACACTCCCTTCTCTCTTCTCTCCATTGGTTCCCTCCAAAGATATTTTTTTTTCATACTCTGCACCATCTTATTTATTTATTATGTATTTCTTTCTAGAAGGATATAAGCTTCATGAAGGCACATGTTCCCTCTTGTTCACAGCCACATCTACATCATCTAGGCCATTTCTACACCCTCAGTGCTTGAGGAACGAATTTGATGAATTAATGGGTCATCTAAATTGTACATACAACTAATAATGCGTTAGTGAGCTTGAACCTCTAAGGTAGCCTGTGTAACAAAAATAACAAACACAAATGAAACACCATGGAGTGAATAAATAGCATAAATTCCAAGCCCCACTGTGGGAAACATCATGGATAAAAGAACCAGTGGACACTCTCTGAGCATCCAGCATGCAGGTGGCTCTTCTGGCTGCTCAAAGAACCGGCTACTATTGGGCAGTCTGCAAGGCTAATTGGTTAATTATTGCAAAATAAGGCTCATCTTCCTTCTACTCTTAGGTCCTTTTTAAAAATTCATTTTTTTAGAGAGGGGGATGGTAGGGAGAAAGAAAGGGAGAGAAACATTGATGTGAGAGAGAAACATCCATTGGTGGCCTCTTGTTTGTGTCCTGACCAGGGACTGAAATGGTGGCCTTTTACTTTGTGGGACAATGCCCAACCAGCTGAGCCACCAAATGGCCTGGTCAACCAAACGACCCGGTTCTTGGGTCATTTTTAATGACCATATCTGCATTTCAAATTTTATGAAGCAGATGATGGGAAACCTGTAGGAAATGGAGTCCGATGAAACATTTTTGAGTTAATTTGATAAGTTTTCCTTCTGCCACCTTTTCTTATACATTTTTCTTATTCTTAATGCCAAATCCTTCTATTATAAGAAGTACTATAATACGAACATGGGAGTATCTGTGCAGCAGTGAGATTATGACAGAGAGTGAAGCACAAGTTCCCATTCTCATCAGCATTGAGGACAACAGTTCTTGGCTCTTTCAATGCCCTCTTTTTTAAAAGATTTTATTTACTTATTTTTAGAAAGAGAGGAAGGGAGGGAAAAAGAGAGGGAGAGAAATATCAATGTGTGGTTGCCTCTTGCACGCCCCCTGCTGGGGACCTGGTCTGTAACCCTGGCATGTGCCCTGACGGGGAATTGAACTAGCAACTCTTTGGTTCATAGGCCGGCACTCAATCCACTGAGCCACACCAGCTAGGGCTCAATGCCCTCTTCTGATACGTCATATTTTACACTAGCCCCATTACTCTCCTGAAATGAGTCATTGATGGAATAACATCTTTTTAAATTAATCCTATAATGTCTCATGTATTATATGAGTGAGACTTAACAAGAAGGTATTTATAATAAAATAATAAAATTAATGTAGAAATACTAGTAACAATGCTATCAGAAATTTTTTTAATTATTACTTTTCCCATTCAAACTCACATTCTGGAGGGATTGGCACCTGCTGGCTGAAACTCTTTACATAAAGAATTCTGCTGCTGAAAGCACATGAGAAGATACATATCTTTGATGGCATGAGTGTACAGGGTAGTAGTTGAGTTCTGATGTTTAGGTTCTGGAAAACAAGGATGGTGGCAGTCCCACGCAGAGAGAGCTCTGGGAGCTGCAGAAGCTCCTGGCTCCGCGCCTGCCCTGAACACCCTCAGATTCCAATCCTGCAGAGGCTTCTTTTTCTGTGGGTAGGTTTGCTTCTCTCTGCTTTGACAAGCTCCTTCTGGCTGTCTCTTATTTCTGATTAGGCCATATTTTCCAGCCTTTTCACAATCTTAGTTCAATCTATACCTTCCCCTTTCCAAAACAGTCACATTTTTTTCGAAGTGAAGTGCCCGGGATTTATATTGGTGTTATTGTTAATATCTTGTAGGTCAGAAAAGGAAGATTAGCTCTAAAAATGTCGGTATAAAAATATCTTGATGTTTTCCAAAACCTTTCCTCCTTCCCAATATACCCTATAATTCTAGTATGTTGAACTGAATGTTTATAACCTACAGCATCTTCCTTTACCTTTCCATTTCGATTGACCTTATAAACTAATTCCACCTCATTTTTTAATTTGCTACTTATGAAAATTTTGTGGCTTCATTTGGAATGCATATCTTTACTTCAGGCACATATTCTTAGCTCCACTATAAACAAAGTTACAGGATCATTTGACAGGAGTTGTCATAGAAACAAGGAGATTATTAAGTCCATTGTTAAAAAGGTCCATAAGAAATATCTTTAAAGAGATTGAGTGATCTATGAATATGCCAGAAGGAAAGTAAGGAGCATGGGATACTGAGTGATGATAAAAAAAATCAGCCCCTCCGTAATAAACCGAATTCTAGGTCACATTTTCTAAAGGCGAATCTTCACAAACCCTTCCATGTCAGACTCCCCTTTGTTCTTCAGAACTCGCACTGTGAAGCTTTTCACTGTCGAAATGAATATGGAAGGCCCTTTCAGAGACGCATTTGCTCTCCTACACTGTCACTTTCCCTTTTTCCACGCACTGTTCTTGAATTGTTTTCCAATGGACGTTGTTAGCAAAGTTACCTTTCTTTCTAATTCCAGGGCCCATAGCTCCCATGGATGCCAAAACAGTTCCTGGTGCAGTGGGGCGGTGGAAGTGTTGAGTTGTGTTTATGTATAAAGATGAGATTAGAAGTGTTTAAAAACTGAGATGTGAAGTGACTTTGTTTTGTCTGGTGGCTAATCTTCTAATTTTCCTGGCTCTCAGATATAAAATAAATGAATAAAGCCACTTTTCAAAATTTCCAGGTTCATGGTTTCTTTATGTAACATAAGTCTGTCAAATACTTCATAATTTGGGGAGGCTATAACACTGTTAGAAATGTCACAACTTTTCTTGCAAGAAACCTTGCCTTTTCTTCCATCAAAGAAGCATGTGCTTTGAGGAGTACGTTTTGCTGAGGTAAGGGCAGGAATTACTTTAGACTGGCCAAAAGTACCATTTCTTCACAGAAAGACAGAAGGTTATATCAAGTAAACAATCATTCATTTGAAAAGAACTATAAAAAAGAAGCCCAAATCATAAGTGTTTAAAAAAAACAGGTTATGTAAAGCTTTACAGTTATCAGATCTTTCTAGGGAAATATCTCGGAACTTTAGAATGTTAAGAGTCCGAGTTGGGAAGCTGTGCATGTCTAAAGGCGCCTGAACATATCTAGAGGACCTTCAGAGACAATCATGAGCCACAGGTAAAAAGATCCACATTGTGTTTGATTGCAAACAGCGATGACAAACTAGATTACGTATCAAGAAAACAGGGCTTCCAGCGAGTTTTGGTGAACTCCCCAACGAGATCTGCTATTATGAAGGAGAGACAAACCAGGCTGAGAATACTCAGTTCAGCCTGCTGCAGGTCCTACAGGCTGCTCTGAATGGTGGTCCAGAAGACTTCAGTTCATGCAAGTGGCATGCAATCCTGTCTCAGCCTCACATCCAATAATACCACAGAGATGCCGGAAATGGGACAGCCATATGCGAAGGAATTACAGGGACTAGAATCTAAAAACCTCAACTTGTACTATATAGAAGAGAACACAGGACTAGTTGGGAAACCCATGTTCTATTTAAATTCCTGTCTTTCCATAGTTACATACAGAATATCTATAATAAATTTTATGATTATCAAGTATGAGCCATCTTGGATACTTCATGATGTTAAGATAGAAAGACAGAGTCAAATCTGTACTGATTATATTGATAAAATAAAAATATTCATGATTTTAGTTTATTTTTGTTGAATTTATTAATAATCTTTATATATTTATATATGTATGGCTTTGAGCAAAGACAAAAGAAATACTCTAACTCATCCCTGATCATACAATTGTTGTAAGAATCAGCTAGTCTACTATTTTCCCAGCAGCAGCAGGACCAATCTCTTCAATAATACATTTCTTTCTGTACAGATTAAAACTCCATACCCATGGGTTTAGCTATGTACAGAGAAAAAAGGTCACTTTTCAACTAGCAATTGACTTTCATATTACAGGAATGTGAGTCGATTTTTTCTTAACCTAAGAATATATTTATACATATGTATGTATATAATTTACCCTGTGCCACTTCGTGAGTTTAACATATAAACCTTAGCTTGTTGACCATTCTGTCACAAAGGGGATACAAATTTTATGGTTGTACTGAAGACCATGCAATTCAGTTCTGCTTATGTTTCCCAATAGTCCTCGAAATAAAAAACCAAAAAATGTATATATTATATAAAAATATTTCACTACCAAACCCATTAGTCCTATCAAATGTAAACCTTTAATAATTTAAAGGATCGATACATGATCTTAATTGAAGTTAAATCTCAATCTCTTAATAAAATAAAGGATTTTGTACTGATATGTAAATGGTCTCGCAGTTTTCCCACAGGTTCTAGGCGGGCTGAACAAGCTCCTCCTCACTCCATTCCTGACACGCCCTCCTGGGTTACCACACGATCACCACGACATTACATGGACTAGCTCCGCTGATCCACTCAAGCTGGGATCTGGCAGAAATTCAACGTAACAACTCATTTTGGTATTATAGGTCATTTTTTTCCCATAAAAGGCATAACAGGCAGCATGGATCCATTTTAGAGTTTTTGCTTTTGCTTTGGGGTTCTGTCCTCAAGTCTATCTGGGAGGCCCTCCCCACGCAACGTGCGATCTTGCTTAAGTTCTTCGCAAGTGTATCACCAGTGCCAGAAAGACTGAAGACCTCCGCTTTAGGTCCTTCTCTCAACTTGGGTTATTTACAGAAGTCGCTTATTAGGAATCTTCCAATTGTGTTCCAGTCCCCCCCGCATTCGTGGGATGCATCAGGCACAAATCATTACTAAGGGACTCCTTTCAGAAGAAGAAGATGCTCCGGATCATGGAAAGAGTTAAGGAAACAGACAAATGAACAAACAGTGCTCACACTCAGTTCCGCCCCGCTGTCCGCCTGTGCTTTTCTCAGCACATTTAAAGTGACGGACCTCCCATCTACGGGCTACGTCATCACCGCAGGCCTTAAGATGCCCTAACCACTTAGTTACAATATACACAGAGCAAAGTGTGTGTTCCCAAACAGACAAGAGGCTGTAAGTGTTTATTTCTTTAAATTAACACCGTGGTAAACTTCCAACTACAGTGAAGACAGAACACACCGGCAACTCCAAATCAAGCTGTGGTTTACAAATCATTATTTAAATGATAATAATAACAATAATAGTAATAATATTAAATGAAAGTGAAAACCTCACTTCTAGACTTAAGTCAGAGATCCAAGTCAGCCTTATAGGGATTTTAAGATAGGCAATTAATGAAATTGTTATACTTTTCTAGAAACGAGAAATGCTATAAGCCTTTCCCTACAATGACTGCTTTGAACCTATTTTTTTTTTCCCCAAAAAGCATGCAGGGACTCTTTTCAGATGCTTGATTATGGAAGGAAGGAAGAAAAGTAATGGTTTTTGGTGTAGTACAAGCAATTTGTAGAATCGAGCATACAATTTTGCTTAAAACATTGCAGGTTAAAATAACAGTGTAGGTTTCAAGCCATTGCATTACATTTGAATAATTGTCACAATTAGGTTTTGTAAAATTTAAAACTCTAAGTTTTGAAGTGAAGCAATAAAACTAAATTCTTAGACGATGACGTTGACTTTCATATAGCACAGAGCAGCTATTTTTATCTGGGTGGACAAAGTTATTTACAACTAACATTGATTGAGTCTCGGTAAAAGTCCAATAACACATGAAGAGACATATTCCCTCGCTTTCTGAAAGATCGATGAACGTGTTTGAGGCCAGAGATATTCATAACAGTGGTAATGCTAGCCTCCTACTGTGGCCAAGCATATATAATTGTTCTTTAGCCTAATTCAAAATTGAAAGCACCAAAATATAATTTAGATCTATAAAAGGGGATGCTATTTAATCCTCCATAATTAATGATTAACAATTTGGATGCAGAGACACAGCTAGTGAGAGAAAGAAGTTTTGATTGGTGCTCACTTGAGTTGCCTTTTTAAAATCAGAGTTTTGTTTACATTGAATCCAAGAACTCCTCATAAAAATGAGAAATACATATATCAAAGGAATTAAGTAAAGGTAGATTAAAAATAAATAACCTTACAACAACATTTTAAACTTTTTAATGATTTAAAGTAAGGGAGACATATAACACTGAATGCTAAACAAGTCTTTTGAACTTCTCTTGGGATTTTAGATATATATTTAATAGTATATGTATACATATATATATTTTTTACATTTTGCATGTAGGCCAGAGCTGTCTAAAATATCTCTTCATAGTAGGCTATAGGGATGTATCAGGAGATAGAATAAAATAAGATCTGAGACCACACTCAGTTTATTAGAGTCTGCTTCCAGGATCAGCATGGATCATAAATTCGAAGCAAATCGTGGCTTTTCCGTGTCTGCGTCTGTGTGTAAGACTGAGGACTCTCTCTGCAGAGGAGCCGCTGGTGGAGGGGGGGCAGGAGGGACTCCCCGGTTGGGAGGAATGGCTCCCGATGACATCTGTCGGAACAGGGTGACTCTCTGGGGCACAGTGCCCCTGCCGGCCGCCTGCATGCCCGCGCCGTGGACAGCCGTCACGGGCTGAGGGATGGAGGCCAGGGACTCGCCCACCGTGGGATGAGGTCTGGAAATGAGGCTGGACAGCTCGTGGGGCAGCGAGGGCTGCGAGGCGGAGAGGGGCCTGACCTCCCGGCTCAGGCTGGTGTTGTGCAGAGCCTGCGTGCTCTTGTGCGCTTCGGCCTTCGGCGTGGAGCTGCTGGGCGTCTGTGGCTGTGGGGACTGCGGACGGGGCTGCGGGGGCTGGGGCTGCGGGAGCTGTTGCTGCTGCTGCTGATGCACCAGGGACACCTGCGACGCGGTAGGGGAGGAGTAGTGGAAAGTCCGGGCGGCCAGGGGGCTCTGCACGGGCGGGCTGCAGACCGCGGTGGTGTAGGAGCAGGGCGAGAGGACGGCGGCGGCGGGCGGCGGGGTCTGCGTGCTGGGGCTGGGGGAGTGCAGGCTGCTATGGGGCAGGCTGGTCGCAGTGTACACGGGCGGCGACTGGGTCCTGGCGCGGGAGGTGGGCGTGGCCGCCGCAGAGGCGGAGTTCAAGGCTGTCATCTGCGGGTAGCTGATGGGAGCGATGGCCTGCACCATCTCCCTGTCGTGTTTCACGATCTGCTTCAGGATCTCGTTCTCCTGGTTGTTGAAAACACCAGTGTTAAGATCCTTCTGGAACTTTTGCAGAAGAATTGAATTTTTCTTTCCTGTCAGCAAGAGAAAAACAGGCACTTAGCATGCTCACAAGGGACGGGTGGCAACTCCGGGGGGGTCAGTGGCTCCTGAAAGCAAGTCTGTCTGTGTCCCCTCGAGGAGGTTCCGGAGCCCAAGCACTTACCTGCAGACCCACGTGGAAACAGGGCACCTGCCCTTCCTGCTCCCTGCGGCATTCTGGGAAATCTAACTTCCTGTGTGAGCCAAGCAGAAACGCCTATTAAGGGGGTAAAGCCATACCACGAAAGGAATGGAGACACGGGGCATGAAGGCTACCTTGAAGAGGGGGCTAGAAAGGGCATTTGCAACGGGATGGGCCTGGAATGAAGACTGAGATTGAAAGCTTCTTTTTCAAAAAAGGGATGGAACTCTTAGGAAGTGACAGGCCCCCTCCAAGAGGCCATAGGTAGATTTATTGTATTCACCTCAACTCTTTGAAGTAGGTGTGTTCACATCCCACTGTACTGGAAAGGAGACAGAGAGAGGAAGGGTAAGAACAACCCTCAAGAAAACGTGGTTCATAAGTACCAGCACGGGCAACGTGATCGTAGTGCGTCACAGACAACGGACCAGCGCATCTGCATCCTGGGGATGCTGGCAGGAAACGCAGTCTCCTGGCCTCCCCCATGGCTGAACCACATGCGTGTTACTGAGATCCCCATGCAAGTTGCAACTCACATGCAAGTTGGGGAAACACAGGACTTTGTTTTTGATGGGTGATTTTTCTACCCTACCTGCATACTTTTCTCATCTCTGGAGTTTTAAAACATACTGATTCCCATCTGTACTCTACCACTTATATCAGAATAACCAGACATGGGGTGCAGGCTCTGACACTGTAACAGCCAGTTCCCCCTGGGGGCTGTTATATGCAGCCAGATGGAGAACCGTATGTAACCTTCCCTTCAGAAAGGCCGTGAGGACCTAGTGGGGCGGCTCTTGGCTCACTCCAGAACCTCAATTAACAGTACCTCTCCTTCCTGCCGTTGTCCCTGCACTGGTTTGCAATTAGCGGACATTCTCTGGCAGAGTAACTATGTGAATAAATAGTAGCTTGATGAAAATCAGTGACTTTTGATGACATCAGTCATAAAATAACACCCAGGTAAACATGTTAACTAAAAAGTGAATCAATTGGCTGAATCACTAAGTCCAACATCTAAAGTGACAAGAAGTATTTTTTGAATGAAAATATATGCTAAAATTTACTTGATGCTGGGAAAAGCAATAATTTTTATCCCACTTTATTTTGGATCTGGTTGTAGACTGATGTATAATTGACATTCAAATCCTGTTAGTTTCAAGTTGCAATCATTTTAAATTAATGCTGGAATAGATAGTTACCTATCTCTCCTTGCAAATTGTCCTAGTACTTTCCCAAAGAATAAACACTTCTCAGTTAGTAATACATATAAATGCTTATTTAGGCGTGGCTGGTGTAGCTCAGTGGATTGAGCCCGGGTCTGCAAACCAAAGGATCATGGTTCGATTCCCAGTCAGGGCACATGCCTGGGTTGCAGGCCAGTTCCCAGCAGGGGATGCATGAGAGGCAACCACACATTGATGTTTCTTTCCCTCTCTCCTTCCCTTCCCCTCTGAAGATAAATAAATAATTTTTTTAAATGCTTATATAGCATATTGCCTTAACTACCTATAGTATGCATTTATAAGAAATGGCCACACAATTTAAAATAATATTTCTTTGCAATCAATGAACTGTCAACATTTCATAACAAAAGTATCTGTGACTTTGTACAAACATACTATAAATTTTAATCCACTGTTAGAATTTTATAAGAATTAAAAATGAAAATGTTTGATGTTCACTAGCAATTCCATTGCCTATATTATTGATTACAAACCATTACATGCAGTCTTATAAGAAGTGAATGTAATAAATTGATAATGAAACTCTATCAGACAGATAATTTTTATAGCAATATCTTGATTTTAATGCTTTTTGTAAAGATGTGGAGCCAATTTAGGAAAACAATTCATATTCTCAGAAATTAGTCTCCAGCTCTCTATGAACATTCACACACCACCATGAAGGAAATTGTTTTCAAATTAATAAAGATGCTTTGAGGATACTCACTCATCTTATGAGCAATACCTCCTAGGGTACTATGTCATGTTCAATGTCTCAATTGTCAATGTGAATTCCTAATGTATGTGTTAAGCCAAATGGTAACATCCAGGTACCACCTTTATTTCTCCTAACCTAATTCCTGATCCTTCTTCAGTCTGTTATCCCACTAATACAGATGGGAGGAAAGATGCAAAGTGCAGAAGAAAAGCTCACATACCAAAGCATCAATCACAGGTCCTTACCTTTCACAAGAGTGAAGCGGTTGAAACACCTCTTTGTTTACTTTCAAGTGATCCCAACCCCATCTCCTCTGAGTTCATTGATTCCTCCATCCCTCCCTACCTCTCTTCAATTATATTCACTGTGTACCAGGTACTGTGAACGTAATGATGAATTAGACATGATCTCTGCATTCACAAAGCTTAGCGTCTCTAGTGCAATGGCAGTAATGAAAGCAGGCTGTGATGCAGGAACTTCCTAGGGCTGTGGGAGGGCATATCGAGGGTACTCAGCCTATTAGGGACTGGGGCATCTAAACGGACATGAAGGTTAGTCAAGTTAAGCAGAGAAGAGGGGCAGAGCAGGGGAGGGGAGGGAGGAGGATCGGGATGTGGAAAACGAATGCATACCACCTTCTCACATCGCAAGGCTCCAGCACACCTTGGAAAGCTGGCTGTAAGCTAATCTGATCTAATTTGCCTATGACAATTATTCAAATCTTTAAACTAGTGTAACCAACAAGGCCTAATTTATACATTTTTATTTTAGAGCAGAGGAGATTAAAATAAATGGATATTTGCAAAGTGAAGCATCTATGTAGGGCATTTCTAGCAAGGCTTTTTTCCTTGAGTCTGCATTACAAACATTTCAGGAAGTTTCTACTGAGACAGTCATTTAATGCACATTTTTAATTCTTAATATAAGGAAAAAATGTAAAGTTGATTCTTAAAAATAGAAATGCCCTTGTGATAACTATGGTTTGTAATGTAGACTCATACATTAGTATTTTTAGTTCTACTTTAATGCTACATAGAATTTTTATCATTGTTTTTTACCTGAAGATTCAAATTGTTTTGGCATCACAGGGTAAATCAGATTGGGAAGCTAGTGAAAATAGACATGAGTAAATAAACCTAGAACACTTAGGAGAGAAAGATAGAGCCTCAGATCTTTCCAGAAATAGGGCTACAGGTATTTGCTACTTCTACACTAATTAACAAGCAGCCTACGAACTACCATCTGGGACTGATGATTGCCAATATATATCGGGTCACTAGATTAAATCCAAATTGTGCACGAAGAAAGCAAAGCCAAAGCGAGTACCTATCCGATCTAGTCGGTCAATGGCAACCGTCTCAAAGGCCCGTCTCATCATCGGATACTCCTCCAGGACCTCGTTGAAATTGTCCACGGAAAGGGAATACAGACGACAGTACGTGTCAGCTCGGACACTGGCAGTGCGGCGTCCCTTGGTCAGCAGGCAGATCTCTGTAAAAGCAGGAAAGGTTTGTTTGGTCATTTTTTTCCAAACGCCATTAAAGCCTCCACAAATTAAAAAGTCTCATGGTGTGGGAAACCGATGGCTAACAGCAGTCACTATTTCATCAGCGAATTCCTTTTGACAATTAAAAGTATCCAATTGCCAATACTCAACCTAAAAATAGTCTTGTTTTTTAAACAATTAAAGCATTTGGTTCTAAGGAAAGGCTGAAACATATTTATCTATCCTCGGGTGTCCAGGCCATTTTCCTTGAAATAACAAAATAGCTGCAGAAAGGGAATAATAAATCCGCAATAGAGTTGCAAACAGGAAGCAACTATGCTGAGAGGGAAGTTTTTATGAATTCTGGCAGGCAGAAAGCGGATGGCATCCTGCGGACAGAAACCAAAGTGAGCCCGAACGCTGGCTGAGAAAGTCCTGGGAGGGAGCAGTGCTGTGTGGGGGCGGCACAGGCAGCCCCACGCCTTCACACGCTCCCAGGGAGGTCGGCATAATGATTCGGTCCTGCGTGCACAGAGGGGCTTTCTATGTAAACAACTTCTAAGGAGGATCCTTCTTTGAACGTTCAGATTCTCAATACATGGTAAGCGCACCTTCGCAAATTTGGATTTTCTTATTTGCCAGCTAACTAATGGTGAAAGCAATAAATTCATTTTCCAAAACCTATTAATTAGATTGCTGTGGACTGTCATTTAAAAAAAAAATAAAAATTATTTAAAACTTTAGCTTCAAAACAACCAATTTGAATTAAATCATTGAACCAAATAGCAACGTATTGTACAGAATGAGTTTCGATCACCTATGTAAACACTAAGGGCTAAAAATGGGCTTACACTAACCAGGTCCTCTTGGATGTTAGCAAGGGCTGAGTTCATTACCAACACAAAACCCTTCAGCCATTATCTCTCAGCATCTCCTCAATAATTCCTCAGCGAGAAAGGACAAAGACAGGAGATACGTTCATGAGAATAGAAATGGCCACTAGTCAGCGTGAAAATCACTTTACACAGTCCCTTCTTCTTTAAAAGGCTCCATAGTCTTTGTTTCCACCAGAAAGAACAGAATTAAGGAATGCCACATATTTGGAAAATTTAAAAAGGAAGCCTTCTGATTACAAATTGATGAGATTAGATTCTGGGAACTTAATTTCTGGAGTCCGTATGAATGGAGCAGGTGCTTCCCTGTGAATTTCCTCTCGATACCGTTTTGGAGATGCACTTACTGAGTGAAGAGTCCTGTGTTAGGTGGCACAGAGAGCGTGAGCTTCTGTGTGCCTACTCCGCATGTGCTGGGTGCACGTGTTTGTGTAAAGGACGAAGAGAGCGAAACCAACTCAGTTATCTGTATCCTGTACTAGCCTTTAGGCTTCTTAGAAATTGTATATATTCATTTGCCACTATTTTTCTTCTCTTACACTGCATTTTGTAACTGTTTCCTAAACATGGGCCTTGTTACCCCACTGGTTGAAGACATTTCAAGGACAGCTGCCCTACAGCAACATCATTGCACCCATTCCACTTTGTGTTTTAAGCTCAGAGAATGCAGTTATTTTAAAATGCCTCTGAGTCCATCCGCAATAGTGGCCAAACCCAAAGCCCACACTAAGTTCTAATCTTCAGTTTTAGGAGCTAAAATATCAGATGCCCTGCTGAGTATCTTCCCTTTGTAATCAAACTGCCAAATGCTGTCTGCACCTGCTCTAAGCATGTCTTTATGCAATATCTGTAAGGGGGAGGTTTCTAGAAGGTTGGGTACTATTTTCTCTAATGCAGATGTGTCCTTAGCCATCAGGTAAGAAGGTAGCTTTTTTCGGTGCTCACGTTACTTCACAAAAGAAGTAAAATAAAGTTCAAAATAACATGAAGCTGAACTCGCAAAGAAGAAGCTGAACGCAGCCTACAGATTCAGGTGTTTTAGTCTTCCAGCTGCCCTGCAGCCTGCTGGTGGCTTCAGTGCTTCTGCTTTGTCCTTGTTTACTCTCCGAGAACGCAGCTACACATCTCCCAGGGCTGTGATCATGACTTTAAGATTCTTCATGCAAAGTTACCTGGAAATAGGTTAATTTACCTGGATACAAATTGGTAAATTATAATCACATGTGAAAGTAATGCGGCTTTGCACGTTAATTTTAATTCTGTAGGATTCTTCTGTTTTTCTTTAGGAGATAAGTTATTGCCTTTACAGGGTAAGTTACTTCACTTCCTCATGAGGAAACTGAGAAACCTGTTTCCAATTTCAACATCATAAGGCGTGTGTTGGGGAGATTAAATTCGGCCTAACGCACTGTGTGAATACTTCGAGTTCCTCAGGGTATGAGATAGATCCACTATCCAGTGCTGTCTTTGTTGACATTAGTTAACCCTGATTCCAGACATTTCTTCCTCCTGAGATTACTGCCACCTACCTGAGCAGTCGTATCATACGGCAGGGAAGATAGCCTTAAGAATTTTGGGACAATGTTTCCTGGGCCTCTAAGACAGAGGTTGGCACTGCGGTAACATAGAGCTAATTACGAACTTCCGGCAGACGTTTGTTAAAGTAATGAGTTGAACCTGAGTTTCCAGAATTTATGGGAAAATTTATACGTTGACTGCTCGGAGTAACCCAGGCAACATTGCCTCTTTCTTTTGTACCTGGTATCATGAAATAAAAGCACCACTCTTGTACATCGAAATACTTATTTCCCCAAAATTACTTAGGTTTCTAACCCAGTGTCGCATAACAATGTGCAAGAAGAAGTATAACCGCTAGGTTTCCTTTTTTATATTTGCACTTGCAACCATGTTGGTACTCGTGAACTGGTAAACCAGCATCTCTTGTGGCGCCGGAGACGGCAACATCTGGCTGAACACCTGCGTAACAAGCCCGGCTGGAAGAAACATATTGAGTGTCAAGTGGATTTGAGTAAAGAACTAAAAAAATTAACGTAGGATAAAACATTAAATAGATGTGAGTTTTACAGTATTTTAAAATATTTCATATTTTTGTAATTTTTTTGAAATAGAGATTGTGTATAACTTATTTTTAAATATGGATATAAAGGAATAATTATGTGTACTTAGATTATACATCATGAGACATATTCTAAAAAATAACATACATTTGACTTTTTTCCTAAAGATGTAATTGATCATCTCAAATCCTATAGATACAGTCACATTTGCACAATTATTAGTGCCCTCTCTTACTGCCCGTCCTGCTATTTAAGATTGTTAAGATCATCTAAAGTTACTGCCTTGTCAAACCCACATTAACTCTCCATGAATATTTGGCCATTTTATCTGCCCTAAAACAGAGGATGAGGGTGGTTGGCTGGGGCTCTGAGTGCTGGCCTGGGTGCGGCACCTCAGACGAGCTGTGGACCAGCCATGTTGTAACGAGGATGAACTGACCAGCGCCTGCGGCGCCAGGTACAAGCCCAGCACAGTGTGGGCGCCCACTCCTCGGTCAGGAGTCCCCTTCCTTTACCGCTCTGTCCCTCCTCTCTGTGTTTTCCCTTGATTTTGGCTCTACCTGCTAGCATCGAGAAAAAAGTAACGCTTCACATGACAAGTAACTCTCCAAATTTGTGGAATATAGATCCTCTTGCACTCCCTCCACCCCCTTGTAAACGATTTGTCCATAAAGCAGCCAAAGCGACTCCTTAGACTTGTCTCAGGTACGATGGCCTCACACCCATGCACACCCTTTCTGAAGTGACCCACGGAGAACTTTTCTTTGTGTGTCCTCTCTACCTGCGCTGCCTTGCATTTTGGCCTTTACGGCACATTATTGGATTTGTTTTTACCGTGTTTCTCTGCTCTCAGCGGCAAGGTCTTTAATGGAAAGTGCAACCATCCCACTTGTGGGGTCCAGCACCTGCCATAGGGTTAGTCCCACAACCTCACTTGGTTCAAAGAAAAAGAGGGATTGGAACAATCAATCGACAATGAAAAGTGGAATGACTTATGTCAGAATGGAAGTATTCCTCAGAAAACGAGGTACCACATTCCAAGGGATCATATCTTCGTGAGAAGTTTGGTTCCATCTGCCAGAAGTTACATTGCTCTTATCTTTTATAGATTACAAACCGGTTTGTGACATGACTATTTTATATTATTGGGTCTGTATATGTTCCATTAGGGTTTACACTTTCCACACCTTAACCTCTCATCCCTTCCCCTTCCTTAGGATGCCTGTCTTAAAGTTCCACTGCAATTTCAATGGAGTAATGTCTGTATAAAGTCAGCTTTACTCAACACTATTTATAAACTGATGTCTACTATATATTTATATTGCTTGTCCTTGGCAAGTTAAAGCACCTGGTGGACTATCCCAGTTATTCTCAGAATATCTATTGAGCAGGTGGGACACAGTCACCGCTAGCCCTGTGTTGGCCATGTGACAAACAGAAGATTAAGGGGGACCCGTTATGTGGCTGTAACAAAAATACCAAAGCTAAGAGGGCTAAGAACACAATTTCTCTGCTTCTATCCATCTTTAAAAATCCACCAGACCCCTACAAACCTTTCCTTTTGATTTTAAATCTACCAACACTCAACTCTTTAAACGCTAATCAAATACCTTGAATTATAAATGCCTTTAAAAAGCAGCCAGCTTTTAAAAATTCATCAAATGATTTCAGCTCTTAAATACTGCTAGTGTATTTTTTCTGATATCTTGGTAGCTTTGCTTATGTTTACTCAAAATAAGTAGAGCAAAAATAATAGTCTAAACAGAAAACGTATTTACTAGATATTTCTGAGGTGAGCCTACTATAGCAAGAAGAAGAAGAGGAGGAGGAGGAAAAGAAAGGGGAAGAGGAAGGAGGAGGAAGAGAAGGAGAAAGAAAGAAAGAAGAAATTGCCTCCCAATTTTTTCTCTGGCGTTCTCTGTCTCTTTCTCACACACATATGCACACGCATACATGAATAATAAAATAGAGGTTTAAATAGATATTTCTTTGGTTTTAATGTGACAGTTAACGGTCAGCTGATACAGCATGGATTCTTCAGTGCAGTGTTTTCCATACTTTAATATGCACCAGACTCGCCTGGGTATCTTGCTTCAAAAATAAAAACAAGTAGAATAGGATTTAGTTAGTCTGCAATGGGGCCTGCGACCATGTTTCTAACTAGTTCTTAGGTGATACTAATGGATGCTTTTTTGAAAATGAAGTCTTGTAGCTGCCAGCTATACATCTAAACCAGGGTTCCTTAAGAAAAATTGGGAAAAGGTAGCAAAAAGAAATGGAAATTGAGTGATGGTTTCAGTTTAAGTCAACGAATGATTTTCCTGTAACCAGCACCTTTGAAGAAAATATGGGAATACAAAATAAATGAAAGTCATCAGTTCTGCCTCAAAAAGTGTATAATTTATTAAAAATTCAAGCATGGCATATAAAATAGCTTGAGAACAATTCCAAAGCTAAACTGTCTGCTAGCGACTTTAATGCTCATAAAAATCTTCCAATCCAAATAACTGGCCATTCATCATGGCGGGTCGGTACACCTTTGGTGGCATCGAGAGCCTGCCTTGTTCAGGCTCGGAGGGGAAATCACATGGCTTAGCCCTTGCGGACGGAGAGCACAGGAAAAACGGAAGGGGAGAGGAAAGGAGGACGTTCCAGCGAAACAGCATCCTGGGCACAGGTTCAGCGGAGAGGTGGGGAAGGGAGTTTCCATGAATTGCAGGAACAGTAGCCTCAGGATCAAGGAAGTTTGACCAGGCGTAGTGAATGTCCCTCCACGGACGAGAAGTTTGGTCTTGATCTACGATGTCACTGCGAGGCTCTTAAGGAAGGTATCTGTGCCTAAAGTACCGTCTGAGGAAAGGCGGTCCCGTGGGGCAGCCCAGCGGGTGCTGGCCCCCTAAATACCGGGCCCTGAATGGGAAAGTCACTCGGCCTCGTTCTCCGGAAGGCAGATCTGCTCTCTTTCAAATCTTTTGCTTTATGACACAAGAATCTCCATCTACAGTTGGCTAATACAATGAACTTAGAGGGAAGTTAAAATAAAAGTTTGTAGAGAAGTCCTGGAAATAGCCTGGGGCGTGAGGTGATGGGGGGGTTGCCTGTAGCACCCAGAACCAAAGTGTCCTCTGCCAAGAATCTCTGCAAAACGAAGCTTCGAAGGAATTTAAAAGATGTTGAGGATCTGTAATGTAAAAAAACAACAACAAAAAAATGTCCCTAAGAGGGTGTCTGTCCTGTGACTGAGGATAAGAAAGGTTATTATGGAAAAAAGATTGAGCAAAGCATTGACAGGCAGAGAAAATCTCATTTCATCAAATTGTTCCCGACATTGGCCAGTAGCTCCTTTCTGCAACACTGGTTAGAAACAGTATACTTTTGTGTGTACAAGTTGGTAGGTAAGCTTTTATCACGTGACTTTGAATATTCATCTGTGAGAACTGGTTCGACCAAGATTAATGTCCATCGCAAAGATGGTCATCTATATCCTGGACAGCAGCCCACACAAGGGCCTGGCTGAGGGCTCTTCCCAGCGGGGAGGCTTTGTATTGGATGGCGACTCAGAGGCTTCGTTATACCTTCTATGGAGAGATTTACAGTAAGCTATGAGCCCTGGCTCATTTAGCTTGGTGGATCGAATGTGGGCCTGCAAACTAAAGGGTCACCAGTTCAATTCCCAGTCAGGGCACATGCCTGGGTTGCAGGCCAGCTCCCCAGTAGGGAGTGCATGAGAGGCAACCACACATTGATGTTTCTCTCCCTCTCTTTCTCCTTCCATCCCCCCTCTCTCTAAAAATAAATAAATAAAATCTTTTAAAAAATAAGGTAAGAACATGGAAAAGTTAGCAAGTGCATGAATTACGGGGATGACGCATCTCTGAAGTGGCGCTTGGGCCACTGGAATCGCTGTGGCTTCTGAAGGGGTATTCTTGCCTGCTCTGTCAGCCTCTGCCCCTCCTGAGGTGCTTTGCTGTGTACCCCGTACCTTAGAGACTGGGCCATTCGGCCCACAAGCCTCTGACTCTTACACGTCTCTTATTAGATGTTTGTTCCATTCCATCTTGTTAAAAGCCTCTACCTTTCCTTTTCTTTTCTTTCCCTGTTTTAAGAGATTACAACGAGTTCTACAAGTCCGGTACATGAGTAGCCACAGAGAGCCTTCAAGTAGGTAAAAAACTAATATCCTACCTATGGAGTTTTCATTTTCCACTTCTGAGTAATCCAAAATATTAGTAGAGAGGTCAGCTGGAAGCCTCTCAGAGCAAGATAACAGCTACAACATATTAGGTAAACAAAGCAATCCCCCCACTGAGAAAACGTGAACATTCACAGATGAATTCTTACAGAGGTAAATGTCTGTTGACCTTTTCTCAGTCCAAGCAGCATCACTCTATACAACAACAAATGAGAAAATTCAAGGCAGTAACCACAATCGAAAACATATTACTGACGTTCTGAAATAAGAAGTCTGCGTATAGACAGGCTCAAGTATGCGCTGATAATCAAAAATAAACCACATCAGTACTTAGTTTAGTTGCAGCCTGTTTTAGTTAATAGAGGTGAAGTGTATTCAGGGATCATGATGATAAGTAGAATGTTTTCACAGAATGTTTTTGCTTGTATTATCTTACTCAGAATGAACCCAATGTGGAGAAAAGGCTAATTTTGAATTAAGGGTATATCCAGAGCCCTACAGCCAGATCCAACCACCACACTTTTTACTCCTTTTTGTGCTGAGTACAGAATGGTGTTCACACTTTTCAAGGTTTCTAGAAAGTGAAAGTAAAACGACGTATGCGTGGCAGCGACAATGCGTGGCCCTCGAAGCCCTTTACCATGGTGACTGGCCCTGGGGCTCAGTGGATCTTTTTCCCTTCCACGCAAACCTCCTTTATCGCATCTCAGCCGAGTCAAACAACAAAACTTGCCAAGGGGGAAACCAGTGGACTAAAGACAATAAGCCATGTTTTAGCTTGTGATTTTTAGGCAGAGTGAAACGAAAAATTGGGTCAAATGCCCTCACGGTTTATCCACGTTACCTTTTCATAAATTCCTCCCTGACCCATTTGGTCAACACGAACAATGAACACCAGGAAACTCTCCCCCCACTGATGCCTGGCTGTCCCCCTACAGGTAAGGCACCTGCTCATTCTTAAGCATAACGGACATGCGATAACACCTTTTCCAAGCCACGTCCAACAGAACCGGATACACAGTCAAACAGTGTTTTCTTCTCAGGTTTGTGGGAAAGGTGGGCCATGCAGACACATCTAAAAAGATAAGAGTTACAAAAAGGGATCCCTTTTTTTCCTATTTTAATGATGTTTTTATTCTAGAATATTTTAAACATGTTAAAAAGCACAGTAGTGTAATAAGTAGTATACAGTTAGAATACTAGTAGGAAGATTAATATCACAGTCTAATCAACTTGTAGAATAGTGTAATATAATAGTAAAAATATAAACCCTTATGTGTTCATTGTCCAGCTTAAACAAATATCAACTCACAGCTAAACTTGTTTTACTGATACCTTACATGCAAACTTAGAGTTGTGAGTAGGTGAAACAGAGTTTATTCTTGTATCATCATTTGTTATTGTATCATTTTCCATTTGCACTGTCAGCCTCCTTTGCCCAGCCCTGTACTTTCCCTCTCCTTTCTTATTTTGAACTGTGATATATTCATCAACTATAAAATCTCAGTACTCATCACTAAAATATCAATAACCATGAAATAAAATTTACCATAATATCATTATCACACCTAAAAATTAACAATACTTTAACATTATCAAACATCCAGTCAGTGTTCCAATGTCTAAATAGGACATTTTGCAAAGAGGCAGTTTCCAGGATATGACCAACTCCCAGCCCTTCCCAGAGCATCCTAGTCAAAAATGTCCCCTAGCACCTGGAACACTTAAAGTGATTACATGTAAATTTCAAATGATGAAAGATATGGCATCCATTATTATATCATGGCAAGGAAAAATAGTATACTCATATATTTCAAAAATGGATACTAATCTATTTTAAAAGAATTTCAATTGAAAGAAAGAAAGTGTTCATTCTTGAAGACCAGGAACTAAAATCCCTTAGCCCTAGAATATCAATTTGTCAAGACATTTCTTTCTTTGCTATTTTTCATCATCACTATTATCATCATCAGAAATTCCTAAACAGAAAGATGGACGGAACTTGAAGCTTCAGGGGAAAAGTGAGAATGAACATTTGAAAGGAGAGAAATGAAACAAACAAAGATCATTCTCCATGTTATCAGATTTGTTTCATTACTGGATTTGTGCTCCAATATAGAAAGCCAAATGAGACTCCCTAGACCAAGGTGTCTCAGCCTCGCCCCTCCTGACATTTGCAGACGGACAATTCGGTGCTGTCCTGGGCCCTGTGGAATGTTTTGCTGTGTCTGTGGTCTCTGCCTACGAGGTCCCAGAAGCAAACCCTCACGCTGGGAGTGCCACATTGCTGGGCTGACACGAGCATGTGTTTTGGTCCCCAATCTCCATAAACCCTGCTCCAAAATCCAAGGTGGCAAGGCACCATTGCTTCGAGTCTTTGTCCAACTTCTGCATCACCTTTATAGCAGAAGCTTAAAATCGTGTTTTAGATGTCAAAGCACCTATAATCAAATTTTGGGGACATTTGCTTTAAGTACAAAGTCTAAAATTTTTCAGATAATCTTAGAACACTGTAAAGTGAATGCTAATCTCATCGTTAATGAGAGAGAGTTATTTAAACACTTTAGAAATGCTTTTGAAAGCTCCACCCATTTTTCCTTTCCATTCAAGTGTCAGGTAACTCCAGCTGGAGTTAATTTAATTCAGGAGGATGAAGAAAGGTGTGGTAAAGAGTCCATACCATCTACATGCACAAGAAAAAGTAAAATTTACATTAGCGTTCATAAATAGCAACCGATGTGAAAATGACGTAAGACAGACAGCATTTGCTTGCCCTGGAGCTTTCTGACAGTGTGCAGGCAACATAGCACTCGAGGATCTGCAAGGAACGAATATAGAGAAGTTCTTTTCTTTCGTTTAAGGAAACCCTGTCAGAGCTGCACGTGAGAGCATTTCTTTAGTGTTGAGATGTGTGCTTAAATTTCACAGCATTTTCACTGATCCAAACACAGATTTTTTTTGTAGAGAAAAATGAATTAAATATGTCTGATACTATATATCACTGAAAAAGAATTTGCAACATATTATTTTTTACCATAGAATGATATGTATATGGATTTAGCAGGCTTTGGCGATCTCTTTAAGAACAACATTTAGTAAACATGTAAAGCTGCTTGGTAGTATATTGACATTAATGCTTTATTTGCACATCACTTGTAAATTAAAAGGATTTTATTTTATTTTTTGTTTCTTTTTTAAAATGTATTTTAATTGTTGTCCTTGTACAATTTTCTGTCTTTTACTCCCATCCCAGCCCACTGCCCCAGCCCTCCCCACCTGCCTCCCATTTCCACCCCCCCTAGTTTTTATCCATGTGTCCTTTATACTTGTTCCTGAATTACCTTCCCTGTACTGATGTAAAAGAAAGCAAGTTGTTATTGGTTTTCTATCTCGAATAAGATGATGCTACAAAATACCTTGAAAAAAAGATGAATTCTAATTAGGTTTAATAAGTGAACTGAATGGGCAGAAAGTTCGAGCTGCACAAATAGTCTTTTTTAGTTCACCTACAGCCACACATCGTGGGCAAGGTTTCACAGCCCAAGGGGAGACGAGCCTTCCCCAATCGTGACTGACTATCTCATGAAAATCCACATTTGGATATTACTCTCCATGGAATAAGTCCAAATTCCTTAACCTCACTTTCAAAACCTTCCATAATCCGGTCCCATTTCTTGATTCCAAGGAAAACTCCCTGTAATCCCAGCCTCAACCTGTACTCAGCTCCACCCCGTGCTTTGTACGGCGCTGTCTGCAGGGGGCGCTGTCTGCAGGGGGCGCTGTCTGCAGGGGGCGTGGAGAGACTAGACGTGGCAGCTGCTCTCATAGCTCTCAGCAGTCAGTCCCTCCAGCAGCACCAGCCAGCTTTCTGCCACTCCTCTCGTTAAGGGTGTGCTTTCATCACTCATTCCTTGTAAAACCCCATTCCTAGCGTCCTCTACAAGCCCATCCATACAGCACCTTTCACTTAAGTAGGTCAAGTGACCTGACCTCACTCATGAAGCCGCCTTCAAACGCCCCGAGGCCATAGCCACGAGGTCCCTCTGCCCATACATGTATTTACCGTGAAGGTGCAGGTGGTGTTTCACATACATGTTAGTGTATCCTCTTCAGCAACTCATTCGAACTTACCATTTAGATGAAGGGACTGGTAAAAGCTTCGATCAGATCATAATGAATATATGAGTTAAGAACCAATTAATATTCCACTCTAAGATTTTGGAGGCCAACTTAAGCAACAAAATTTTTCAAAGGTATTTAGGTCCCTGAAGCATAATTAGTGGAGAGTTGGTAAGTATGCACTGAACATAGTCCACCAACAATATGCACTTGCTGGTTTAAATTACATATTAGTGAAGGTGACACACACGTGTCCCCTTTTTCTATCATCCCACTTATGCATAATTTTTTAAACTCTCAGTAATAAAGATAAACATAAGCTATGTAAAGATAAGCCTAAATTTGTACTGGACCCCAATATCTGAACTGGACCTAAGAGAAGCCCACAGTCCCTAAGCAGATGTAATGTTATAATGCGTATTGCCACAGAATAGAGCTGAAAATATACTTATAACGCATATGGAGGAATGACTAAAGAGAATAGTAGAAAATACACAATTCTTGGCAGTTAGTATGAGCTCAACTTATGCTCGTTGAATCAAATCTCATTAATTTTGATCAGGTTTTAAACAGTTCATTTAAGAAAATGAAGTTGAAATTCAGATAGAACACATAGAATATTCCTTTTCCCTCTTGAAGGCTCTGAGTTTTTACTAAAAATCTCCTACGGAGGACAGAAAGTAACATATTTTGCAGATCCGTATTTCAATATAATATCTCTGTAAGTTATTTAGTTAGTGCACTTTGTTATCTTAGGTCTGTGTTTTTCCTTTTTTAAATTACATTTTATTAACGATGCAAGTACAGCTGTCCCAATTTTCCCCCTTTACCTCCTTCTACCCAGCACCCCCCACTCCCTCAGGCAATCCCCACATCATTGGTCATGTCCATGGGTCATGTGTATAAGCTCTTTGGCTGCTCCATTTTCTATAATTTACATCCCCATGGCTATTCTGTAACTACCTATTTGTACTTCCTAGTCCCCTCAACTTTCACCCATTCTACTATACCGCTCTCCCGTCTGGCAACAATCAAAACCCTCTCTGTATCCATGATTCTGTCTCTGTTCTTCTTGCTTGCTTACTGTGTTTTTTAGATTCAGTCGTTGATATGTATTTATTGCCATTTTATTGTTCATAGTTTTGATCTTCTCCTTTTTCTTAAACAAGTCCCTTTAACATTTCATATAATAATGATTTGGTGATGATGAACTCCTTTAGATTTTTCTTGTCTGGGAAGCTCTTAATCTGCCCTTTGATTCTAAATGATAGATTTGCTGGGCAAAGCAATCTTGGCTATAGGTCCCTGCTTTTCATGACTTTGAATATTTCTTGCTAATCCCTTCTAGCCTGCAAAGTTTATTTTGAGAAGTCAGCTGACAGTCTTATAGGAACTCCTTTGTAGGTAACTGTATTTTTTTCTCTTGCTGCTTTTAAGATTCTCTCTTTATCTTTAACCTTTGGAATTTTAATTACGATTTGTCTTGGTGTCCTCTTTGTGTCCATCTTGTTTGGGACTCTCTGTGCTTCCTGTCCTTGTATGTCTATTTCCTTCACCAAATTAGGGGAGTTTCCTTTCATTATTTTTTTTTTCAAATAGATTTCCAATTTCTTGCTCATCTCTTCTCCTTCCAGCACTTCTACGATGTGAATGTTGGAACACTTGAAGTTGTCCCAGAGGCTCCTTACACTATCCTTGCTTTTCTGGATTCCTTTATTATCTTGTTATTCTGATTCATTCCAAATCATTGATTTGAATCTCAGCTTCATCCACTCTACTGTTGTTTCCCTGAAAGTTGTTCTTTATTTCAATTAGTGTAACCTTCGAGTCTGACTGGATCTTTTTGACACCATTAGGTCCTCATTAAGTTCTTTGAGCATCCTTATAACCAGTGTTTTAAACTCTGCATCTGGTAGATTTCTTATCTCCATTTTGTTTAGTTCTTTTTATGGAGTTTGATTGGTTATTTCATTTGAGCCATATTTCTTTGTCTCCTTGTTTTGGCAGCCTCCCTGTGTTTGTTTCTATGTATTAGGTAGAGCTGCTATGACTCCCTATTTTGGTGGTGTGGCCTGATGTAGTAGGTATCTTGTAGGGTCCAGGGGCACAGCCTCCCCTATCACCCAACCTAGGTACTCAACGTGCGCCCTGCTTGTGGGCTGAGTACACCCTCATCTTATAGTTGAGCCTTGGTTGCTGTTGGCAGGTCAATGGAAAGGATTTACCAACACCACTCATGGGCAAGAATTGGCCATGACCACTGACCATCAACCTCAGCCCTCCATGGAGGATCAGCTGTGTGGGGGCAGGATGATGATGCTCCTATGTGGTCTGTAGCTCTCCACTGGGTGTGCAGGGCCTGGGGTTTCCTGGGTGTACAGGCCAGGTCAGCCCCCACCTCTGTTTAGCCCAGGGCACCCTGCCTGAGTCATAAAGCAATCTGAGATGTCTGCTACTTGTGCTGGGCTTGGAGATTCCCAGGCAAAGCCAAGCTGTGAATCTAGGCTGGCTGCTGCTAGTGCTGGGCCTGGGGCTCACTGAGGCCGGCTCCTGCTTGTTTGAAAGGATTTAAGAAGTTGTGAGGCATGATCCAAGACCAGCCATTCATAGGAGGTGGGGGTAGAGAGAAAATTGAGTAGGACCCTTAATGAGAGAGGCCTCTAAAGTTACTTTGATTTCCCTCTTAACAGATCAGAAAACTTTATGCAAAGTTGACTGTTCTAATATTAGGGGAGGAGGGATGACTTTCTTAGCTAGGGCTCCTCATCTGGACCACAGAATGCAGAAAATCTTTCAGGGATTATATTCTGAATTCTCACAAGGATTTTCCATTAGTAGCACCATTCTGGATGCAGAGGTGTTAAGTCAATCATTACTTATAACATATACTCCAAGACATAAGTCTTAATTCCCCCTAGGGTCTGAAACAGAAGGGTAGGGAAGTAGTCCACTAAGTTGAGCCATGACTAAATAAGTTCTAGGAACAGGAACACATTGTCACAATGTTGGGAGAATTCTTGTTTGTGAGGCTAGGATACGCTCTTTTCTGCTCACATGTTAGTGGCAGCTTTCAGAAGGAAAATTAATTTTCCTAATTGATTGTGCCCGAGAGTCATGTTAATCTTCATTCCGTTATTACAGGTCCCTGGTACTGCAAACTGCATGCAGACGGTCCTGGACATTTGCACACTGCCTGTTCCATGGAGACTCATTCGTCAACTCAACCAGGAGATACTGGACAAACACATGTATTAAATAAATGCACATGTGGCAGATGTGAGTGATACTTGTAAATGTGACATATAGAACCCATGCAGTTTAGAATGTCTTGTCTAGCAAGCCCAACAACCAAGCCATCCCTTATTTCCTTTCACTTCCCCCTTCTAAACTTGCTTCATCTATTCGTGTTCATGCTATTTACATGACATTTCAATTATCAAAAGAGAATCCTCCCTTTCTCTTGTTTTCCATAAATAGCTGGACTGTCAGTTCTGTTGATCCCTTTTCATTGGTATCTTTTTCTAATCCTTTGCTGAGGATTAGCTGAAATCCTCATAACTTCTAATCTGGGTTATTTTAAGACTGTCCTGTCTATTTGCTTGCCCAAGTGCCTCTCTTTATGAAAATACTTCTTCCTGAACATACACTTGCTTATTCCATTCCTCATTTTAAAAGCCTTCAGTTCTTGTTCATTACCTGTAGGATGAAATCCTAATTTCCTGCAAAGACATATCTGGATTCATTCATCCCTGCTCCTGCCTGCCTCCCACTCCACATTCCAGACCTCGAATCCCGTCTGCATCTCCTCCAGCCCTTGTGCTCTCTCTGACCTCTGCTTGGACACTCGCAGCTGCTTCCATCTGGAATGCTCGTTCCACAATTGTCCCCTCTTCTGCTACCTCCTACTTGGTTCCCAGGACTCAAGCTAGGTGTCACTTCTTCCTTCAGAGAGAAGGAAGGGTTTTTTGGATAGATTCCTACATCGTAAGCTGTGCTTTTTCCTTATGTCCCTAATGCATTGAATTGTCATTGATCTGCATGCCTATTTGTTTACTTTCTTGGAGACATACTGATTATAGAACATAGTGACAGACATACAAAGTCTCAATAATGCTTGTGAAATAATAAACATTCATCAAAGTGTGAACTGTTGCTATTTAGTTGATAACCATATGAGTTATAACATAATATCTACTGTTAATGACTAGTATATAATAGGTAGAAAATAATTTTATGTCACAAAAAATAATTTTATGTCAATGGATCAATTAGGAAGATATCAATATGGGATGAGGAAGCAAATGATGAATGAGAAACAGAACATTCTGTCTGCGTGCACGTGTGTGCGGATGGTGATTTTGACACACGCTGTAGAAGCCCTGCAAAGCCGGAGCTGGGGACTAGGATTACAAAGTTTAAAAAGATTCAGTCCAGTAGGAAAGCACGGATGACTGCATTGTAATATACTTAATAGAAAGGCAGAAAAGCTGAGAATGCTACCAGAGAGAGGAGGGAGCCGTGGGCCAGCCCAGAGGTTCCCAGTAGGCTTTGCTAGAGGAGTTGGTTTGTAGAGCAGTTCAAAGCAGACACATTCCGGAGGAGAGTGAAAAGATTTTGTCACGTGTGAAAATGTTACCAGCTCTCAGCTTTAAACTGGGAATTTCTCTAGAGAATGTCACTGGAAAATAACATTTTTCAGACTCATCCTAGACCTTGAGAGAATGGGAAGATGTTGGAAGATAGGCCCCGCAGCTCTGAGCACACTGTCCTACGGCAGTTACTGCAGGGATATGCAGACCTGGGCGAGCACGCTGATGGAGATGGGCTATGGCAACGAGTGACTGCTGGATGTTGTGTCTGCATCTACTTAGCCAAACAGGTCTGGCATTGTACACATAAACACACATGCATGCATGCATAACTACATATGTAATCATTTATTCCTTGCAACTGCACTCCAAAATGAGTATTTTTATCTTTTTTACAGATTGCTGCACTCAGATAAAAGAATTCGATTAACCTGGTTTAAACTAAGTAACCAGTTGGGCCCTGGCTAGTGTGGCTCAGTGGACTGAGTGCCAGCCTGCAAACCAAAGGGTTGCTGGTTTGATTCCCAGTTAGGGCACATGCCTGGGTTGCAGGCCAGGTCCCCAGTAGGGGGTGCATGAAAGGCAACCACTCATTGATATTTCTCCCCCACTCTCTCTCTCCTCCACTCTCTCTCTCCCTGCCTCTCTCTCTAAAAATAAAATCTTAAAAAAAAAAAGCCAACAAAGTAACCACATGTGAGCCTTGGTATGTGTGAGGTTCCTGTCCCGCTTGGCCACCTTGACAGATGTGGTATGGGCTGATTAAAATGTTACTCATGAAGAAAAGACAGCATTTTAATCCACTGTAGGTCCTTTCTTTCCCCCCCAAAAAAACATTTTTGAAATGTCTTAGAGGTAGAAGGCTGCATTCAAATAAATTACAGTAAAGATGAAAATTGAAAGAAACCAAAACGCAAATATATCTCGTTGATAGCTAAGCAGGAGCCACGTGATCCGGAGCGTAGCTCCAGAGAGACTCAGCATCTGTGCGCTGCAATGCTTGTGTGAACAAGTCCAGCAGTGTTTCCCAACTCTGCCAGGCCTTTTCCTTGGCTCGCGCAGAGTGCAGCTTACAGAATACATCACGCAGCAGCCTGCTTGCTGAGAGGAGCGGAACGCTGCCGTACTTTCCCAGCCGGGGGCTGGTATTTCATCATGAACCTGGCATATTAAACGGCAGTGCGCACAGAAAGACCGCAACGTGGGCCACGTGACAGCGTCTGTTTGCGGAAGACGAGAGACCTGCACACCAAACTGTTGATCTGTGAACCATTGGGTGGCGGTCATTAGCTGCGAGAGAGGGAGATTTCTTCCATCTCCTCTAGGACTTCTCCCTCCCTGCCCATGCCCCATGAAAGTCATGGGTCCATTTCAAGGTGAAAAAACAATCTAGGTCAACTTTCAACCCGTCACTCTCCAAGTGAGACTTCTAGAACTTTCTATTTCGTAACAGAGGGGGGAAACCACTTTAAAAATCAATTTTCCAAGTTCACATCAGGTCATGCTTTACTTCGGGACGAGCTCGACTGATTTCAGACTGGCCGCAGGGGTTTCCGAGGTGAAGGGGCCCCAGTGGCTCCCCCGCAATTCTTGCCATTCCCATCCCAGCTTCCACTGGGCACCCTACAGTTCCAGGTTCACAGCTCAACTCCAAAGCTACCTCACTCATCCACCCCAGAAACTTCTGGTACGGCCCAATAGGTGCCAGGTATCCCTCCAGGTGTGGCAGGTGCGAGACGAGCTGCATGCTCTCCCGGACTCACCTCCGAGAGGATATAGAAAAATCTTAACTCACTGACCTGAATAACGGCAACTGCTCTTAGAGGAAGACAAAACCAGGCAGGTGTCTGAGTGACAGCACACGTCTAGGGCAAGATGATCAAAGGATTATTGACGTTTCAGGACCCAGTTTTGTTTATTTAATGATTTGATTTGGTTTCAAAGATTTTCTCCTCAGTTCAAAACATGTAGAAATTCTGAAGCTCTGCTTTTGATAGCAAGTTATTCACTGGCTTCTTTTCACAACCACATCATCTCTCCCTACTGCTGTTTTAGCAAATTCGAGTCCAATTCCTTGCGATTTTGGCAATGGCCTTGGAGTTCCTAATGAGGACCTTCTGTGAGAAGGCATAGCCGCTGCCTCAGCCCGCCAGCAGAGTCAGGCCTCTGAGGGTCATCTTTTTCACAGAATCATCACTTCTCCCTTTTTGGGGGGTGTTCCTCCATTTCCCCGCTCCCTGGCCACTCAGGGTCTTGGGCAATTGTTCAGGCACAAGTGGGCCAATGGCACAGCAAATGCAAAGAACTGAATATTGAAGCCAAGATATCCTTCCAAAGTGTTGTCTTCCGGGCTGGAAATGAAATCTCACACCCACCGATGCTCCTCATTTGTTTCACGCTCACTCCCGATACCACTGTGGTATCTGCCGCTCAGGGGCCCCTGGGAATTGTGTCTGTTCTCAGGTTCCTCAGGTCCTAGGATGCGGACATTCTAAAAACAACACATTTCATTTGGAAGGGAATCCTACATGAACAATTTTACTGGCTCTTTCCAGCGTTCAGTTATTCAGGTATCTGCATTTTGGCTTCGTATGCACTGTCCCTGAGAAAAATCTCACGATTGCTATTGGAAAATGTTGCCAGGACCGATGATCACCAGTGTCTCCCTTTCCAGAGTTTTAGTGACAAAAGGGCTTCGTTCAAAGATGTTCCAGCTAAAGACAGCAAAGGTGTTGATTGTGTTTCTTTAAATCAATACGTACACTCCAGCGAACCTGTCTGCACCCACACAAAAACACGGTCATTATGCTGAATGAGTGATTGGGGGTGGGGGGCGGCTCGTAAACCACAAACGCCCTTGGATTTGTTCGGCAACACTTCATATTTCTCTTATTCTTACGCATCAGACACTATCAGTTCTCAGTCTTCCAAGATAAATTCTTTTTATTGCTTTGGGAAGACATACAAAAGGTAAATTTAAGTTTTTAAACAACCACATGGTTAAGGAGCTTTATAACACCTAAGGTTTTAGACAACTATAAACTTTTACTGGATAAAGTTCAAATTTACCTTGTAAATTTGAGGGGAGGGGTTATGATTAAGTTTTAAAATTTACTTTGTTGATTGGTCAAGCAGGGATACATTCTGCAATAAAAGCTCATGATACAAAATGACACTTTCCGAATGTATTTGCTCAAGTATGGTCATCTCCCAATTTAGCTTGCCTGAAATTTTCCACGCAAGACAATCCATCCAGAACACAAGCATAGTGAAGTCCCACTCTTCGCTGTAACATCCTCTTGTGCTTCCACAGCAGATCTTATTACAGCTCAAAGAGATCAATTCTCATAAGAAAATTAATCTCCACCTACAGTAGAACATCTTGGTAACACTGCGTCACACAATGCAAAGACGTGGTCAGGCACCTGTGTGTTTAATTTAACCCACGTAGAAGTCCATTCAGAAAACTCCGACTCCAGGATGATCAGAAGACTTAGCTGAAGTCCCTTCTTCCCTCTGAACTCTGCAGTTATAACAGAACACCCTGGGGTGAAAGGCACCGAAGCCAAAAAAGAAACTGCACCAGGTCCAAGATTCTGAAACTAGGGGTCAATTTTTGTCTGGATCATTGCTTTTCTAATTAGGTAGCAAAAAAGGGGGATATGTAGAAGGCACTATAGGAAAGTATTGTTCTGGTTCCTCTCTCACTGGAACGTTTATAATGATAATAATAATGATAACTTTACTTGTGGCAGACCCTTCTGCGAGGCGTGGGCCCAGCTCCCACTCGGAGATGCACAGGACCCACGCCCACAGATAGGTTCTTTCCTGGGAAATCAGATTTGCAATATACTTAGGCTGTTTTGAGAGTGTGCTCTTTGCTGAAACTCCCTCACCCTGCAAGTACCTTGCAGGCCCAGAGTAACTGCCTGCCTATTCATTTGCTAATATCCTTCTTCTGTGATGTAATGAGAGGCGTTGGCTCCTTTGTTGTAACGGGGATAGTGGAAAGAACCATCTTGGAATGTAAGGAGAGATGATTAGAATAAAGGCCTGTGATGGCCGAGGCCAGGGCTTTGGCTCCTCTCAAGAGAAAAGCCTGTCAGTTATCCTTATTCCTCCACCAGACTCGGTAATCTGTGTGCATGTTTTAATTCATCCATGATGACACGGACACTGCTGGTTGGTGTCCACTTCATTTACTTACTTATATTGTGTCTTTAAAAAGATAATCTATTTGAAATTTCAAGTTTAAATATCTCCACAAAATATCTCCACTATATATGCACAAAATGTATACCATGCCTATAAATTGTTTCAGTATTTGATAAGTACTACTCCAATGTTTCCAGTCTCTTGCTGAAGCAGTAAGCATCGGTTGTTGTTCTACAGTTGCAAATGCCTTAGAAACTCCGAGAAAATGAGAACTCTGGATATGCTCATTTTAAGTCCTCCCAACAAGAGGATATATAGGCACTGACTTAATAAGTAAACCACTGCGTTGTGCAATGAATTCAATTAAGATTTCCAATGCTGTTTTCTTTAAAGAGTCTGTATTTATTAGACTTTAATTAATGTTCTCATTCATGTCCACTGTAACTGTGCATGTGTGTGTGAGTGGCTATTAACTGACTTCCTAGCCTGAAGAATATTTAGACACATCTTTGGAAAGTTCTGTTTCTTTCCTTGGGTGCACGTACATAGCCTAGCAAAGAGAATAACTCACTACGTGCCATTAAAATATTGTGTTGTTGATTCTCTTGTGACAAACAGTACGTGAAACAAGGAAACTTTTTAAATTACATACAACATTTTAAATTTGCTGAGGATATTTCAACGTTTAGGTAAATTTATTACACCCTGCAAAATAGGTGATGAAATGCAATTTGAAGTGACTACACTATTTCTACTTCATTATCTTTTGGATGAGCTATTGCGCCCGGTAAATTCACTCTTCCTTGCTAAGTAACTTCAGCCGTGGAGAGAAGTGCCTCCATGGATAATAGATAGGTCAAAAACAGTCACGCTTTCTTGGAGCATTAGTAAATTCAGATTATTAGCAATAGGCTGGAAACAATTTATGTGTGTTTTTATGTATACAATGTGTTTCATCATTCATCCTCAGAGGAAAGAATCCTTGTTTTCTGAAATGCTATAAAGTAACATCACTGATAACAACTCACAAAAAATGCGCCTGTCACCAGATGAAAAGCAGTGGTCTAAAGTGAAGGTCTGTCCTTGTCACCACTGATCTCAGTGGCCCATGCATCTCTCAGGCTGCTTGTTTGCACAAGGGCATGAAGTAATGGATTAGATCTCTTCTAACTCTCAATTTTATAGAAATTTTTCTGAATAATTTAGTTCTTAAAAATATATATTTGCTCCTCCACTTCAATTCTAATGCATTTGGAAAACTGATATTGGTAAAGAGTATATATTTTTGCAGCTATTTTAATCTAATGTGGAGTTATAGGATATATGTGAGATCATTCAGTACAATGTGTGGCACATTAAACACAAGTTATTTGGATAATCCTACAGTATTATTTCTTGGAGGGGGGTGTGTGTTTCCACACCTACACTCCCATGTAGAAAGTAAGGAAATAAGACTTTTCAGAGACAAGGTTATCCTCAATTTAAAAAGCTTTCAAGATTATTTATTCCATCCACCATTCACATCCATTGATTCAGAGTGAATTTCACTGCTGTGGACTCAGACTAGCACTGACTCATGAGAGTGACGACCCACATGGACCATCAGGTTCGTCAGTGTGACGGCCTTGACAGGAGCACCGAGTCAGGAACGCTGTGTGACGTCTCACAGGCGTCTCTGCCGCTTCCCACCGTGCCGGCCCTGCACCTCCGTGCCTGCCCGACCTGGCAGCCCAGACTGGGCTCCGGGTGCGACACTGAGCACTTTGGGCATGCCAAAAGCTTTTATTCCTCCAGGCAAGCGCAGCGGGGCGGGAATTGTCATCCTGACTTGACAGATTTGGAAACCGGCTTGGACGTCAGTGACGTTCTCAGGGACCAACAGCATCTCAAGATCTGACTCTGACAATCATGCCCTGAAACAGTGTCCTCCTGTCACATGTCAAGGAGCTCCAGAAGCGGCCCCTGACACTTTCTATTTTGTTTTCACTACCTGCCAAAAAAGGAGTTGTACTTCATTGTTACCCACCAGAACGTGAATCATAACAAACATCACCTGCCCCCGTTTCTTTTTTAAAATCTAGGGTCTTGTCCTAGAAAACATCCTCAACTCTATCATTTCAAATACCATATACAGCCTCCCTTCAAAACCAACGTGACCTCTAGAAGAGGCAAGAAGACATTTTAGATGCTCGGAAAGCTAAGAAAACAAGCAAGCTGGCAAACAGGACTTGTGCCCGGGAGTCCCATTCCATTAGAATCGTGGCACTGGAAGGCTGGAGGGGTTTCTGTCCTGATAATCACCTCGCAGACGGTGCTCCAAGCCCCCAGGTGCTCACCACGCTGCCCAGGGACACGCATTTGGCTCCTCTTGGTAGAGACAGCACCAGAACCTTGCTCTGTGTGGGCAGCACACTCAGCCATGTCGTGCTGCTTCCCAATCGTTGCATACTTTGGGCTCCTAAAGATAGAACCTGATCATTTAATTTGCAATATTATGAGCGAGAAACATCAAGCCACAGCATATGCTAGCCTCCTTGGCATAACCTTTCCGACTGCCTGCGGTGCCTGGTTTAACAGGGGAGATCTGCGGTGCAGCTGCATGGTTTTAGCAACGTGTAACTCCAGACTTGAAGGGAAGGTCTAAATTTAAGAGTAAATAAAACCTGGGCCCAGAATAAAAAGCCTCCGTTATTAGCAGTGGCGGAAGGCCACATGGAAAGGGAATGAGCAAGAGACAAGAGTTGAAACGAGGACACGCTGAGGAAGCAGCCATCTGTCCCCCGCAGTGATGCACATAAAGTAGCCACAGGGCACTGCTGCCTTCCAAACGAACCTGCTCAGAGTGCCTTCCTCAGATCGTGAACAGTAGTGCCGGGGCATTTACCAAACGAGACCGTAATGATGTTCGAAATGCAAGTCCTACGCTATGATAAAGAGTCCACATGTTTCATCTGCGTACCTGTTAACTCTTCTGTAGGATACAAATGTGATTTTGAGAAATTCAAAACAATTTCAATTTCTTCTGAGTGTGTACTGACTGCCTCACGAGATACTTATCACCCCCACGGAAACATGGTCTTACTTTACCACACCGCACTCTGGGCCCGTAGTATGGAAGAGTAAAGGCAAGAGAAAGAGAGAGTATTGAAAACAAATATTTGAAGGTCAGCTTTCTCCACGAGTCCTTGGACGTGCGCACTTGGCTGAAGTGTGTTTAGCCAGGAACACACTTCCCCCACATTTCGAAACTCCCCCAGACTCCACAAATACAATGAAGTAGGATAATGGTCCTTAAGAAAGCCTCCAGCAGAATAACAATTTGCACACCTTCCATCCCGAGAACTCAGAGTAGCGTATTGATATTAGCTCATGCGTCGCCCCCAGCGGTGGAGGAGGAACAGCCTTCTGAGGGGGCGGTGGGGGGCAGGGCAAGAAGACTAGTCGGCGATGTGGGACGGAGGCTCTGAAAGCCTAGTGCGAGGCTGGGCAGGAAAAGACAGGAGCCCCAAAGAAGGAACCAAAAAAGGAGTCCTGCTCTTCTTTTCAGCAACAAGGAAGGTTTGCCCAAAATGCTAAGTCAAAACGGTAAATGCTAATGATTCAGTTCACATTTATGGACTTCGATTGAGACCTTATAGGAGAAACAGAAAGAGCAGATATTTTATGTTGGGAGATAGAAAAAAATACATAGACATCATTTGTTATAAGTTTGATAATTGACTTCATGATATAAAAAATACTATTCAGTTAAAGATGACTCCAAAATTAGGTTCAGTGCCACGAATATTTATCCAATAAGAATGATGTTTCAGGGAAGGTGCTAAGGGTGAGGGCATGCATGCAATCGTACAATGATCTTCTCTAAGCTTCCAGCGTATTGGGAGTCTCTTAGTCCTGTGGTTCCTGCGTGTCCCTTTATAAATGGTGCAAATAAATCACAAAGAAAAATTGGAGATGGAGAGAAAATAAGGAAAAGGGTGCCAGGAATCTATAAAAGAAACAGTGGTCTTTTATGGACGCGTAGCCTCAATGCAGTCCAAGTAGGCCTTCATGGAAATATGGGTTGCTCTCGGCATGCCGCCGCAGGGGTGTAAGCCTCCTGTCCATCAGCAAGCTTCAGTGATTCACCCACACACTGGCCTCGGTGTTCTTGGACCAGCTCCCTGTGATGTCACTTTTACATCTCTCTTTAGCCAGCATTCCAACGGTCATCTCCTAGACTTCACTATCGCCCAGCCATGGCCTAATCAGCTTCCCATCGCCACTTCTGGTACTTGCGGCTCAGTTTATTCTGCTGCTCTGACTCCATCCAACAGGTGCCATGTTTTCCATAAACAATGCACACCCACATTTTGGGCCCAAACTTTCAAGACAAAAAATCTTTCGTTGTCATTTTTTAATTCAATTATATATTTATTTATATTTAGATACTTGTGTTTTGTACTATAAAGGAATTTTAGCATTATTTTTGAGTACTTATTTTATGTAACAAATAATTACAAAACACAAGAACAGATACAAAGTATTTCAGGTACTACCCATGTATAATATACATCCTTATTTTCCCCTCAAAAATTTGGGCAAAAAAGTATGCATTATACACACAAAATATGGTAGTTTTTACCCCATCAGGTCTTCCAGTTCCTTACCTCCACTTCCTCGCCACTGTGCATCGCAATCCCACGTGCCCTCAGCGAGGGTTCTTGGTCCATCCCTGCGATGACTTAGCAGCACACCATGGCTACGTGCCCAGCGGTCCTCTTACTGGACACTGCTGCGAGCTCAGCTCCTATGACTCTTCACTCTACCGGCACTGATATTCTTTTGTTCCCAGACCCCCCGTGTCGTTCACACTGCAGAAACTTTGCTCTTGTGATTCCCCATGTTCTTTCCTCTTTTTATTCAGGTCTCTGCTTCACTGTCCTTTCATTACCCTGCTTTATATTTTCTTTCATGGCCCCTACTACTGTTTGAAATTGTTCCCTGCATTTTCACTTATTTTTTTGTACAATGGGTGTCTCCTCTGTAGCATATACTATCCATAAATGTTAGAATTACATCTCATTTGTTACCACATGACAAATGATTAGAATTCTGCCTGAACATAGAAGATTCTCAATACCTATTGGATGAAGAGAAAAAGGACATGAAGGAAGGAAGATAAGAAGGGAAGAAATATCATTGGTTTCATTTATGAGGTAAATTAACTTTTAGGGATATTTGGGACTTAGCATAAAATAAAGTTTTGGAAGGACTGGAAAATTTCCAGGAAGGATGAGAACAATGTCTCTTTACACTGTTCTGGATATAGTTTGTAAACCCCGTAGATTCTAGCAATCTAAGACAGTTTTACCCAGCAGGGTAGTCACTAGCCACACTGGGGCTATTTATATGCAATCTAAATTAATCAAAATAAAATGAAATAGTTGCTTCTTCATTCACATGAACACCAGCAGCTATCCATGGCCAGCAGCTACTTCATCGAACGGTGCTGAGTAGGGAACACAGCCACAATCGCACAAGCCGTTAGACAGCACGTTCCAGAGTCTATTGTTTTAGATTCTAAAACTGTATCAGTGAGTCCCGCATACAGTGAGGTTAATTAAAATTAGATGAAGTGATTTAAATATTAACAATGAACTTCCCAAACATAGGAAATGCTTTGTGTTTCATTTAGTTTGGTTTGTAAGTAAGTTATCATTATTATTTGTATTGACCTCCATCTGGAGATAAAGACGACACATTTAACAGAGTATAATACCAAAGTGAACAGGAGGCTTGACTGCTTTTCTTATTTTGGGGCCGGAGAGAAAGCAGAAGAGATAGAGGTAAAGAGCAGAGATGAGGGGGAATATGTCCATTTACCCATCCATCCATCCATCCATCCGCTGAGTCCTTGTCCAAGTTCCTACCGAATGTCTATGATATTGACAGTTCAAGCATTGTGCTTTGGTGCTGCAGGTTTAAATGGGAAGAACTTGTAGTGTCTAAGCTCAGAAAGTCCATAATCTCATATGGAAAGTTGACAAAATAATAATGAACACTGTTCCATAATAGGTCAAGTTCACAAAGAAAAGAATCATCTGCTTAGGGGAGATTGAAAAAATAACATTTGAGTGGTATCTTAACAATTAGGAGAAGCAAAGTGTCAGCCTAAAGAAATTTGTTTTTCCTAACCAAAAAGGTCAATCCTTGCCAAGGCAAACTTTGCTTGTTTAAGTAAGAACTAATAATCCTGGGGTGGGGCAGGGTGTGGGTGAAGGTGTCTGAAGGGAGAAATTTCAGTGGAGATTAGGAAATAGATTGAGCCAAACCGTATAGGGTTTTGAAGATTTTTGTTAAAGGATTTGGACTCTTGTTATTCTTCATACAAAGAGCAAGGGGCACAATTCAGATGAATGTTCTCGAGAGAGGAACAGCTGCGGAGGGAATAAAAACGTGGGGAGTCCAGGGATGCAGGCAGGGACGGGAGGGTTTGCGCCTCAGACTACCGGGCCCATTGTTGATTCTCAAATCACTCACGCAGATAGACTGTAAGGAGAAGCCTAAAGAAAACATCCATCTGGGAGACGGTATTCTCTTAGACTATTCTTATTGGTAATGTACTCGTACATGCTGCTTTAAAAAGGTTTTCCTCCAGCTATGCTTGATAGAAACCCTGCTTTCCACCCTCCTCCACAGCCACGCATACACAATGAAGAACAAAATCTTCCATCTGTTCTTTATCACCAGAAATTCCTTCAATAACATACACAAAGTTTAGCATTACAAACGTCAGCATTTGAATAACACAAGTAAAATGTCAATACCAAAGAGTATTGGTAGTCAAAATTTAGCAATTTATGTTTTTAAAAGAAAAAGAGCATTTTAAAAAGTATTCAAACAATTTTATATTCTGCAGTGAATCATAACCTGCGGGATCTGTTTCAGGAGGCTGGAAAATCCTGTACTTCATACTAAAATAACTTTTCCCAGTTTTTGATGGATATTGACTGAAGAACTGAGTAAAGGCACATTTAAAAAAAAAATTAAGTGCATGAATTAGAATTAGGCATAAAGATAAGAGTATACTTGCCTCACAGGGATTTTATGTTATTAGGTTGAAGATATGGCCTGGATCTGTGATCATAAAAAATCGCAAAGGTGGTCTAGGTGAACACCACGGGAATATAAGAGAACCAAGAATTGTAACAAAGACTTTTCCATTTTCTCCTCCTTTACATTTCTTTTCCTTTTTTTCTATTTTATTAAGGAGAGAAGACATGATGACTTCAAAATAAAATGTCCTCTTAATGTTCATCTGGATTTTCCTAAGTGTCTCAGACACTTGGCTTTAATCCTTTCTTATACACTGACACATGGCCAGGTGACTCCATAGAACCCTAGGGCAGTGGGCTGAGGCTGCAGATGGGGGCTCACATCTCTCCCACCCATAACCTAGCTGAGCGACCCCATGCTTGTACACCGCATGGTACTTGTAGGTGGTCTGTCACCTGCAGAAAGAGCCATCAGAGTTGATGTAACAGTACTGAAACACCTATTTCTTTAGCCTGGCCTAAGAACAGAACAGATAAGGAAGAGACAGAAAGCAAGAACAACCTGACTCATTGTATTTCTCTGCTGCTGCCTCCTCTTCCTCATAAATATCATGAGCGCACTGAGCTAATCGAGTTGTGAATTTATCATCAACAGATTCCTCACACCTTCTCAAAAATCAGCATCAGCTTTTAGAAACATAGGATGCAGTAGAGGTGAAGGGAACTGTCCACTAGAGATCGGCAGGTGCTCACTCTCTTACTAGTAAGGAACAGCCACCACAGCAGGGATGGCCTGTCTGGTTTTTCAATTCTGTGGCGCTAGACTTTAAATGCCAAGTGATCCATAGCTGGTCAAATGCAATTTGGACATAAAAATCCTAAATATGCACATTAGCTATATAAAGTTCCTGGCAGACTCCTGGAGGCTGGCACCATGTTAGACACGGTTAAGCAGAGTTTAATACCAAATGATTTACAACGGCAGCTGTCGCGGGAAGTAGGCTCCTTCTGGAAGGCTTACTTCGCATTATTGCACCTTTGGAAGAACTGCAGGACAGCCATTTTGAAAGAAGGGCAGGCAAGAGACTGAATTAATGAGGACACTTTGGTGTGGAATGAAAAATGCCTGCCAAGAGGTGAGTGGAAAGAGATATAACAACTATGAAATATGTTATGTTAGAAAAACAGAACGTTTCTAGAAAATTATGAACTATTGAATACAAAAATACATCATTTGAAATTTTAATGAGTTACATTAATGGTATTTTATCTTAGTGGATAATATATTGATAATATGACTGCTAGGAGGGTCAGGCAGACCAGATGAGTAGATTATAAAACAGTTTAACAGATGCATGTGTAAAAGGCCCATGGGCAGCTTTGAAGAGAAGCTAAGGCTGAGCTAATGTCTAACGTATACACCCCGAGGATCATCACACCCTCTCTTAGGGAGCAGTGACCTACAGCAGACAAAGCACAGGTTGCAGGTTCAAGTTCATGGCTGTGTGAAACCTGGCTCTATCCTTTTTCATCTACAGGGCCTTGGCCGGGTTGTTCAACTTCTCTGAGGCTCATTTTCCTCATTTGTAAAAGGGGAGAAGTCAAGAATGGGTCTAGGGACTGTTTCCTACCAGCAAAACCCTACTCCTCAGATGGGAGGTGTCCCCATCACCTCCCTGAGCTGTGAGAACAGATATCAGCAGGCACCGATCCCATTCAGCATCAGTCTCAGTAGGAAGCCTCGACACCCACCTGCCTGAACTCTACTCTCCACATGGCCCCGTGGACGAGGGGGCATGCCTTATGCTTCTTCCCTGCGTTAGTTTTCCCTGAAGCATTTATCACCATGTGATAATGTTGCATAGTAATATTTCAGTAATTTCCAGGTTTTGTTAATATCTAGATTTTTCCTTCTAAAATATAAATACCTACTAAAAATATCAGCTCCACGACTGGCCAGTTCTGGCTATTTCACTCCATACTGTATCCTAAGGGCCGAGGAGCGTGCCTCGCACACGGTAGGCACCTAGGCTCATTTTGCCACACTCCCCTCCTAGAATTGAACAGGGGCACCCTGCACACTACGTGGCGGGCACGCACCCAACATGCTCTCTCCCACCTCCACACAAAAGGGGGAAATAACAACTAAAACCTCTCTGAGTTACAAATCTGTGTTGATCTAGAAATCATTCTCTATTATTGTATCAATAACTCAAGTTAGGCACAAAATACAAAACTCTGAATTTGGTCTTTCTTTGAATGGGTCTTTTTATCTCACTATTGTGGAGTACATTTTGTGCATTGATTATAGTTAGTTAATTCATACATTTTAGGAGCAGAAAGAACATTCCTCGGTGGGTGCCTGGCTTTTCTGCTTAACTGTACTCTGAGCTTGCTGCGCTCAGTTTACACAAATATAAAATTAGCATAACACAAAGCTCCACTCTGTTAATTTCAGCTTCATATTAGACACTTAAAGAGTTATGAGTACTAAACCCTAATATGCTAAGTAAGTACAATTTATTATTATTAGATTCCAACTGACTTTCATTACCTTCCTTGGTGTTTAAATAAAATAAATATTAACTGTATGTAAGCAGTCTGATTGTTTGAATTTCCTTGAAATAGGGAATATATTTTTTAAAAAAGTTTCCTTACTCTTTTCGGAAGTGAGGATAACCTGATATCTGAAGTTGTTAGGGGATCACAAAAGTAAACACCGTAATTATAGACCAATCTCACTTGTAGAGAGAGATGCTACAATGGTTAAAGAAACAATACGTTGGGATAAAGTAGTTTTTATCCCCAAAATGATCTCATAGACACAAGGACACTCACTAATTTAACTGACTTCACTGAGAGTTTAACCCACATAAATCCTGAATGGCAAATGTTCCAGGCTTTGTATGTCAAATGTAGAAATACACTCTTAATGCATAATGAAACTTCCAGAAATTCCTTCCTGAACTTTCCTTTTACATATTTATCACACCCCTCCCTTAGATTCCTCAAAAAGGTTTTGCCTCCAAGCCTCCTGTGCCAAACAAGGCTCATATATTACATACATCCATTTCTCACCCCACAGCTTTCTTTCTTATTGTGCTTGTTCCATTACCATTTGACCCCCTTATACTCCCTCCACGGCTTTCAATTGTGCCCTGTCTTTTCCTTATTCAAACATTAATTCTCTGTGCCTTTCTAAAGTGGACTCCTTTAGATTCTTAGCTGTTCCTAATCTTCTCCTTTTTCTTAGCACAATCTTCACAAAAGGCCAAGGGGCTGGTGAGCAACACAGAACCATGACCAGGAAGAAGAGTGTGAAGACAGGAAGAGAAGCAAATTTCAAAGTGGTCCTTAATGGGTGAGAGGAAAGCAAAAAAAGCTAATTTTTTGGAGTTGCGTGTTTTACTCAGCAATAGATGGATGAATAAGAACCTTATGGTCATTTTGATAAATTCCACAAAAGCATTTAATACAATTATAAACTTTTTCTAATAAATATGTCTTAGTGGTTATCGAAGAAAACTTCTTAAACTCAGATTATGATAATAATAATCAGAATTATTGTATCAAAAATGCAATTCATTGATTGGTTCTCAATTCATATTACTTTGATGTGATACTTTGTTTCTGTCCCTACTGATGTTTGGGGGATGAGATATACTGATTGATTACTCTCTAATAAACAGCAAATAAAAATGTGTCTGATGGTTGGGGCCTGAGCGTCTTTGACCTGAGACAGCTTCTCAGATGCCACACATTGCTGACCAGCTAACACCTGAAGGAAGGCAGGTGACTACCTATTAATTCTGGCATGAGTTCGACTGAGACCAGGCCCCTGGAAAGCCGTGAGGAGTTCTGCAGAGCCACAGAGTTGGGATGGATACAGGGATTCTGATGGAGAAGCCTTCAAAGAGTTAGAAAATTCTGTGAGGGATGAGTACGAAGTGATAAGGCCCGTAACAAAGACCACTTACTGAGCTCCTCACTGAGAGGAGAAAATGAGTTTCACTTGAATTCCCCCGTAAAGGATAAACCTGCGGATATAGGAAGGCAGACTTCTTGCCTTTTTCTAATGGAAACTCCAGGGGTTTGTTTTTTTTTTCTGGTGTAGAGGAATATTTAAACACAACGCTTGACAAGACCTGACACATGAAATATACCATCATAGACACTTTTATCAGAATTCAAATATGAATTTATAGTCAAAACCGACAAATCAGCATTCTGACGTCTCCTAAATTCTCGTGAAGACACAGTGCAAGCCCCTTACTGTCAGCCCGGTCGCACTTCTTACTGACCTCCAAAGTAGGAGCCGTCTGTCAGCTTCATCTCCTTACTGGATTTCGTGATGACTCCGGCGACGCCGTGCTGGATGAAGTACATTTTTTTACCCACAGCTCCTTCTCGGATGATATAGTCCCCAGGCTGAAACACCTCAAATCTCAGCTTGCTCAGCATGGCAGTCACGAAATTGGGATCGGCGTTAGCAAACAGGGGCATAGTGGCCACCAGTTTGCGGCAGTTGAAGTTGACGATCTCCTGAAATGGGGAGAGTAAACAAATATTAGGAGAGAGTGTGTTCCTATCAGGGAGCACACGTGTACCGAAATTAAATACATATATAGCATAGCGTGGCAACTGGAATTCGGAGCTAAGAACGCATAAATTCTGATAATCTACATATCTCTGCAGAGCCAGGGCTCGTTTTACTTCTGTGCTGGAATTCTGCATTCTCAGCTCCTAGCACAGTGCAGGCATACATTAAACATCCAACCCATCTTAATTAACCATAAACAGGTCTTCTCCACTTCCATAACTTCGCATGTATTATTATGTAAAATTAGAACTTCTGAAAAGAGGAAGAAGTTTGGTCTCCTTCACCTTTTGCATGAAGAAAGGAAGCCACATCATTGCCTGTTAGCTGTGTCATTACTGCCCTGGGCTCCATCGTGCTGAGCAATGGAGCTGCCACCCACGTCCTGTCTCACAGGAAGTGAGACCCACCTGCCGGACAGCGGCATTTAGATGTTTTCCCTTAACTCATTCACGCTGGAGTGAGAACAGTGGATCATGCAGAGAAGGGTTACTTAAAGGTGTCTCTAACGCTGAGCTCTAATTATAAATTCCAGGTGTTTCTGGGCTGGATCCGAAAATCACTCTTCCAAAGCCTCCCATGTTTCCACTGGAAGTCTTCGGCTGGAAAGGGGTGGGATTTCTCTTTTCCTGATGCATTTTCATTCTGGACAGGCCAATTTTGAGTTATGAGATCGACATGTTTACTTTCATGTTGTGGATTCTGATCCAGATTTCACATCTCTCTGAACCAAACAGGGATATGGGACTGACCACTTTAATTTGGCCAGTGACATATGTAACAGAATAAACAATGGAATCTAAAATTGATTCCATTTCTCAGAAATTTCTTCTTCAAGGAGCACCCCAAAAGAAAAGGGGGGCCTGAATTTTTGATCTTGCTTACTTCCTGTAGTAACTGAAGTAACCGAAGTAACCTCAGTGAAGACATGGGGAGAGGGAAAAGGAGAAATGGAGGCCTTAACAGAACCTGAGATCTGAGTTCCCTGCTTTGGGGAAATAAGTTATACAAAACTCTGGATTCCAAGACTGAGGAAGATGGTTTCTCTATACTTGCTTCATAAAATGACGTGATATGATCCCAGGATAGATTTTTAAAAATCCCAGCTTATACAGCAGGTTCAAAAATTTGGGTCCACTGTAGAAAAGATGAAATGCAACCATGGTATTTCATCCTCAACAATATTTCATGAGGTTAGCAGAGTGGAGAAGTGTCTCTAATAGTGGAACTTCATGGAGGGTTGTGTTCAAAAATCAGCTAAAAACCAGAAAATGAACAGAGCAACAAAATTGAGAGAAAGATTGTACACGTGACGCATGGTGCAGCGCCATCCGAGCCCACAAGTTGAGTCCATGGGGGGCTGTGTCCATGGCTGTTTGTGGACGGTGTTAGCTAAGGACCTGTGGTGGGCGGGGGTTACAGCAAGGTTCAGCACTCAGTAAGTGCTCCGTAAACACGCATGCCCGTGTGAGTGGATGGAAGGAAGGAGAAAAGAAAGGAAGAAGACGAAAAGGATTGAGTGGAAATAAGTCTTCACAAAGCTTAGCTTTACTCCTGTTGGAAATGGTTACTTAAAACTCTTAGAATGCTTGCTCAAGCATCTACCTTGAGAAAAAGGTGTTATGTGTATAAAAAAAATATGCTTCTTACTATTAATGCTTCTACAGAAAAACCACATGAAAATAAAAGGTGAAATGGAGTGAAAGGAAGACAAAGGTGTGCTATTAAAATGACTGGATTGATTGTTTGAAAGGCAGTGAGTTCACATGTAAAATTACATAAAGGATACTGTGGAGAAACTGCAAATAAGTCAGAAGGCAGAGAAAATGGGAGTTTCAAACACAAATAATAAAGAGTCTCCTTTCATCTACGTTCTTTGTTTTGAGCCATACAAATTCTTCTCTTCACTGTTCTCTCACCTTTTATTTTGGGAAATATTTGAAAGTATATTTTACACACAGTTAGGCTGGTGTTTGTCTATGTGGATACCTTTCCTGTCACACATTGCACACTCAAGGCGTGTGCCGGAAATACCTCGATGATAACCCTGCGGAGATCATTACATATCATTGTTATTGCTGGAAGGAACCAACTCATTTTCTCTTGCTCTGAGACTTTTGCTTCCATGAAAATACTAACTGGTGGAAACTGTGAATCCTAGCAAATATTTGGTAAGAATGTAATGAGACAGAAACTTCTTTGCATCTCCCTCCTCCCTGTATTTCAGGCTGCATTCCATCTGTACCGTGGCCACCACTTGCCCACTGCGCTCTTCATGACATGTGGGCTGCTTCCCGTTCAGGCTGACCAGACCAACCCGTTCTGGCCATTCCTGAAGCAGCTCATGCACTGCTTCCTCTCGAATATATTTACCTTATGTTGGAACTTCTAGGTAATCAGATAAGCATGTATTTACTGGACTGGCCCAAAAGTTCATTTTTTTTTCTGTTTCATGGCTTTAGTAGTGTTTAGTTGTCTTTAACTTCACTTGAAACAATTTTGATATGTTGTATTGTGACAGCTGTCATATCAGTGTGCATTTTAAAAAAAAGAAAACTTATCGGTCCTGGCTGGGGCGGTTCAGTGGACTGCATGCTGGCCTGCAAACCAAGAGGTCGCCGGTTTGATTCCCAGTTGGGGCACCTGCCTGGGTTGTGGGCCAGGTCCCCCATAGCAGGTATGTGAGAGGCAACCACACATTGACGTTTCTTTCCCTCTGCTTCTCCTTCCCTTCCCCTCTGTCTAAAAATAAATAAATAAAATCTCAGAGAAAAAAACAACTTATCAAAATTGGTGAATTTTTGTGCAGCCACTTTAATATTGAAGATGGAAGGAAATAAGCAATATTTTCAGCATATCATGCCTTATCAGTTCCAGGAAGGTAGGAATGCAAATGAAATGCAAAAAACCCAATTCGTACAGCATGTGGAAAAGGTGCTAGGACTGACTGACTGACTGATGGAACGTGTCAAAGAGGTTTGCGAAGTTTCGTGCTGGAGACCTCTCCCTGGACCACGCTCCACGGTCGGGTCGTCCAGTTGAAGTTGGTAGCGATCAAATCGAGACACTAACTGGGAACAACCAACATTCTACCGTGAAGGTGGTAGCCGGCACACTCAAAATATCCAAATCATTAAAGTTATTGATGAAAATGAAAATGTGTCTTCTATTTTATGGCAAAAAACCAAACAAACCTTTTTTGCCAACACAATAGTGTAGTCGACACTGCCAAAAGTTTGCTGAAATAATTGCATATTTTCTCAGGAAGCAGTAACATATGAAGTTCCCATAGTCCTGCATCTTGGACCAAACTTGATGTTATCATAATTTTAGCCATTAGTAGGCATGAAGAGATACCTTAGTATTATTTTTTCTTTTTTTCTCATTTGTGGTTTAACTTTACATTCCCCAGTGATTAATATTGTCAGGCTCATTATTGGTCGAATGAGTGTCCTTTTTGGTGAAGTGTCCAGTCAAGAGGTTTCTCTGATTTTTCTGTTGTAACAGTTCTTTTTAGAGTCCTGGTGTGAATTCTTTGTTGGTTGGGATACGCATTGCAAACATCCTCTTCCCACCTGGGGCTTGCCTTTCCGTTCTCAATGGCGTGTTTTACTATTATTAACTTTTTTTGTAATTTGTTTTCTAGCTTGTTTAACTCTATGACAATGAGGAAAAATGGGGTTTGTTCTATTTAAATTGTTTCAAGAAGGATTTATGTTAACAAGAAATCTGTGCTTTGGAAATGCATACTCTGAGACACGGGGAAAGTTTAAGCAGTATCGCTTGGTTCCAATGAAAAAGAATAGCAATATTTTAAGGTTCCCTTTGCACTACAATTCCTTATCGATAACTGAAGTACCACTGCGGAAAGTTCCATTGCGTGAAACATTTAGATTTCTTCCATGCTACGCTCTCTTATTCTACATAGTGTAGTTCTAAAAAGTTTTAAGCATGGTTGCTATAACTGCCATCGTTACAATAACGGACCACTGAGTAATCTTAACCAAAGAGAGCTGCTGTGTCACCGTCAAATCCCTGCACCAGACATACGCTGCATTGTATACCGTCCACAGCACACGGAGCTTCCTCCTGAGAACTGACGTCGGACACGCGCACTCCTACGTTAACGTTAGGAACAGCAGGCGCATTCGCTCAAATCCGCATCAAGTGATACTTCACCACCTAGAACACCCTGGAAATGAACCGCTGCTGAGTGATGTTGCCTTATGTTTCCCCAGTTCAGTAACCTGGACTAGTTACAATCAGAACAGAGTAACTGGATAAACATAGGCATTTTTTTCTTTAAGGCAGGGATAATTTTAACAATGAACATCATAAAACTAAGAGAAAACACTGATTTTCTGCTGGCTCCAGGTTCTGCTTTAAATGTCGACAAGCACCAATTTATTTTACCCTCATAAAAATTCTGTGCCTTAGTTATTAGCACTACCCTGTTTTAAAGAAGATAATGAGTTAACCGCCCCGAAGCACACGTCCACACGAGGAAGAACTATGGCTTGTCAGCCAGCCCAGCTCCCGAGTGTGGGGCTCTGTCAGAGTCGAGGAAGCCGTCTCCCCTTTGCGTGTATCTAGAATGATCACAGACCCTGAAGAATTCGATGCTATTCTTTCGAACTTTACACCTTTGAGAGCCTGACGTGGACCCAAGTTGCTGATGTAAAACAGTGACTCCGTGGTACGGGTGGGCCCAGTGAGTCCCAAAGAGAGCGCCATTTCACAAAACTCACATCCCACGTCGGAAGGAGCCCAGTATTTCAAAGTACTCAGTCCGCTCCTTGAGCTAATGTTATCTAACACGGTAGTCAATGGCTCTGTGGAATTATTACCCACTGAGGAACTGAATTTTAAATTTAACTAATGAAGTTTAAAGTAAAAAACTGACACAGTTCAGTTATGAGAAAATGTTAAATATGTTTGGGAAAACTTGGGTAGATAGATATACTTTTTCAACAGAACACTTTATGAAATCTATATATAGATCAAGTGATTCTGAGTAAAATTTAGCATCAAAATCAAGATGTGCTATAACTGTAAAAAATACACTAGATTTTAAAGACTTGAGACAAAAAATAAAAAAATTTAAATGATCTCATTAATGATTTATTATATTGATTTCATGTTGATATTATAATAGGTTGGTATTTTAGTTAACAAAATTTATTAAAGTTAATTTTGTTTTATCTTTAATGTAATTCCTAGGAAATTTAGCATCTCATGTTACATTTCATGTGATTCACATGACACTGGACAGAGGAGGTCTGCGGCAGAACATGCATGGCGTCACATGTAAGGAGATCTGGCCTACAGAAAGCATTTGTAGAGTTTTTTAAAGCTTCATCTTAAGTGTTATTTAATGAAGAATTCAGCAAGACAAACATAAAGTACACTTTTTCAATATTATATATTGAAATATTATACCTTGAAGAGAGAGGTGAAACAGATTTTGAAACTTCCATAGGTGAGTGAAATGTGGTTTAGTTTGACCCATGACAAGATTAGCTTTAGATCACAAGGCTTCTAGGAAGAGCAACTCAGTACCTGGAAATGACCAACTAAAATTAATTTTAAGAGACCTCACTGAACACTGGAAGGCAATACACAAAGCATGTGAGGCAACAGCTAATAAACAAAACAAAGACACCCAGGGCAGCTTCTGAGCAGTCATTAAGAGCCTAGGGTGGCCACCTCTGAGTGCCCGCCGAAGTGCAGGGCACGGAGCCCAGGGCGCGCAGGGTGCCCACGGTGGGGTGGAGTTCGGGTGGGTGGGTCTGACGGAGGGCATTCCTGGGAAATAACAGAACTGGATTCGCTGGACTGAGGATTGCTCAGTGGGCCCCTGCTCTCCTCGTAGCTCTCATGGAGACAACCCATCAAGAAAGAAAATGGCCTTAAGGACCTGCCAAAGGTGACGTTCTTTTCCCTGTGACCCTTTAGAGCAAGACGGTAAACCTGTGGACGTATTTATGGCATTTTTCTAAAATACAGTTTACTAGGCTTCAGTCCAGATTCAGAGAATCCAAATATAAATCTTTAGGGGATATGACTCAAAATTTCTACTTTTAACAACACATTCCAAGTTATAAGAGATGGTGTGGAAACCATGGTTCATTCCTAAAATAGAGAGGGATATGAACGCTCACATTTAGTTGAGGGAGAAAGATATACATGTATATATTCAGTGTAAGATAATTGCAAAGAATAAAATAAACATGTTAGCATCTCTCTCTCTCTCTCTCTCTCTCTCTCTCTCTCTCTCTGCATGTCTGGGCTCAATCCCTAATTCCGAAACCAACTGGCCCTGTGCCCACAGGAAGTGACTCAGACTCTTCAGAGCTTAATCTTCTCATCTGTAGAACAGAGAGAACACTAGCCATGCAGCTCCAGAGGACGGCCATGATTAAACAGAAGTCACTCCATGTTATCTGGGATGAACCATTTTGAATACCATAAACAGTATTTGTTAAGATTAAATAAATGGTAGAGAACATAGGTTTCATAAAATTTCAAAGAAATAAAGATTTCAATGTCATTTGGTAAGAGGATATGGGTCTGATTTTAAAAAATGTCGAGTTGGGGACGGTTATTAAAAGCCAAGGTGGAGGTGGGTGCAGAGGTTCAGAAGAAGAAAATGATGGATATCTTTTGGGGATGGTCAGTAAAATTTCCCTTTGGCCAAAGTCCAGGAATAAAATATAAGATTCTTGCAATAAAGCTGCTCTGTTAAGAGAGTAAATTTGGAAGGTAGATTGTAAATTACATAAATATTTTAAAAAATAAAGTAAAAAAGAAACACATGGGGGAACTGGTAAAACAGCTTTCTCGCAGCCTTCCCAACTGGGCTACACTGAGCTGGTGGTTTGTTCTTCGAAACCGAAAGACGTCGACTGCATGTAGGAGAAAATCAGTCCATACAAGCAGGTCTCACTGCTTTAAACACTTTTAAACATTTATCCAAACCCTGACTTTCAAGTTAGGTGCTGCTTCAATTTCCTAACGTCGGAGCATTTCCCTGCATCTCTGTGTCCTGTTACAGAGCATTTGCAGCAAGCTAGTTCTTTAGTTGTGATCATCTGTCTTACGTTTTACAGAGGGCTTTTGTTGCAACTCCGGAATAATTTAAATACCAAAAATTATGTAATAAACTTCAAAGGTAAGAAAGACTTCCCTTTAATACTCGGTGGTTCAAAAGTAGGTTTACAGTTGTCTGCATGAAAGCATACAATAATTAATAAATGACAATAGAAGAATACACTCTGTCTCACATAGTCCCAACTGCAAACCTCCTTTTGCCCTATGCTGCATTTATGTTGGGGAAATTAAAGGGGTTAGAGAGAGAAAGGAAGACTTGATGAATTAGCATAGAGTCAATTTTATTTTATGATAGTTTTCCATGATTAAAGTATTTTCATTAGCAAACAAATTGTACTTTTTAAAACCTTTGAAAATAAGATTTATATACACAGATCCCTTAAAATATATAAAAGGAAAAGAAAAAAAAAACCTCTGTATTCTCATCTCCTTAATGAAAGTAACTTAGTTTGCTTAGATATTCAAAATAACCTCTCATTCACCTTAATATAGTTGTAATCATAATATATATTCAACATTTGTTTCCTCTTCCTTCCACTTCTGTAGTATAAAATATTTCCCACTATGAGACATGGGCCTCATGGCCTTGTGAATGGCCACGCAGTATGCCATCTTGTGTTATTCAAAGTTACGTTATGAAAACTCCAATAGCGATACAGAGAAAATGTATGTAGTGGCCTCTTAAATACTGGCCACCTTATGCATTTTCTGCATAACTTGGTTCGAAATCTAACTATATCAAGGCATATGTATAAAGGACTCAGGGACGAGGACAATGGCAGGAGGATTGAATGTGAGGAGGATGGGCAGGGCAGGGGAGAGAAATAGGAAAATGGGGACGACTGTAATTGGACGACAATAAAAAAAGAGTTTAAGAAGAAAACAAAGAGAAAGGAGAGAAGGAAGGTGAGAGAAAGCTCTAGCAATATTGGTCCCCTACACCAGTTCAACTACTGCACTTCCTGGTCGAGGAAGCCAACAAATGTCTTCCTGTTTTCAAGCTAAACAGAAAAAGAAAAAAAAAAAAAACCCCAGCTATATCATTAATTGCTAGATTAATAGTCTCTTCAAATTATGAGTTAAGAGGTAATTAGCCTAAAATCGCTGCATATACAAATGGCCAACTGTGATTAAGTGGCTGAAATGAAATCGGCCTGCTTGTGAAAAATAAGCCAGAGCAAGATGAATTTTGAGATGCAGAGGTTCAACAATTTTAGTGTTTTCTGTAGTTGCAGTTTTCATAAACACCTAACCGGGTTCTGAGGCATGACCTCACGTTTAAATCTTACAATGTGAAGGCAAACGCGGTTTGAAGTTCATTTAGTCTTCGCCCGGTCCCCCTGGTTTGCCCTCCCGGTACACAGGAACTCGCTGCTGGTAGGCACCGCGCAGAACGACAGCAGATGACAGAAAATGCTCTTAGCACTCACTTCGATTACATTGTTAAAAGAAAAATAAAAGGAGTTGTACCGACAACGAAGGCGCTCGCTGGAGGCTGTGTTTCAGCCCCACTCGCTGGAACCCCAGGCGGCAGCTGCAGCAGAGGTGGCTCCCGCGCCCCCCGCTGGAAGCAGCGTGAGACTCAGCGCGGAATGGGAGTCAGCCCCACCGCACAGAGTACGCACACATTCACGCAAACTGTCAGATACAGCCAACAGACGGCCCTACGTCCCTACTTTATGCTAAGCTAAAAAATACTATTAAACCAGGACCAGCGGAGAGCAGAGTGATTTAAAAGGCTTAATTCTTACAGGAGGTGATTTGGACAATTTGACAAAAGCTGTATTTGAAATTTCATAATATAATCCACATGTGTTTATCTTCATCACCAACAGGCCAGGAGTAGAAATAATCCATGCGGAAGAGTACACGCACGTGTGCGTAAACGTGAGGCAATTCGGCAGGCTCCACCTCCAGGCAGAGGTGCTGAGATGCCGTGGACACTCGTTCTGCTGTCGCTTTGATTAGATTTGAATGCAGCGCTGCGTGTGTTGACAAGTGTTTGTGCCCTCCCCGAGTTCATGTGTTGAAGTCACCTCGGAACGTGGCTGGCTTTGGAGGGGCGAGGGCCTGTACAGGGGCGATTGCTTAAAAAGAAGCTGTTAGGGCGGCCCTTCTCCAGGCTGACCGGCACCCCTACAGCAGGAATTGTGGACAACACACGGAACTGGGGGATATCAGGACGGAGGGAGAAGGCGGTACCGGCCTGCAAGCTAAGGACAGAGGCCTCAGAAAAGCCACATCTGCTAAGACCTTGAGCTGAAACCCCCAGGTTCCGGAACTGCGAGAAAACAGTTTCTGTTGTTTCCACCACGTAATAATCGGCTGTATTTTGTGATGGCGGCCCAGGCGAACTCATAGGACCAGTTAGGCTGGTGAGAGGGGCAGGAAGGATGCAGCAGCGCCCCTTCCGCCGAGACCCAGCAGCACCGCGCACGCGCGCGGAAGGTGAGGCCCTGCAGGGGATACAACCCACAAACTTCAACAACCTCTGAGCTGCTGTTCGCTCCCGGAGGAACTCAAAAAGGGGTTTCGTCTTAAGAAGAAAGGACTTTGCTTCATTTTGGTATTGAGAGTGAGGCGTCCTGGGCCTTCAGGGGAAGAGAGCAGCAGGCACATGGAAATGGCCCTGGAGTAGAGCTGTAGGGTTGGGTGTTGTTTTCTAAGATTAATTTTTAAATTTTTATAAAAAATATATAACAATACTTATGGTTTTACCTATTTTAACTATTCCCAAGTGTACAATTCACAAGTATGTTCACCATGTTACGTCACCATCACCACTCTCTCTATCCACAACTTTTTCATCTTCCTCGACAGAAATTCTGTCACCAGTAAAAACAAAGTCCCTCTTTCTTCCACCCCTCTGTCCCTCTGAATTTTCCCATTTCAGGGATTTGCTATGAATGGAATGACATAATATTAGTACAGGACTGATTCTCTAAAGTATTAATAATAAAAAAAATGCCACGCAGAGAAATACTGGGGAGCAGACCGGTGAGGGAGCAACGGTAGGAAGGCTGGAGGAAAAGGCCCCGCGGTCTGTTGCTCCCTCATCACCACGTCCAGAGGACTTCCCCACCCCCTCCCACCCCCCTGGCCTCCTCTCCACCCCCTCACCAGCACTCTCGCCTCACGTCTTCTTAACAACAGCCAGTCTAGTGGGGGTGAGGTGATCGCTCACTGATTTGCATTTGGTGATATTATTTGCAATATGTCATTGATTTTCATTTCATCTTCCTAATGATTAGGGAAGTTTAGCATCTTTCCATGTGCATGCTGGCCATGTGAATACCTTCTTTGGGAAAAAAATGTTTATTCAGGTCATTTGCCAATTTTTTTAATTGGACTATGTGTTTCCTTGCTATTGAGTTGTATGAGTTTCTTACATAATTTGGATATGAACCCCTTGTCAGATATGTGGTATGCCAGTATTTTCCCCCATTGCATAGGTTACTTTTTCATTTTTATCCTTTTCTCTGCAGAAGCTTTTTAGTTTGATGTAACCCAGCTTATTTTTGATATTTTTTGTTTGTGCTTTAGGTGTTGTACCTAAAAAAAAGAAAAAATCATTGCAAGGATCCACACCAGAAAGGCTTTTCCCTATGTGTAAGCCTTGAATCTAGTTTGAATTTCAGTATATATTATCTGTTTTCCTCTGGCAAATAGCCATATGTGACTTCCTACTTGTCTTGTATTTTTAGTAATACATTTTAATTTTCCTCCATATTTATTTCATGTATTTATATCTTGTCTCTATAAGCATATAGTAAGAACTCTGAGATTGGAAACTACATTTTACTATTTACCTTCCCATCATGCCTGGGTTGATGTCTTGGTCACATTAAGAAATCAATAATTTTTGGACTGTGTGTGTATGCCCATTTGTTTTCTAGAGACTAGGGATGCAGAAGAAAAACTCTCGGCAGAAGAGAGGAGACCCAGTGTCTTTGCTTGGTAATGTGGCCGCAAACCAACCGGGCCACTTACATAATTCTTCTAGCCTTTTGTTACTGTGACTGTCGCATGAGGATCTGATAATTTATAAGATCTCTGTCGAGCTTCACAGTACTAGGTTCTAGCTTGTTGTAATTAATTTTGCCTGAAACCATTTTTAGAAGGCATTTAAAAATTGACAAATACATACTCTAAAAAATTATTTAGAGTTGCACTAAATAATGAGTGCAAATTACATTGTCTTCCCTAGCAGTCTATTTGATGAGTTAAAGGTCAGAAGGACAGTATTATACTCTGAGCCATGTTCCGTGAAAATGAAATATACTGACGTCCTATATTCTCCCGGGACACATGATCTGTACCTATTTTCAGCCATGGCTCTTCACACTCATTGTTTAAAAATAGATTCGTTCTGAACTTTGGAGACAGGCTCAGAAGGGCATTAACCTCTTTCTCCACTGTTAAGTTTGCATTTTGCTCTAATCGAATCAGTATAAATCTGATCATGTTAAAAATAGACCTTCTTGCTTTGTACATATTCCAACAGGTTCTCGCAGGCAGAGCTGTGTAGTTCACTGAATTTGTCTAACTGGTTTTCAGTTCTCACTCTGCTGCCTGCTTTCACTAAAACATCCATCAGTCTCACGGTCCTGACGTTTCAATGCCAAGTTTTAATGCTAAGACATTGTCTCCAGAAAGCTGGCTGTTAAAATGAAGGAAGAACTTATGAGCAGACTGTTTACATAAAATCCAAAAGAACTGAGTCTTGATCAGGCTGGACTTGGTGTCCCTCCTGCACACGGCCAATACCCTCCGAGTGACCCTATCATGCCTCGGACAGCACAGTGATGGCGGCTTACATTTCTGTCTCTCACCAAGCTGTGGGCACCATGAGGTCTGGGCTGTGGACTGCTCTTCACTGAACCATAGTAACACCAAAAATTAAATTTTACTTGTACTTACTTTATGCCAAGGACTTCTCTAACTTTTTATTTTTATTTATTTACTTTTAAAGGTTTAACTTATTTGTTTTTAGAGAGAGGGGAAGAGAAGGAGAAAAGAGGATGAGCAGAAACATTGACGTGAGACAGAGAGACATCAGTCGGTTGCCCTCTGCACGCACCCCGACCGGGAACCAAACCTGCAACCCAGGCCTGTGTGATGACCAAGAATCGAACCCATGACCTCTCACTTTGCAGGAGGACACCCAACCCACTGAGCCACACGAGTCAGGGTACTTTTCTGAATTTTCATATCTTTTGCTTGTTTAATCTTTATAACAACCCTACGAGGCAGTTACGATCATTCACATCAGTGGGGGAGGAAAGTGAAGTACGTACAAGTTATGAAACAGGCCCAAGCTATATGCTGAGTGAGGTGTGGAGCTGGATTTGAAGGAGGCGGCGGAGTCAAGGCCAAGCTCAAGGCCCCTCCTTGGCGGGTTCTCCTTCCTCCTTCATTACAGAACTGAAAGTATACGTGTAACTGCTGTTGGCACTGAGAATATCACAAAAGGGACTTGAACTCTTCAAAACAGAAACCCCGACCACTTTTGCAAGACCAGGGGAAAACAGGAGTTTATGAGAATTAGGGAGGCACAGGGAGGGCTCTCCAGGGACAGCCAAGCCAGGCAACTGCTGAGATGCCAGTCCCCCGTGGACCCGCATTTCCAGATGCCACCGAAGCCCTGCTCTGCAGACGTGGGATTCTGACTCGGCACAGCCGCAGAGCAACGGAGCAGCGACCGCTGCAGACTTCAGGCAACACATCCCAAAGCACAGGAAAATGCCCAGTTTCCGGTCCCTTCTTTAGCCTTTTTCTCAGGAATTTAAAGCTATTCCCTTACTTCCTGGCCTGTGTAATTTAGTGTACAGGGAAATGAAGAAACTGTTTGAAGATGAGTTTCCAGTCACTTCCCAGAAAGCTGCCAATTCTGGCAGAGCTGGCGTGCGGGTCCCGTGGTCCTGCCCGAAGGTGAAGAGCACACAAATGTGTCTGCCACTCGGGATGCTCTGCACCCGGAGGTGCTTCACCACTTAGGTTTGGGCAGGGAAGCCAGCAGCATTTGTTTTATGAGCCCCTGACAATATTCTAGTCAGACTTGGCAAAGCAACATAAAATTTGTTTTTCTGTCTCCGTGGATTTTATAGGGTTATAAAGATTGGACAGAGTATTTATATGCCTTCCACAATGGTACTCTACCGACCTATCCCTCACCCTGCGAGCTGACGGCGAAGTAAATCGCTAATATGTCAACCTCAAGAAAGCGCGAAAGAAAACACAAACAACTGCCCATAAAATAGAACCTTCCGGCATGTAGCGCATGCACCGAAACAAAATCACAGAGGAGTCTGAAGGTCCCAGCATCTTGTAGTTACGCATTAAAAACAACACATCCGCAGTGTAATCTAAAGTGATACTAAGAAAGTCCTAGGGTCATAAATGAACATGTATAAAGGACCCATGGACAAAGCCAAAGGGAGTAGGATTGCGGGTGGGAGGTGGGAGGGGGTACAGCAGGAGAGAGTGGTGGTGGGACAATGGAGACAACTGTATTCAAACATTAATATTAAAAAAATAAAAATTAACAACAGAAAGTTCTAGGGCACAGTACTTCACAGCTGCGGGCATCCCTCTTCTTACCCATATCAGCGCACTCTCTGGGTGACAGAATGCTCACTGCAAGCTCTAACCATCAGTGGTCCTTTGAGATGAGTGTCAAGTGTGAGATCCTCATTAATTTGCTTTTGTTTATTTATCCAGCAAGTAATTATTAAATATGTGCTATCTAGGGTCTGGGTCATGGTGGAAATCAAGAAAAATTCCTTGCCTTCTTCGACCCAGAGTTCATATAACAGAATGAGCAATTAAGGAATGAATGTATAGGGACCAAAATTCCTTGCCTTCTTCGACCCAGAGTTCATATAACAGAATGAGCAATTAAGGAATGAATGTATAGGGACCAAAAGACAGTAGAGTGATACGCCCAGAAGAAAAAGGCTGGTGTGAGGGAGTGAGTGCCAGGAAATTAGTGCGGGTGGACTTCTCAGGGATGGCCTCTTTAGGAGGTGACACTGGTGTTGAGATTTGGACAGTAAGAATAAGCCAGATGTTTGTTACGGATCTTCCAGAAATTTGTCTCTGACATGTGAAAAAGGTAAGGTATTTTTTTCCTTCCACAGAAATGGAAATAGGAGAATGCTTTCAATAAAGCAGTGCTTTTGAAATATCTACTCGATGAATTTCCTATGCATGATATAAGATTTATTTTATTTTAAGATTTTATCTATTTTTAGACAGAAAGGAAGGGAGAGAGAGGGGGAGAGAAACATCAATGTGTGGTTACCTTTTGCGCACCCCCTACTGGGGTTCTGGCCCACAACCCAGGTGTGTGCCCTGACTGGGAATCGAACAGGTGGCCCTTTGGTTTGCAGGCAGGCACTCAATCTACTGAGCCACACCAGCCAGGGTGTGCATGACGTAAGATTTTTATAAGGGTGTTCAATGGTCACACACATTTATAATTCTTTCTGTCATTTTACATACTAAAATAATTTTGTACTTTGAACTCTTCAAACCCATTGAAAAGAAAGGCTAGGGAATAAAATGGATAAAATATAATAATGGGAACTGAATTGCTTATGAATATAGAATAACTTTCACATTTCTAAACATTACATTTTACTCGTACTTTCTCTGTTTTTAAGCAACTTGGTTTTCTGTATAAGTTTTGGAGATTCTGAAGGTTTGACTTACCTTTCGCTTTTCTACATCCTTGAGCACACAGACTTGTGTTAGCAGAAGTCACTGCTCTTAAGTATACATTAGAATCTCAAATTATGTGAAATACTTTCATAAAAATCAGCCTTCCGGATAACAAAGCAATTTTAAGTTAAAAGCCTTGTTATAACACATGACGGTTGTTGACTCCAAGTTGTACGTACACGATTAGCAATTGCATGTGCTGTGTGTACATGTGTACAAAGCGCATTGTATTTTCTTACCTCTCATCACAAAACATATAGCAGAAAACCCAGCTTTCCCCATACAAGTGTCCTAATTTCACTAACTGACATTGACTGTATCAGTCGTTCAATGTCTTCCATGTGCCAGGCTCCTCCTAGACAGTAGAGGCTCAGTGGTGACCAAGACACACCTCTGCCTAAGTCTAGGCCTCGTCTTAAGTGGAATGTAGCTTTTGAAAGGTGGAGTAATATATTTTACAATTTTTAAACTTGCAGGCGATGGAGTATGGAGAGACAGAGCAAAATTTTAAAAACGAGAGAGAACTCACGGACAGGGACAATGTACGGCAGTTGCGGGGTGGGAGGGGGTAGGTAGAGGTGGAAGAGAGTATGGGGGTAAACGTTAAGGGAAAAATACAACAAAATAAAAAATAAATTAAAAATAATAAAAATGAACTAAAATATTTCTCATGATCTACCACTACGACTTCAATACAGCAGGTACTATATTGAAGGTACTACACGACTTCAATATAGAGATGTTTTCCCATTGTTCTGATTGAACTTTTCTTCAGAAAACATGTCTGGCTTGTTTAGATTCAAGCTTTCTTTGAAGAGTGACTTCTGTTGTGTCTCTGCCCATGTCTTTCCTTACTCTCCTATTCTACTCATCCTGCTTCTTTGCTAATAAAGTCCGACTTCAGTATTAACAATACATTTAGGCTTCGTGTGATCCCGATGCCAGAAGAGCAAAAGGTGAAGAGCGAATAAACAAACGGAGAATACTGTGTTCAGCGCTCTGAGGTGCTAAGCGTTTAAGCAGTTCATGCTTCCACTTCTAGGATCTCCATTTTTATTCGGGAGCCTTGACTCTTACCCTGTCTTTCATTCTTAATTCTATTAAAGATCATTCACTCCGTACATATTTAATGAGTTCTTACTATCTACCGGTCACTGGTGACACAAGGAGAGTAAGACAGTCTCTACTCTGAATGAGCTCCTGAGAGAGGAGCTGTCAAATGACAGATACAGTGACGAAGACTGAGTCATCAGGGTACATTGAGGAAGAAGGTGGGGCCTAGTAAGAGTGTTCATAGAAAGGAGAAGGTGGGCTGAGTAGAAAGGAGTGAAGGCAGAGGGTGGCACAAAGAGAGGCGAAGCGGCAATCAAAAGCATCTTCTGCCTTCAAGATTCTGCCTTCTGTTGATGAGGCAAGAATGTACAGAAACAAAGATGCGGTCAGGCCATGGAGGGTCTCACGTGCCATGTCAAGAAGCTTGGGCTTTTTCTTGCGGGGGATCGGAAGTCAGGATCAGGTTCTAAGAGCAGAGTAACATCGTCCAACTTATTTTTTTGTATCTGTCCAGATGGTAGCCTCGAGGTGGGATGCACCACTGATATCAAAGGCAGGGAGAAAAGTTTCGAGTGTACTTCTGCAGCTCAGTTAAGGATGCTGAGACCCTGAATGATGGCATTTGAAAATATAAGGAAAACAATGCATCATAATTCATGATAGAATAATTGCAGGAAATGAGGAAATTGGAGTTTTGTCTGTAGATGGCTTTACGGGGGACAAATAAAAAGTGGAATATTTTTCACTAAAGATCAGAGTAAATTAAAGCATGGCAAGAGAAGGTGGTTAATAAAACACAATACTTAAGAAAATTTTAATGTTATCCTGATTTTACATTATATCGAGAATTCTAGCACAGAGGAATGCTTCCCATTTAGGCATGCAAATTCTTAGGGTTCATTTTTTTAGAGTTATTAATTTTTTAAAAAATATTTTATTTATTTTTAGAGAGAGGGGATGGGAAGGAGAAAGACAGGGAGAGAAACATCAACGTGTAGTTGCCTCTCACACCCCCCGACTGGGGAACTGGCCTTCAACCCAGGCATGTGCCCCGACCAGGAATCGAACTGGTGAGCCTTTGGTTTGAAGGCCCGCGCTCGGTCCACTGAGCCGTACCAACTGGGGTGTAGAGATCATTTTCCTGTTCATATTTTTCTATCAGCTCTCTGTATTCCCTCCAGAACATTTTATTCTGGAATCCTTTCTTGTCCCTGCTTCTTTAAAATAGATCCTTAGTTTTACTGCATCCTCTTACATTTTGATCTATTTGAATTCCTGGCACTGTCTCTTGGGTTATGTTTGTCTCCACACCATGGCCTGATCACCCTCCTTTGATTCCCTCTAGGCCTTTGAGAATCCCACCTGGTTCCCAAGTCCTGAGGTTATGCCCCTTAATGAAGGGGATTTGGATTTAATGCGACTTCTGTAATCCCACAGAGATAAAGCAGTAACATATGGATAGATTTACAAACAAACAAATAACATATTACTTTTTTTAATACAAAAAAGTTTGATTATGTTTCCCAAAGCACAAAGTTTTATATATTCCTATTTCACTGAGGATGTTCTAGAAAAAATAAGGTAATCATTAGCATAGCAGATACTTATTTCCTTTTATTGCCAAAACTCTTAATTTATATCTTAAGGCTTTTCAAAAAAAAAGCATGAAAAATATAAATAACTTTTAGTGGATGCAGAAAATTAAGAATGGTTAAAATGGTAAAGCCACTAGTTAGAATGAAAATATTTATTAAGTATTTATTACATAGAACAGGTACTAGAAATTTCAAGAATAATTTAAAATAAACTCCCTTTGCTTTTAAGGAAATTTTAAGACAAAAGTGGAGAAAGCAACTGTGAAAAAACAGTGATAACACAGACAGAATGGACAGGTAGCAGCCTACATTTACGGACTCAGTGCACCATCGGGGCACAGAGAGAGCAATGATCAGATCCATATGGACTTTGTCTGGTCTGAAAAATCAAGAAGGTACAAACAAAGAAGTATTACTCAACAGCATTTCGCTAACACACGAGACATTTCTGGAGAACATCTGATGCAAGGGTGAGAAATTATCACCGAGTTCTGCAGGAGCAGCAAGTTGCACATTTGACCTGAGGCCACTTTGGAACATGCAGGACAGCAGGGGGAAGGACAACTGGAGGTTAGACTGGGGTCAGTGCACAGAAGGGCTATGACACCAGCCTCACGTGGCTTCACTTGGCTTAATTTGTAATGTAAAGACTGAAAGTTTCGGAGCAGAGAAGTGACCAGCTTGTATCCATAAAAGAAGATGAAGGCGGTATCGACGAGGTTTTAAATGGGGAAGAAAACAGAGCAACGCTGCAAGGTCACTAGCTCTGGAGCAGCTAGTCCCTGTGATGGGGACGGGGTTCAGGTGACAGTGCGGGGAGAGGAGACAGGGACCAGTGTAGCTGTATCACCTCAACGGACTGACAGGCACTTAGTGAATGACTGAATGTGCAGAGGAGAAAACACTTCGAAAAAGGACCAACCTTTGATTTTCCAAATGCCTTGTGAGAATCGCTCAAACATTGACAGAGAGACTTCAAAAGGCAGGATGGTTCAGTGTTAAATGATGGTGTTATTTTGTTAAATAACTAACTATACGTACAGGGCCAGGTGATAGCATGTAGCTTTTAAGAAAACTGAGCTTATGTCAAGAACTTGGAGCTCAGATTTACAGAACTGAAGTGTGCAATCAAATAAATAAAAGAGAATAAATTCGGGAAGGCAGAATGTAAAATCAATGGCTCAGAAATGATTCAGTGTTAAAGGTACCTCCCCCCAAAAAATAAAAAAATATAAAAGATTTAGAATGTGTGTTTAGTGAACAGTTTAAAGGCTAACAACGAGGGCTCAAGGGCAAAAGTGTTGCTGATTAACAGGTCACTGACAACTTTCAAGGAAAGAATTACGGTAAAGAAGTGGCTATCAAACCACAATGCAATGCTTAGATCAGGGACCATTTGAGAAGGTTGGAAGTAAAAGAAAGAGAAAAGAGCAGAAGCTGTGTACGAAATATTACAATGAAGAGAATGTTCTTTCGGCCTAGGGGTGCCTGAACATCCGTGGGCAGGGGGGTAGTTCTAGGGAAAGATGGAAGGCAGGTGCATGCCAAGGAAGTGCTGTAATAAGGTCATAAGAAATGAGTTACTTGCAACAGGTTAGGCAACTCTGTGAGCAGAGTCCAGGGGGTGGACAGGGACAACGAACATGGAAGGACAGTGCAAATCAAAAAGAGAAACATGTATGTAAGAACCAGACAAGACAGTGGAAGATTGGACGGATAGGGACAATCAGAACACAGAAAGGCATTTTGGTAACTAGGGATACAGAAATAAACAGCTCTGCGAATTATAATTAAAACCATTTCCCAGTATTTTTTAACAATTAAAAGCATGTATATGGGAAAGCATAAAAAATAATAAGGGCAACAAAAGAGGTCTTATCATTTAATTCTGGCGTTTCTTTTGAGCAATGCTATAGCGAGGACTTGAGGACTTCCCTTGAGGACAGAAAAGAGATGACGCCCCACACCGAGGAGAGGAGGATGACACAGCTCACCTCTCTGAGAGGGTCGTTGAGTTCACTGAGGATGTTTTCCTCATCGAAGATTTTGCCTTGGTATCTGTGTTCATAGTAATCATGAATCTTCTGACGCATGTCCGCTGGCAACTTGTGGAATGACATGTATTGTTCCACTTGCTTGTACTGTAAGGAAAGGAAAAAAGAAAATTAGAGGCTATTGGTAAGGGGAATGAGAAGTCATCAGGTTGCTTTGTGCTGTATTCAATGACACTTGAATAACCGTAACAAAAAGGAGTAATTCTTTAAGGGGAAGGAGCTAAGGTACTAGGTTGTGATGTTCCTAATCTAGGTCACACACCGCAGAAGGTATTTATTCAGGTAAGTGTTTCCTGTAATGAACTGAGATATTATGGCAAGAAGGCATGAAAGGACTTCAGAGTGAATTTAAGGGGGTAGCCCCAGAAAAGCCCGTGATGGGCTAAAAACAAATAGCAAATGTGTATGTTTCATTTTTAGCTGGGTTCCAAAAGAAGCATGAAGTCGCTCTTTGGGTCTTCATCTGGAGAAAGAATCACGTAACTTTGGGTAACGTGAAAGGTTTTATCTTAGACCCCGTAGGACAAGCTCAGACCTAGTCAACTGTGACATAGAGGCAGAGCACGTGGCAACTGTTTGCAAGTCGCAGGCACTCAGGAAGCACCGATGCCTGCTGAGGTCGGAGAGTGTGTCATGCTTTAGTGCAGGACTTGGGAGGGGACAAGGGTGAGCCTGGGTCCACATACTTTCAGAGCAGAAAGTTTACTGAGACATTTAAGTTCCTTTAAGCAAGTAGTTCTTAAGCTTGATTGCTTATGAAGTTAGATGTGGGGTTGCCTTCTGGGAATGCACATGTTCAGGCTTAACCCCAGACACCGAGTCTCTGGATGTATGTGCCGCTATGAACCTACACGCACACTCACGGACACCCACAGAGACAGTATTGTTGCAAAAAATAGCAGGATGACAGCTAGTGGTGGGGGAGGAGAGTGGGGGTGGAGGGACTGAGCAAAAAAAAGGACCATGGACATGGACAATGGGGTGGTGATTACTGGGGGGAGTGGGGATAAGGGGACTAAAAGGGTAATTTAATAAAATACAATACAGATTAAATAGATTAAATAGATTAATAGATTAAATGCAGATTAAAGTAAAATACAGTAGAGATTAAAAAGAAATAACTTCTGTTCTACTCAAGCAGGAACGCAGCAGCATGGATGTTACATGGGGGCTCACAAGAACAATGTCAGGCTTCATCCAGACCCTTGTGATCAGCACGTACACCCCAAAAGGGCCTCCACGCGACTCACCGCACGGGCGGCTGAGACCTGTTCCTTTAGTGTTTCAGAAACAGGTGAGCCCAAGACCACGCTTTGAAAAAATTAGTTAAAGCCCTCAAAGTTAGTTTTGTTGCACAGACAGTAAAACTGAGTACAAATAAAATAGTAGGTAACAAAATCAGGTAAAGATACTGGAATAAGATTCTTTCCTTAAACAAAACATATTTCATGTGTCATCAGGGAAACTTATTCCTCAAATCTTCCCAATAACAGAGTCTGACTGGAATATCTAGGCCCTCTGACTCCTGACCTCCATAGCTTGCTAGCTCACTTCTGGGGACTTGTGTTCAGTCTGCTTGGCCCATAGAAGCTTCTGCAGCCTTCTCTCCACACCACTCTGTAGGATAAAGTTCATTTGCAGCTGCTCTGGAACAGCTGTTTTCATTTCCAGAGACACATCTGTATCTAACTTTTACTCTTAGCCCAGAAGAGGGCAGTGAAATGTTTGATGTACTGTCTAGGATCTAAAACTCCACTGGAGACCTGCAAGGTTAACTTCCGCACTAAGGACTTACAACTAGCCTCCTTGCTTTGGCTAGTCTGGCTTGACTAGATAAAGAGCTATGAAAAGCATTGTTGGTGAGCTCTCCCCAGACCAAGGATCGCTGCACGGATCTTGGTGGGTGAAGCCAATGAACTGGTGGCGGAAGGCAGAGACGCAGCGCATGCCAGGTACTGCACGATGGAGCCCCTGAAAAGCTCGTGCTGGGGAAAGGCCCTCAGCCACTCATGCTTGTGTGCGTCTCTTTCTCTGTTGCACACATGTTTCCTTTGACTTTAAACAAAAGCCACATGTGAGGGTATAGCCAGCCATCTGGTGAGTCCTGACAAATACTTGAAGTTGGGAGAATAATAAAACCACATCAGACGATGAGACCACTACAGTTTGGACGCTGGCTGCAGTGATGAGACATCCTTTCAGTTCTAACGGAATAAAGGATGCACTTTTTCTGCACCAGTAGGTGTCAAGCAGTCTCTGCTTACTTTTCTCAAAGAGCTTTCTGCCTGAACACAGCTTGGAGTGGTGAGAAATTTTGACCTTACCCAGAATATTGAACTCTAGATTTCTCGGTTCTCTGTATGAATCTTAGGGTTACGGGAGGCAGCATTAAAATTCAGCCAAATGCCATTCATTTGGGAGAAATCTGCGCCTATATGCAAGGCCTACTCATCTAAAATGACCTGCTCTATGTCTGTCTCTGGAGTTGGAAAACTAATCCTTAATTAGCTAAATACAAATATTACATATAAAACTATTTTATTTTTAAGGAAAGTTGGGATTGGTTGAATCCAGTTCTTTTTCCTTACAAAATTCATTTAGTTCTTTTAGACTTCAGTTTACTGATCTACCACGGAAGGGTGTAAGGCCCGATGATCTCCCTTGTTTCTTTGGAACATATCCCTATGAACATTTTTTGTCATTTACTCATACTGACTCAAGTTTGATTTTTGAGCCTATATTGCACATTTTAACCATTCATTGACTTAAGCAATCATTGATCTAACAAATACCAATCGACTGCTGTGTGCTAATGGTTCTCAGGGCATGGTTGCCAAACCAGCAGCACCAGGGGATTTGTTAGAAATGCACATTAGTCTTCACCCCAGACCTACTGAATTAGAAACTCTGAATCACAAATGCTAAGCAGTCTGTGCTTTAACATTCTCTGGAGACACTAAAATATCAGAGCCACTTCTAGATGCTGAGTACTGTGTTATCTTAGGACACAAGGAAGCACTTCCAATGAGAGTCGGGGGGAAAAAGGAAATCCAGTTTAATAAGTTAAGGTGAAGATGTCCGCACATGTCCTAATGCTTATCTGTAGGTCAGGCTCTCTGGAGAGCAAATACACACATAGTCAATGACTCAGGGGAGGGGCAGAAGTAGAACTTGAATTTTAAAAGCAGTTGAATCATGGAGGGGGATCAAGTTAAGGGAACTGACATTTGGCGGCAAGATGTGAGAGCAGAACCAGAAAAAAATGATTAACATCATCCAAAGGAGGACACAGTTGCTAAGAAAAGGGGTACTGGACCTGGACCAGTGAAGGTGGAAATGACACAACGATCTTCATTAGAATGAAAAGAACCGCCTTCCGGTCCCAAGGTGTCATTTTGCACAATGAAGATTACTGGAAGGTGGGAGTCAGAAGTTACACTTTTCATTTTATTATGGGAGCAAATTACATAAAAGGAAAAATTAGCAAGTTAAATCAAACAGGCCACTGAAAACAGTTCTTGCTTTCTAAAGGCCCTCGTTTCCCTCCCCAACAATGCCTTACACCCATGCAACTCTCCCCTAACAGTTCACAAGAAATAGAAGCTTTCACACAAGACCATCTATTAACTCATTTTAGGAGACGCCTATTTTTCCTTCTTTCTGCTCTTGCAACAATTGAAACAGTGTCTTTTCTCTCTTTTGGAGTTAATCTTTCGGTGGTGTCTGAGTATCTTATCATTGCTCCTCAGGAACATTACCCCCTACATGCTACAGTATCTGCCCTATAACTTCAACTTTCTCTCCTATGTATCGGTGCTAGCCAAGTAGCTTTTAAACATACCATCACTTAAAATGATTAATAATAATAATAATTGAATATTACAAACTTTTTTCCAGGCACCCATCTGAACAGTTTACTGATACTTGCTTTGCCACCATTATCTTCACCTTACAGAGGATGAAACTGAGGTTCGGAGAATTTAAACAACTTGTATAAAGTCACACAGCTAATTGGACTTGAAGTCAGGATTTGAACCCAGGCCATCTGCATCCAGTTTGTGCTCTTTTTCACTACCCAATATTCCTGTCTCCAAAAAAAAAAAATGGCTCTCAATTGGACGCAAGCATCCCTCCATCTACTGCCCAGGTTTTCCCCTTTCCTTTCTCAACCAGTCTCTTGACAGAGTGGTCTACACTCATTATCTCACTGTCTGCTGCTCATTAAAACTTTAAATACTGGACTAAAGCTTCCATTCCTTCTACTTCACTAGTAATTCCTTACGTTTAAATGATCTGCCAACGATCACCATGATAATTAGATACTTTGCAAAGATGCTGTTATTTGGTATCTGGACAGTACTCAACACTAGTAGCTGACCCTGCTGATGCCCCATGCAACCCCCCAGTCCTCACAGCTGGCCCACCTCTGACCTCAGCTACACCTCTGTTGGATAGTCCACCTCAGGGTCTCTGCCTGAGAACTAAAAAGATTAGAAAACTTGCTCAGTTCACCATAGAGTTGCATGGATGTTTAGGGATGAGGCAAGTATAGGTAATACTACTCATGTAACATTCAACCAATGAGGGACTTGAGTCTATAGATTTATGTCCTAGCTCCCCCTCCCACACAGAGACAATTCTGGGGCACATTCTACATCTTTCCTCAAGGGTATCAGTGGGACCAAGTGCAAGTCCACTTGACCATATTGGAAAACAACTCAGTCAAATACACTTCATTGGCTTTCCGTTTACCCCACTCTTACTCTTTCTGTTCCCCATTCTGCTTTTTCAACTACTCCCCAATAAATCACCTGCACCCAAATCCCTTTCGTAGGCTTGTAGAACCCAAATTAAGACAACATTATCATTGATCCCTTCCTCCGCAAGGCATCTCAGCCCCTGGATTCTCCACCTAGACACTCTTCTTATTTCCTCTTTCCACTCTGGCTGCTTTTTGCAGTCTTATTTGTTGAGGTCTCTTTATATAGCAAGGACTATACCCAAAGACATTCTTAAAATTTTCACCTCACATATTTTCCTTGAGCAATCCTTCCCCTGTCTGACTTAAGTTACTGTCAATATACCACCAAGTTCCAGTCAATAACTCCAGCAGAGAACTGACTTCAGATCCTCAGACTCGTATGTCCATCTTCCCCTTAAGCACCTACTTTTAAACATGTCTCAAAGCACATCAAACACAAAGCCCAGAATTGAAATCATCTCTTTTTTCCCCACAACTTCTCTATCGAACCAAGAGCTAAGCTATAGATCTGGTTTAGAGGATAATCATCTCTCTATTTCCAAGAAACCTTACCTTATTCTCCATAAATGAACCATAGTGCCATTTGGGAGCCCATTTTTCCAATTAAATTTACGAGGGTAATGGGATGATGTTGGTTAATAAAATTATACAGGCTTCAGTTATACACTTCCACAATACATCACCTGTATTAGATTGAGCTTTTCTCACCCCAGTCAAGTCTCCTTCCACCCCCATTTACCAGTACTTTCTCTGAGTATTTTTCCTTACTACTTGAGTTGGCTCAAACTTTAATGCACATTCAAATAACATGAGGATATTACTAACACGAAGATTCTCATTCAGTCTGAGTGGCGTTGGAACTGAGATTTGGTATTTCTAACAATGTCCTCAATGGTGCTTATGCAGGTGATCAGAAACTCACAGTAGAAAGATCTAGATTAGATTAGGTGGGGCATTTATACTCCCACCACACCAAACCCGCTCCTTGGTTCTTTTCTCACTGTCATAATTGCTTATAAAATTTTCTATATTCTTAACTAGACCATAGGCATCTTGAGGTGTATTTTCCTTGTTGTATCTCTATTTTCTAATACAGCAACTCATATATAGTAGGTATTCAACATAAGCTAGATTAGCTATATATGTTCTAAAATGCTCCTTTTTGTAGACAATATTATTTAGTCTTGATTGGGTACCTGATTTGAATTATATTTTTGAAGTACTACCAAATATGATATGAGACAAGTTTGTTTGATAAGGCCAAATATATGTAAAACATTTGAACTCCTTTACTTTTTTTTAATTCTAATTTTACATTACAGAGAAAAATCAAGCTCCTATTAACTGTGACAAAATGCCTAGTCTTTTTTCCCCCCTGAGGAAGATAAAATGCCTTATTTGAAGTAGCTGGAAGGTCCATAACTTAGTAATGAACTTTAACTTTAAATGATTTATCATTTAATTTTTAAAAATTAGATGATGAAGGACAAAGTGTTTTCTAAACTATAAAGTTAGTTTAAACCATTAGTCATAAATCTGGAGGTAATATATCCTACCAAAGTTAAATCTTACAGGCTACTCATGACTGCAGCTTTTAGACTAGTGAACAGTCATTAAAATGGTATAATTTTTTAAAAAATTGTGTGCATTGAATGTTGCCACAGTATGTTGTATGTATGTGCATAAAATTCTTCAGTGAAAAGATGCAAATTGAGTGGTTAACCCTCCATTGGGAAGATACATTCACTGTCAGTAATGGAGTTAAATATTTCTTTTAATATTTACCAATACCCTTGTCCCACCACCCTGAAACATTTTTTTAAGCTTTTAGTGATGGGTGATAAATTACTTACATAATCCCTGTGTAAGTGCACTTAAAAGATTAGTAGTTTAACACTAAGAATGTTATTAAAATATCACTGATATTCTTCATTATTTTTGGTCAAAATATTTCTCAGCATTAGTTACAACTTGAGTTATTTTGAAAGTCTCTCTAGTTGTTGTTGTTTTTTTTTAAACAACAGCTTCTGTTTTACTGTCCATGGCTTTCCAAATTTAAAGCAATTGAATATCTGAGGATACACAACAATTACTACACGTAAATATCATCTGGAGAATAATTAAAAGAAGACAAGGAATTAAATGACTCATCAGTAAATTACCATGGAGAAATAACATATCTGATGAAGAAAGGAGCTTTTAAAATACTTAAAATGTGCACTCCTTTGGATTAATTTGTTTTTCCAGGAGTAAACAATTCTAACAAAGATTAATTCCTTCAGTACAAATTAAAAGCATAATTTTATTAAGTATATAACACATAAAAGATTAAAATGGATGTGACTATAGTACTTATCACATCTGACACGTGTGGTATCAGAAGCGATGAAGCTGCACACATGTCTGTTAAACACGGCCCGTCAAAATCTATGTTTAGACCTGAATACTGATCAGTTGTTGGTCTCACCGTGAAACAATTCAAAAGCCTGCGCTAGTCCACTGGGGAAGTTACAATACATAATCACTATAATAACCTTTGGTAAACACCTACCAGAGAGGAAGGGGTGTTATTGGAAGAAAGTGCTAAGCATAGCCCTGCAGAATGAGAAGAACTGTAGTCTTACTGATGCACAGCTTGAACTTGGACGAACCCTGAGTGTTGGCAGTTGATTTCACAAGAAAATACATACACATACATATACAAACACACATATATATGTTTGTATCTTGTGTGTATACAGATACATATATATGGATTTCTGAGTATAAGTGTGTATATGGAATGCAAATTGAATGAGTCATTTGAACTTGCAATGATTTATCAATAGCTACTGTTTTTTGTCCCAGCATCCTAAACATCATGACTAATAACACCAAGGGAAAGGAGAGAGCTTCTGCTAATTAATGAATATCTTTTTTGCACAGTGGTTAGCCAGGCATTTGCCTACCGTTTGGCTGGGAAGTGGGGGTGGCTTATAGACATTTAAAAAGAAATGACAAACGATAGAGAAATCTGAAAATTGTCCTAGTGCCTCTTCTTCTCTTCGTAATCAACATGCATTGATAGAGAATTTTGTCAGCTTCTGTTCTCCTGGCTTAAATAATACAGGGGTTGGCAAGAGCAGCAACACTGCTGCGTGTGCGGAAAAAGACACGCAGGCTCTGATCCATACAACAGTGTTATTAACATTGTGCTTCATGCCCTCACAACCATCAGCCCACTTTTGGCCACTCCTGTGCATATTCACGGAGAAGTCCTAAAAGTATGGCTGCAGACTAGACTTCTTTCAATCCGATTCTTCTTGTCCAACTGCCTAATTGGCATCTGGTTGGATATGAGATGAGGAGCTCACAGCTAACAAATCCGCAGCTGAAACCCTCGTCCAAAACCTCACATTACCATCCAATATCTCATCGCTGCATGTCACATAATGACTTTCTACCAGTAGCTGAGGCTGAAAACATTGCAATTGGTTTTGCCACACTTCTTTCTCTCATACACTACTTCTTTCAATAAATTTTAGTTTATACACTATTTTTATTTATAGCTTGATTGAAGTCTAGTTGACATAGAATAACGCTCTCACTTTAAGTGTACATTTCCATAAGCAATCACTGCCATGCCCAAGTTTTAGAACATTGCCATCACCCCCTAAAGTTCTCTCATTCTCCTAGGTGGTTGTCTTGCCCCCCCCACCCCCCCCATGAGTCCCAGGAAACTGCTGATCTATTTTCTGTAACTTGTTTGCCTTTCCTAAACTCGTAAACAAATGGCATAATACAATGTGTAATCTCTTACATCTGGCATCTTCTCCCTTAGTATGATGTTTCCAAGATATATCCATGTGGTTGCATATATCAGTATATGTTTTTGTAAAGTTCAAATCACTGAGTGATATTTGTGCATCCTTTATCAGATACCCCCCACCCTGTGCATCTGCACTTCTGCAAACTTGGTCCAAGTGATCGCCTCTTACATGGAAGACTTGAAAAGCCTCCCGACTGGATATCCTCTCGGCTCCCCCTTCTGACTGATCATAATTTATTCTCAGCCCAGGGGCCATTGTTACCCTTTGAAAATGTAGGTCTGACCATGACCTGTCTTCACGTAAGACCTTCCCAGTCTCCCAGGCTTAGTGGGAAAGCCAAACTCCCCCCGTGCTCCTCGGGGCCATGTGTGAACGCACCTCCGCTGCTCTCCTATCACCTACGATCCTGCTTGCTCCCTGGGCTCCAATCTGATCAGCATCTTTCTTTGGGAAGTCAGGAGAACATCAATAACAACAGGGAATACAAGAGTCTCAGAGAAGACAAGGAATACATATACTCAGTCTTCCTGCCTCATAGTGAGAAATGTAAAGCCTTGTAACATGAAAATAAAATAAATTGTAGAATATACTGTAAATGTTGACATTTTCAATAAATTTTCATATTGAGACAAGAGGCTGTAGTCTATGCCTCAGAACATTCCAGTGCATGTGCTTAAATTTCTCTGCATTTTAGCGGCAGCAGGTACAGAAGTGTGGAAATCACTGACTTGATCATTCTGGATCATGTGCATAATGGATTTTAATTCGAGCTTTAGCTGAGCTAAGGCTGACGTGGGAGAGCCTCTAGGAATGAGTAATTTCAGCTCTGCTTTGCAAAACCAAGTTTTCAGGTTTGTAACAACATCGAAATGGCAGCAACAAACCACACTACATTGGAAGACTCTAGTCTGGCTAGAATTTTTCTTTCATTGGGTAGAATTCAAACAAACTCACAGCTACTTTTTCCTTGAGAAAAATGAAAATAGTATGAGAATTATATATTTTCAACAATATAGCACTAAACTATAGTAAAATGTAGTTCACTGCTAATGGAGTATATATTAAAGTCTGCTTTTGTTCTTCAAACAGATAAGACTTCATGTGGAACAATCAACCAGTCACACATTTGAACAATAACAAATATATTTCTTTAATATTATCACGTTATAAAAAACAAATAGAGGGCTGGGATGGGAGTGAAAGACAGAAAACTGTACAAGAACAACAATTAAAATAAATTTAAAAACACACACACACAAAAAAAACAAATAGAAATAACACCCCTGAAAATGAAAATAAACTTGGAAAAAAACAAACTTGGGATCATCAAACAACTATAAAGGTTTTAACTAAAAAGCTTAACACATCTGACTCCCAATTTTCTTACCTTAGAAATGACTTTCCAGCACTTTCTCTTTCTGCACTAAAGCAAATATTTTCAGTGCTTCAGAAAACACTGAGCCCATTTCCAGCATAGCATTATAGTTCAGATTAGAAAAATTATTGATAGATAAATTGTTTCACATCTTTCCTGCACTTTGGCATCAAGTTTTTGAAGAAGGAAGTGATAACTGGAAGGTTATAAATAAATAAAAATATAAATCAAGCGTTTAAATAGTAGTACCCATATTTATTTTTATTGGTATTTGAAGGGTTTTATAATTATAATTTTTTTTAAACTGGAATCCCTTGATCTTCTCTCTCTCCATCTAACAAAATGGTGAAACAGAAATTACAGAAACTTCATTTGAGAATTAAATGTTATATGGCATAGAGTGCTGTTAAATAAATACTAGTTTCCTAACTTGTCTGATCTAACTAGTATCAATCTCCTGACCTGGCACAAAGAATGCCACTCGTGAGATATGAAAGGAAGTTCAAGCATGAAAGGGTACAAAATTAAAGTATTTCTATAGACATGTAAACATTTTCAATAAAAAAGAGCATAAAGACATTTCTTTGTCTCCCCAGAGATCTCAAACTCGGGGATCTCTGCACTCCATACTTCGAGATCTTTCTCAAACCCTGTGCTCTATGGCCGGAGCATCCCATACATGCTCTGAAATGTGCTCCAACTAGAGCATCCTGAACATAATTTAAATGGTTGTGATGATTCATGGTAATCGCTGGGCATGACGCTTCCTCTGCTATACATAGTACAGGAGTCACTGCCTGGATTTTTCTGTATCTCTGTACTGCTTTTACGTAAGGCTTCTTCTGAACCTCATGTCTCATTTCAGTGGTTCTAAGATGTGCAGTGCTGTCGTCTTTCCACTAAATTGTCTGTCTGCTGCTGCTGGTATTCATCTAGCTCCTTTCCTTGTGATCTGATCTATTTTTTAACTGTAACTTTTCAAATATTTACGGGTCTATTTGCACACAATCACCTGCAACCTACTCTTTACAACCTTTGTCAGATTGCCTGTTCAAACTAACCTAGAATACAATTAATGGCTTTTGGTAAAACCAGTCAAAGACATGTTAAGTGTCTGAAAGGCAGTAAATGCACCCTTTCCTTATACCTGTATGTTGACACCTATTCCCTAAGATGCCGGGAGGTTTTAGCTTAATTATGTCCTGTTTTGCCACTGACCTACTTGAGACGGTTGGATCAGGCAGCTGCGTGTTTGGGTGTTACTATAAATGGGTAATGCCATAACAAACTAGGATGTATTGTAGCTATAAACCAAAAACTAGTGGAAGAAAATTCCCCAAGAGGGCGATTTTAAAGATGGTATTTAATGTTAAAAATAATCGTTAGCACATGCCCTGAAAGTCACTGACACAGAATAAAAGGAGTCCTATAATTCTAAGAAAGATTTCTTCAGCCTGCATCCCCCGAAGTACTACACGTTAATGAATTGTTTATAAGGATGGCCCAAAAGACATTCAAATTGCCTTTTATACTGTCCAAGGAAGAATAACATATTAGTACAAAAGGAGACAGAGAGAGCCGCAAGGCACCAGGGATAATTGCATCCAGTCCTCCGATTTCGCAGGTGAGGGAGGGAGCCCGGAACTTAAGCAGGCTCACCTACGCACGGGTCACACCTAGCTGGAAAGGCAAGGATGAATGGGGGTCTCTGCGTTCTCGTCCTGGCGCCTCTTCGTGATGCCGCAGCCCCCTCACCACTCAGCGTGTTTTACAGCTGTTTGGTACTTTGAAAAAGATTAATTCTCAGGTTAATTTTACAACCCTTGCTATGGTGTGAACATCTGTGTCTGCCTAAAATTCGTATGTTGAGACCTAACCCCCAGGGTGATAGAAAGTATTAGGAGGTGGGGCCTTTGGGAGGTGATTTGGTCATAAGGGACAGAGTCCTCATCAATAAATGGATTGATACCCTTACAAAGGTGGCCAAAGAGGCTCCCTTGCCCCTTTGGCCACATGAGATTACACCTAAGAAAGTGCCATCTACGAACCAGAACCCTGAGAAGACACCGAGTCCGCTTGCGCCTTGATCTTGGATGTCCGAGCTTCCAGACCTGTGACAAGCTCATTTCCGTTCTTTGTAAGCCACCCTGTCACATCATAGCAGCCCAGACGGACCAAGCCAACCCTGTCAACTCCACTGTGCAATAAACCAGAACACCAATTTCCTTGACACCACCACACAGAGAGACATTTAGAGAATGTGCCTGAAGGGAGAACTGTTTCATTTTGAAGCAACGACACGTGTTTCCTCCTGAGTTTGAAGATGAGGCTGGAGCCAGGCAGCATCGGGGCCTGTTGTCCAGCCTCCGTTGGGCCCCGAGTCCCCCTTCTCTGCATGTGGGGCTCTAGCGGTAACGGACACCCGTCTGTCCGTCCGTCCCCCCTCCATCCATTTTTAATTTTTTCCAATGTTGGATCACTGGCATTTGATCTTTCTCTGATATTCTCCACTTAATCTGCAATATTGTTCAGGAAAATATTCACCGAACATGGTCTCTGATTATCTGAGACATGTATTTTTTCTGAAAGTAAAACATCGTAATGATTTTAGTTTTTGTGTTTTTGAAACCACATAAAATATTTCTATTTCATTATTTGAAAATTTTTTTCCAAATATAAGTTAAATTTATTGAAGCAATTTAAAAGTTATTAGCTAATTGATATCAGGTTAATACCTTCAAGTATTTTTAAGAATAAAATCTTCATTATAACAGTAAAATGTATGTGTCTTTCATTCATTATTTTGTTAAAATGTAAGTAAAAAATAATTCATACATGTAAAATAAAAGAAAAATGATTTAACAATATGAATAATATTAGGTAAAAATTAATTTCAGTTTTTAAGAGAGTCTCATTTGAAAAGAGATAAATCAAACTTGACTAAAGTTAAAATAGAAAAGAGACTCTAAATTCATAACCTCAATGGCCACAGATAAATTATGCAGCAATCTGTTTAATTTTTATTCATTTCATTTAAGAAATATGCCAGTACTAACTATGCATCAATGCCATATTTACTTGGTATTCTAGGGATAAAATAGAATATGAAATCACCCTTTCTGGCCTCAAAAAATTTTTTCAATATAGTCAAAAATATGGTGAAGGCATGAAATGGCTGAGAGAAAAGAAGGCTGACTCCAGTTAGGTTTGAAACACTGATATTTTATGTGTAATATGAACGATCTGAAATCAGGTTCAATTTCGAGGTGTTTCTAAACCATGGCCTCCATATCTCCATTGAACTCATTCTCTGATATAATAAATAACAACACTGCCAACACATAACTGTTGAAAACAGAGAAAAATAAAACTTTGTGCCATATTCGTTTGTTTCAAACAACCAATGAGACGAGAGTCGAAGGTGGATTAATCGGAAGAGCCTCCCACTTCCATTTGGGGAGGAAGGGAGTGGCTTGGGTGGAGGCTGAAAGGATGCTGTGACAAAATAAATGAACTTTTATCCTTGTATTTAACCCCAAACAATACGGTATTTCTTGACTGAGTGTCTTATGAAAGATCCCGCATTTTTATTGGCCTTCTCAACGGGAAAACGTAAATAAGAAATCGTGATTACCATCCGGTCTACGAGGAAAGCTTTTACGCTAACACCAGTTTCCATGGAGGGCACCCAAGGTGCCGGGGTGGCACCTTTGTGCACCATGGAACACAATGTTAGGTTCCACTTTTTATCAACGTTTCTGCTAATTTATCCCGCTACCACCTGATAGCAGTAGTATAACTGCATCTGAAGTATAATAGCAAGAACAAGTACGAAGGAGGGAAGTCACTACTTAACGGGTCGAGAGCTTCTGTTTGGGCTAATAAAAAAGTGTGAAAACAGATAGTGGTGACAGCCGCACACTGCAATTACAGTGAAGTGAGACAGGTTTACATGGAGTCCTGCAACTCAGGAGTCAAACAACAAACAAACCAACAAATGTCAAAGTACAAAAAAAAAGACTTACACATAATATGGGCTAAAGACCTAAACAAACATTTCTCCAAAGAAAAAATACAAATGGATACCATATATGAGACAAATGGACATCATATTTTCTCATATATGAGGAAATGTTCAATGTCCCTGGTCATCAGGGAAATTCAAATTAAAACCTGAATGAGATACCACCTCACAACTCTTAGGATGGCTATAGCAAAAGAAAAAAGAAAAAGAGAAAGAAAAGAAAAGAAAAAATTAGAAAAAAGAAAACAAGTGTTGGCAAGGATGGAGATAAAGTGGACCCCTGCACTCCGCTGGTGGAAATACAAAATGGTGCAGCTTCTATGGAAAACAGGATGGAAGTTCCCCCCCAAATTTAAAATAGAAGTACTGCATAACCCCGGATCTGGGTATTTATCCAAAGGAATTGAAATCAAGATCTTAAAGAGACAGTAGCACTCCTATATTATTGCAGCACTATTCCAATAGCCAGTATGTGGAAACAAGCTAAATCTCCATCCACAGATGAAAAGATAATAAATTTTGCATATTTATATGATGGAATACTATCCATCCTTAAAAAGGAAGGAAGTTCTGCAATATGCAGGAACATGGATAAGCCTTTTAGGGCATTATTTTAAGTGAAAGAAGCCAGTCACAAAGGACAGGCACTGCAGGATTCCAGATATATAAGGTATCTTACATGGTCAAGTTCAGAGAATCAAAGAAGACAGTGGTCATTGCCAGGGCTGGGGGCAGGAGGAAAAGAGCAGTCACCAGGTCACTGGCTTCAGTCAAGCAAGATGCATCAGCTCTAGAGATCTCTGCACAGCGTGGCATCTCCAGTCAACACGAACGTATTGTCTACCCAAAAACTTAATGAAGTTGATCTCATGTGCTTTTATGACAATGAACAATTTAAAAATATGGAAGTATCTTTATATTAAGTGAACATGCAAGAACTTGAAGAACAACTCGAAGTTTGTGAGTTCCTGGTTTTGTGTATGCAGAGGTAGGCAAAAGTAGTCTTGCAGTTGTAAGTCCAGAAAACACAGAGTTTGTTCTTACATTATTATTTATTAATTTGCGTTTTTCTACATGAACAACTGCAAGCATACTTTTGCCCCACCCTGTATATTATGGATAGTTAGTGCATGCTAAGACATTCTTAAAGAATTTAAGTTATATTGGTGTGATTGCTCTTGGGACATTAACATTCTAAATTTTTGGCTTATGGGTTTTTAATATGCGTACAAAGTGTAGTTGAAATGATAATTTTTTAATTCATTGACTTGATAGAGAGAGAGAGAGACATAAATTTTGTTTTTCCACTTATTTATGCATTCATTAGTTGATTCTTGTATGTACCCTGACCACCTGCATCATTGGGCTACCTGGCCAGGGCTGAAATGATAAATTTTGTGTTATGTATATTTTACCACCAAAAAAAAAAATAGGAAAAACTAAAGGACCTAAGATTTCATGACCCTGACACCTGGCAACACACCCAGGAATTCCTTGTTCATTATGTGTTCTTATTAGACCTGATCCTCCTTGTAGATACCAAAGATGTGGTAATATTATATTTTGATATCAGAGGATCATAAGGAGTTATTTTTGTCACTTACATCACAGGAAATTTCCTAGGACTAAGAGATTAAGACATCCTGCCATTTGTTCAAAATGAGGTTAATTCCCTTACTTTTTGTAAAACTGAAAATTACAAAATGTTATTTCCTTTTCCGAAGGCAACAGCACAGTGAAGACGAGTGTGCTGCAAACATAGCAATTATCAGCAGCTATCTTCAGCCCCCGAATCAGACCATGTTTTCTGTTAGAGGAGAGTTGTTATATCACAAAGCTCTTTTCAATGGAACAAAGCTAGGTTTCTTATATAACTTCTTCTTTAAAAAAAAAATTAAACATTTTATTTATTTATCTTTAGAGGGGAAGGGAAGGAGAGAGGGAGAGAAATATCAATGTATGGTTGCCTCTCATGCGTCCCGTGCCGGGAACTGGCCTGCAACCCAAGCATGTGCCCTGACTGGGAATCAAACCGCGATCCCTTGGTTCACAGGCCCTCACTCAATCCACTGAGCTACACCAGCCAGGGCTCTTATATAACTGCTTAAAATGAATGTATATGGGTCTTAATAAGTATAGAATTAGCAAGTGCAGAAATGAAGAATATAGCCTGTTAATATACTATATTTCCATAAAAGCTTATGATTTTGAAGATAATTTAATATTTTTCTGAAAAATCTCAGAGAAATTCTCTGAGCTTACAGAATTCAATCTATGATATGAGAATTTCAGATAAGTTTCTACAGAAAACAGTAGATTCTAGGGTGCCCCTCCAACACTGTGCAAACATCGTGGCCAACGTTATCACTCAAATATTCTGGTAAATTTTTTTACAGATGACTGTGATACAATAAATTTTGTGTCTTTAATGCAGCTGCCTCTTCTTTTAAATTACTGCAGCTTTTTGTACCAAATTTCCTGAAAAAAGCAAGCAGTTATAATTTTAAGACATGAGCATATAATTTCAAAATCTATAATTAGGTTTAAAATCCCTGAGGAACTAATTAAACTATTAACTTTTATTCATTTAAAATAATGAGGTATTCTTGAGATCCATCCATGTTGTCAAGAATGACAGTATTTCATCTTTTCTGATGGCTGAGTAGTATTGTTTCATATACGTACAGAATTTTCTTTATTGAGTCATCTGTCAAAGGACACTTTGGTTGCTTCCACATCTTGGCAACTGTAAATAGTGCTGCAATAAACATAAGGGCACATGTACGTTCATGGATAAGTGTTTTCAAATGTAGGGGTAGATACCCAGGGGAGAAATTGCTGAGTCATACGGTAACTCTAGTCTCAATTTTTTGAGGAGCTTTTCCGAAGTGGCTGTACCAGTCTACCTTCCCACCAGCTGCGAATGAGGGTTCCTTTTTCTCCACAACCTCTCCAACACTTGCTATTATTTGTCTCGATGGACCTTGAGAATATCATACAAAGCAAAAGAAGTCCAACAAGAAAGTAAAGAACCATATGATTTCACTCATATATGGGATATAGAACTGAAAGCAACAGATGAACAAACAAGACAGACAAAGGAAAACTCACAGACACAGACAACATGGTGGTTACCAGAGGGGAGGGGGGTGGGGAGCAGGCAGGGGTAAAAGGGGTCAAACACACGGAGACAGAAGGAGATTTGACTTTGGGTGCTAAACACACAGTGCAATATAGAGATTATGTGTCATAACAATGTACACTTGAAACCTGTATCATTTTCTTAACCAATGGCACCCCAATAAATTTAATTTTAAAAATTCAAAACAATAATAGAGTATATCAGATAACAGATAATGTCAAAAACACTTAATTTGTGCAACATTTTAATATTAAAATATAAGAGAAAAATACCAACAAAATAATATTTTCATATACTTCTACTCTAGAAAAAAACTGAATTTATACAATATTTGGGAAATATGTACAAAGCTGCTAGTAAAACCCATGAAATTGACTTATTTATTTACATTCTGAAACAGTGAAATGCTCTGTGTCCTGAAATAGTATAATTCATTTATAGTTCAGTGTCTCCAACTATGAGTAAATAAGAAAAAATAACTCCTTCAAAAGTCTGTTGGGGACTCTGGTGATCCATGCAGAACAGTTACACTGCGCACTCATGTTCCCATTATTTCTCTTCGCAGGACTGGTTTTCGTAAAGATGTTCGCGGTGGCACATACATTTGCTTTCAGATGAATGCGAGGTTGTGTATAAATTTGACTGACAAATGCACAGAGTATTAAGAACTCCCACAGACATCTGAATGACTCCTATATCAAATACAGCCAAAGACAAGCTTTGGAACAGTACAAAATCTGTGGGATCTATTTTATCCCATCAGGAAAAATCATAAAAATGGATTTTCTAAAGTGCACATTCGGTGTTTATAAAGCCAACAAACAGTGCCTCAACTGCACTGACACATGGTTTTTTAAGTGCAAAGTTATTCATATTTGGAAACAGTGCCATTTACAGTCTAGTTCATTGAACACAGGCACTCAACCAATAAACAATGCAGTTAATCTGCTCATCTGATGTTTGACCAGCGCATCACCGCCTTCTTCAAAAATATTGTTTCTACAAATGCCAAAATCTTAGAATAGTAATTTTAGCTCACAATGGGATCTTCTTGGGATGTTACGGTCTAGTTTCGGAGGTTGGAAGGAAAACGCAAAGGCTGATCTGCCAAGTATTTTTGAACATCTTATCCTCCTGAACTACCTGTGCATCTCTCTGAACCACACTGAGTGGAAGAATAAGAACGGTGTTTGGTATCGGCCATACTGCTACTTAGATCTATGAAGGTGAAACCTAACTTCATCTCTCTGGATCTCGGGCCTCCTATGTTGAAAAAGTGAATTGAGAGTAAATTCATAACAAGGAAACCTAAACAGAAAAATCTTCCTTCTTTGCAGTACTGGAATCATCGACAAAATTTAGACATCAGCTTTTAAGCTAAGAGAGTATTTATGTCATCGTTATCTATACAGCGTTAACTATCCGGATGCTAATCAGGCCATTAAAAATGCAGAAACATTCTTGCAGATCCCTTCCATACCGCTGAGAGCCATGGACACTCATTCAGAAACTACTGTTTTCTTTGTAATGATTCTTTAGAACCATGTAGATTCAGCTTCTGATTATTCAAATCTAAAACAGATGAAAAATGGAGTGATATTTTACAATATTTTAATAAAATATGGGGCATTCTTTACGCTAGATTTTTCAGATTGCTAATAGAAGGGATTGTCGCTGTGATTGCCTAAAGAACAGTTTATTATTTTTTTGGAAGTTTGGACTATAATCATCTGAATCACTTATGAAAAGAGGAAAGTACTGATTTTTAAATTTAATTTCTTGAATTTTGTGATTTCCGCAACATACAACTTCCTGTAGCTTGCATGACCAGGAGGCTGTGATGTTATTGCCAAGAAGCCGGATGGAAAGCATGAGTCATCCAATCAGGGAACAGTGTTCCAGAAAAGGAAACTTCCAGACAATTAATTACCAGAGGGCAAGGGGGTGGGGAGAAGTAGGAGAAGGTAAAGGTCGGGCAAGTGGTGATGCAAAGAGGCTTGAGGTGGTGAACGCACAACACAATATACAGATGATGTGCTATAGAATTGTACATCCGAAACCTACATACTGTTATTGACCAATGTCATCCCAATAAATTTAGGAAAAAATAAAAATCATAAATAAATAAAAGAACGATATCCCTAATGGTACAACTAAAAATGAAGAATATAACTGTATTTCAAATCAACCATTCCTCACATCAGTTGTCAATACCCCTGACATTTTAAGTAACGCTTACATTTTTATAGTTGTCTTTCAGTGCTTTATAGGATTTCTGTGTATGTTTTGAAGTACTAAAAAATCTGGATGCCAAGTGTAGAGGAATTAAATGGCAAATGTAATTAAATTTTTTTTAAAAAATGTAAGTTTGGGCGAAGTGGAAACAAAACTCCACAGCTACCACCTTCCAGTCGACGCCCTGCGGCTTCCCCCGCCTGCGCGCTGCTCCGCAGGGGCCCAGCAGCGCCGTGTCTTTGGGGCTCTGAGACTGTGTGACTCAGGGGCTCCTCACCCCGTACCCGCAGCACGCGGTTCCCAAAGTTCTCACCTCTGCAGGACCAGCTCGGCTTTACGACCTGCCTGCCAGGGGCCAGCAAAACGGAAGGAACTCTCCTTGTAGTAAGATACGTTTGATTGATCAGAATTTGGTGGGGCCCAGATGCGGGATGGGAGTCCTCCAACCACAGCCCGGTCTAAAGCAGCCGAGAGGGCCCTGGCGGATGAGCAGCGGGCCTGCGCTGCCCTGTGCCGCGTGGCAGGCTTCCGGGCAGTGAACGTGGTTTTTATCATCTCCCTGCGCCTGCTCTTGCCTGTGGAGACGTGTCTCATTCCTGTCTCTGCCTGCGCGTCTAACGTATTGCTCCTCCACTACACTGGGGGAGAAGCTTAATTCAGGAGGACACTACTACCAGCAATCTGCGTGCCAAGTGAGTGAGCTATTCCTGTCAATAACTAAAAAACAATCCAGTGCTCTCATGGCCAGCCCACTCCTGGAAAGGAAAGGAAAAAAATCGTAACATTAGAGTGACGCCACTATTTTATGTTTTTATTGGGGAAAATGTAAAAATACTCTTTTGCCTTACTCAATAACATCTTGGATATTCTCTAAATAGCAGGTAATAAAACTATAGTACTGAAGTTAAAGATAATTTTTTCATTAAATATGCTAATGCTAAGTGTTTTAATAGTGGCTTTTCCCTAATTGCTTAAATAACTTCCACATGTTTAGTTCATTAACTCTAACAACTTGGTGAAGTAGGAGGACAGCAAGAAATCTTTTAAAATGAATATACTAATCTAATGTAATTTCACTTGGCAAAGCTGAAGCGGTGGAGTAGAATATAATCATCTATCTTACGTTATCCTCTGAAAATGTGCTTATCCCCTTTAAGTAAAATATTGGTACAGTCAGAATAAAAAGTTGAAAATATTTTGCACCAGGGAAAGACAAATACCTTATGATTTCACTTACATCAGGAATCTAAATAACAATATAAATGAACAGACCAAACAATCAGACTCGTAGACACAGAGAGCAGGCTGATGGCTGCCAGAGCGGCCGGGGCTGGGGAACGGGGCGAAAAACGTGAAGCGATTGAGGTGTATGCATTGCAACACTTCGTGAAGCACAGGGTTGTCTAACTGCTGTGCTGCACACCTGAAACTAATACCAAATCACATTGAACGTCAATTGTCATTGAAACGTTAAACAAAATTTAAACATGGTTTATACTTGCTTCAGTGGTCTACCAAAAGTTTCCAAACTGTATTTCAGGTTCACGCTACCAACATACTCAGTTAAAAATTCACCAGTTACCTCATTTCATACATTCTCCAGAGGGGAAGAAAGTCTGACTTCGCCAATATTTACTTAAAGACACTTCATTACCCATGGTAGATAAGACACGATTCATAAGAAACATGCTCAGTAATGCACGCCAAGTTTTCTAACAGACAGCTTAACGGGAGACAAACACTCTCCCTCCGTTCTGTTCTCCCGTCACCTCTCTCTGTATATATCTTCTCGTTACCTAACAGTTACCTTTTTATCCAGTCAGGCTTTAATCCAAAGCCCCAGAGGCTCTCCATCGCTTATGCAACCAAATACAAACGGCTTTGGCTCCTATGTCTACTACTTTTTCAAGTGCTCCATGACCCACCCAAAGTGCATCAGTTTCTTAGAAAACCCCAAGTGTTTTTCTGCCTCCTCCACTTTGCTCTAGCATCTCTGGCAGAGGCCACCAGTGTTCCACCGAAACCTGTCCCCTGACTCTTCCATTTGTATGCAGTTACCTGGTCTTAGAGCTGCCCAGTCAGACTAAATTAATCAGCCTCCTTGAGTAGCAACATGGATTACGTTCTCAATGAAATGTGAGTAGGGTGACACATGTATCTCCCCATGGTCCCTCCCTCTTGTCATGAGCTAGAAGAGAGTTCTTCAAAGAGGCACAGCTTCAAACAGGCACACAGGGACAGCACGCTGGACAGTGGCTCTCAGCAGGTGGTCTCCAGACCTGGAGCTGCAGCAACAGCAGCACCTGAGACCTTGGAAATGCAAATCCTCAGCCCCCACCCCACCCCAGAACTCATGAATCAGGAACTCTGCATCTGTCTGAGTGAGCAAGCTCTCCAGGTGACTGATGCCTGTTAAAACTGGGGCAGCACTGGCCCAGGGCATAGCGGAGGGAGTACACTTGGATGTGCCTGTTCTGAAAATGACCCTCGGGAGCAGTGCCACACCAGTGACCTGGCCTCTATCGTGTGAAGTTTATTTGTGCAATCACATGGTTCTTTGGGCAACCGAATTGTTGAGTCTCTTTCTTCAACAGCTCAGCATTTGCCCTAAGTAGTAGTTACTCAGTCTGGGAGGACCTGTTTAATATTTCCACCCTGTTTAATACTTCCACTTGCTACAGTTGAAATCCTGCCTGGATCTTTGCACGTGAGCACCAGCCCACTTGCCTAATGCCAACGAACACCAGGCTGTTGTTGCTTCCCTTCAACTGTTGGACACATTGCTGAACACTCAAAAAATGCAATCGAACCACACCACTCTTCCACCTCGGCTTCTCCCTGGGATGGCACAGCACTTAGGCAGCAGTACCGATGCTCAACTAGGCCGATGAGGCTGCACCTAACAGGACGCCTGTCAGCCTCTCCAGCCCCGTCCAGAGTCATTCCGTGTTTCCCTCTGCTTTAGTCACGCTTGCCTTCTGTTCTTGGATCCTGGCCAGTGTTTCCCCCGCCCCCGGGAGCTTCTTCCTGTGCTGTGCACTTCACTGTCTTACTTCTACTCACTGTTCATGTCTCTCCTTAAATGTCATTTTTCTTCTCCCCACCCCAGTGAATCCCATCATAAAGTCAAAGCCTTCAAAACTCTCATCAAACCTTTACTTTCCCCTTCATGACTCTCCACCATTTTTGTAACAATTCATTGCTTCCTATGAATGCTGTTGTTGGGTGTCATGCCCCGCCCTTCTGCCCCCCCCCCCACTGGAATACAAAGAGCTGCGTTCGGGAAGAAGGGAGCATGTCTGCTTGCTCACGCTGCATGCAGAGCATCTGGTACCAGGCCGGGCACAGTCAGTAAATGTGCATTAAATGCATAATACATAGATCACATGAAATCTTATCTCCTAAGACTATTTGGATCCCTCGTCCTTATAGAAGAATGTCGTTTCCAGTGGTTTCATTAATCAAGAACGTCCCTATCTCCTTAAAAGGCTGAGGTTCCTGTTCCTGTTTGTGTTAATGATTCCATCAGTAAGCATTTATGAGGCGATCTATTTGATCTTTGAATCTTACAATCTAAGGTAGGAACACATCCTGTATCACACACTGCTGTGATTTATTTTCTGAAAAGACAGCTTCAATTACTGCATAGCTTTGCTGCATTTTTGCAAGGGGGAGTTATCCTTGTCCTAATTACAATCTCATCACTTCGGCATTCCCACCTACCCTTAGGTGGACCATAACCCAACCTCATTTCATACTTTTCCCAGCAGGGTAGGTTTTTGCTTCATTCAAACAGGCCATTCAATGTTCCCCATGCATATCTGCCTCTGGGCTGCACTTTTGCACATTTATTTCCATCTGCCAGGAATCTTCTCAGAATTAGGACTCTTTTCTGGGCCATTTCTCACATGGTGACTACCCTGCCCTCCGGTTTCTTCTGTGTTCTGCCAGGCCCATCGCAAATGGGTCCCCGCGATCTGACTAAGCAAACGCAAGTGATCTGCAGTGATTCTTGTGGGTTCTTCTCAGGCAGTAGATCCCTCATGACCAGCTAATGCCCTCTGAATATGCTTAACAGTGTGTCCATGTCTTACGATACAGGAGGCATAAAGGTAACACACATGCATACAGCGAACACACTGGAAAGAGAACTTCATTGGAGCATGTTCAAATGAAAACTCAAACATTTCTAAAAAATTAGAGCTATATATCCATCAATAAATAAAATAGTAGAAAATGCAACTCTAGAGCCACTAAAGAGGCTGCCAGATATGCAATAAACAAAAAAATGACAAATGTCAAGTACTAAATGGAGGATTAGTGAGGACAAATCTTTAGCACTTTGCACACACCTGAAACCATGAACACCTACACCAAAGATGCAGGAAATTTCAACATATAGACTATTTGAACAGAAAGTATTACTGAGTAGAAGGGGACACCATATCTCCCAGTGGGATACATTAAAATATAAAGGCAGAAAATCAGGGGTGTAAAATATTTACAATTAGCAAAATTCCGTTTTTCTCCTCAGACTCCCTCCCTTTCCTGTGCCTCTCTTTATAACAGTGCTTATTTGGAGTAAAACGTTACTTCCCAGCCAAGAATGCCAAGTGTCATCTTTCTGCCAGGAGCCCAATGTGATAGCAGGGCAAGTCGCCATGTGACGCACACCCAAGGGCATCTACTGCACAGCGGTGTTCCTGGGAGAGCATCCCAGACGGTCCCTGTCCTAGGGTCTCCTGGCCTGAGAACATCTGGCGGCACCAGCCAGCACTCTGACACACCGGAGTGCGACACATTCAGCTCCCAGGAAGGAATAGGATATGGTGGAGAGCTGGAAATCTTTCCGGCTCACTAAGGAATGTTTGGATGTGTGCTCAAGGCACCCTCATTTGCAAAGGAAGGAAGAAAACTTTTACAAAAAAGAAAGAAAAGCAAGTAAAACATTTTGCTGAATGCACCGGGATTTAGAGCTATGTCTTCCCCCCTAAGAATGTTGCTAATGAAAATGGGGGTATCAAGCTATTTTTCATGTAAGCACTGGATTGCTATGATCTTCCAAGGTTACGATCAATATAACATCAAAGTCTCCTTGCTCTCTGAAGATAAATACTATGATAGTCTACAAAATCAATACACCAAATTAGCAGTTCACCTGTCTAAATTTCTCCATATAATGAAGAAAGTTTGCAAAACAGGAGGTAACTGTTTTTCTTTATTATTTTAAACTGAATAATGAATTATTTGTAAACCATTGTGGCAGAGACTCCAGATGTTTGTCTTTGCTCTGCCATTACTCTGGTCATGGAGTTTTTGTTGTTGCCATTTTTAAATAAAAGACTCAAAGCCTTGGGTCTGTTGACCACAGAGTTTCAGTCAACCTCAAAATGACATCCAGGCCCAGAAAAGAGGGAAACCGGAAGAAGCAAGGCCACAGCTGATGTCAGGACCAGATGCAACGATCAACTACCCCTCCCCCAGCAGCAACCCATCAAGAGGGACTATGACCCTGACCATGACCTTAACTCCCTTAGTCACCATGATTGATGATTTCCCTTGTATCACTCATCCCTGGAAACCATCCAGGACCCAGGTCCTTGAGCACTAGCTCACCTGTGCCTCGGGAGGATGAGCCACTTCCTCAATTGATAAACCCTTGCTTCATTCCTTCACATCCCTGTATGTGTCTTAATTGGGCCTTGATGTGGACAGGTAAACAGACCCTTTTAGTCCAGTGGCAGAACCTATGTAAACAGCGAAAGGGGTAGGAGTGTGTAAGGGGGCAGGTTGAAGGGTGTGCAGGGTCAGAGCATCTGATTAGTTGAGAGAACAATAATTGTCTGGCTGGAAACGAGAGAGTTTAAATGTCACTCTGACACTCTTCCTCCACCACCCCGATTCTTCCCGAAGGGCACGTTACCAGGAAAACACGTATCTGAGGCATAGCCACTTTATTTTCAGTGACCTGAAATATGCTTTATTGCAAATGGGATTTGAGCGGACTGAGAAGGCGAGCAGGGCTCGGCGCCAGCCTTTTGTCTCTGGTAAGGCCACTAGCTTAGTCCAATTTAGAAGATTAGACTGATTCAAAAGGGAAAAGCAATTTCTCTGGAATAAGAAATGTATGCGATAGTCCTGCTATATTCATTCACTTACAAGGGAAGGATAAGGCCGTATGGACAACTAATTTAAACCAGGAGAAAACATTTGCCTGAACTGACTAGGTTTAGGACATTACATTTTTGGTACAATTACAGAAAGTTGCATAATTCAATATGGTTTTATACAAGACTACATACAACTCACTTGTATCGCGGGGAGACTACTTACATTAAATGGTACCTTCTTCTTCCAAAGGGCCTTTAATAGGCATCATATAAGCTTTCACAGAGATGGACAAAATGTTATCATTTTGTCCTCTGGGGTAAATTTAGCACTTTAGTTTTTATCATCGTTAAGTTGAGACTAATTTAAAAAATTTTATAGAACATAATCAGCAGTTGAAGGCCAGAGTAGCAGTGGTTGCTCCTGTGTGTTCTTCATCGCAAAGCACGGGCTTTTAAACGACACTTTCCTGCACCTGCCTTGGACGTGTACACTCAGCTTCCTGGGTACGGGAAGCTATTCAGGATACAAAGGTATTCCAGTTTGATAGGTTCCCTCATCTAATCAAAGGGATTCTTTGGTCACATTCAAACTTCACATTTCTTCCATGTACCTCAAGTTTACCAAGGTGAGTTGAAAACCTCTTATTCTAAATTCCTAATGTCTTGCGTTAAAATCCTTGCTTATCACAGAGGGAAAATTACACACCTAAAAGCTGCTATTTCTGTAATTATTTGACAGGGAAGAGAGTGACAGGTCTTGAAATAATAGTAGGCTTCCCAGAGGTGTCCAGGTGTAAGAACTAAGCTAATTAAGATGCAGTAGTGTGAAGACATCTGCCGATCAAGAGCAGTTTCATTTCATGAAGAGATTCACTACCCAAGCAGTTATACACACACACACACACACGTGTATATATACACAGTAAGTCATACAGACATGTATGTGTATATATCTGACTTGTTGGCATTATCTGCACAAAGTCAAGATAAAGAAACGTGTGAAGGCTGCAAGATTGGAATGCTTCCTTTCTCATGTTCACCGAGGTGCTAAGCTGAAGGTCTGCATAAGGGGTTTGCTCATCCGTGGGCTCACAGCTGTAAAAGGTGATCTGAGAATCAAGACTCTGGGAGGTTTCAGTCTCATCAAAGCTCCACAGAGGTCAGAGGTCAGAGTGAGAATTTTTGTGGCAGGGTCAGTGAGCAGATTTCTTAGCAGAAACTGATTGCTCTTGCTGCACGTCCCTTTCCCAAGTCCTTTGGGGGTTGGGGTGTGGGAAGGATACCTAAAAACACCTGACCTGTGGAGAGAGCTTCAAGAGAACCACTTGGGGGACACATGAGTCTGGGGTCTGAGTGCCATGTGAGACCACACAAAGGGCCTGCAGACACTGAGGTGTGACTCCTACCGAGAACTGAAGAACAATGAGACGCTGACTCTCACCGCTTTGGTGGAGGAAGCAGCTGAGAGCCGAGAGGTGGGACGAGGGAGGAAGGCCGGAAGCCTTGTGGACCAGCTGTGAGCCAGGCAGGGGCCAGTGCTTGAGCCGAACGACAGGATGAGAGCTGGAGACACAGGGGAATGCTGTACCTGGGAGTGAATTCTGGAGCCAGAATTCACCGTTAGGCGGGCTGACTACCAGTGCATCCTGAATGACTAATATAAAATGCTTCTTTCACATAAAAAACATGCTACTAATGGGTATATGGAAGTCAAAACAATGCAAATTAATTTCTCAGGCCTCCATGGCAGATGGCTCCAGTGACCTAATGGCAAATTTTAACTACACAGTAAGAGATTCCTCAAAAAGGTAAACTTAGAATTCTGATATGAGCCAGAAATCCCACTCTCAGTACGCTTGTCCTCTGTCAAGCACTCCTGAGATCAAGAAGTTAACAGGTAAAAGGGGTCAAATATATGGTGATAGAAGACTTGACTCTGGGTGGTGGGCACAGAATGCAATATACAAATCATGTACCATAAAATTATACACTTGAAACCTGTATAACCTTGTTAACCAATGTCACCCCAATAAATTTAATAAAAAAACAAAATGTGATGACTTAGATTATGGCAAACATTGCAACAGCTTTTTTTCTAAATATCCATGACTACATTGGTGAATAAATTGGGTTTCGAAGTTAAGCTTGGTTTATATAGTAGATCTAAAAATATAGAAATGGTGAGTTCACTTAATAAACAATACAATATTAATAAATACAATCCTGAAAATTGGAGACTGGTTTCTTTTTAATAAAATATGTAGTGCAATGGTGTGGACAAAAAGGAGGTCAGAAAAAAGCATTTTTATGAAAAGAAATGTCAACTACAAGGGAAAAAGAAACAGTTTAATAAAACATATACTGTGTTGTAGTCTTATCCCAAATACCCATAAATTTAGCCCAAATTCTTTGAGATAAAAATCAGCATTGTATCAATTCTGTTCTTCCTCACTGTGGGCTTTGTTCTTTACAGTTGAATTAGAGGCTTTATTTTAAGATGAACCTCGAAGCAATTCTGACGGTTCATCATTTCATTACTTCAGTAATAAAATACAGCTACATGCAAAAAAACCCAAAACCACCAGCTTACACCATACACAAAAATAAGCTCAAGATGGATAAAAGACAAATATAAGTTGTGACACCATACCAGTCCTAGAGGAAAACATAGGCAGGAAAATTTCAGATATTCCAGGCAGCAATATTTTCACCAATATGTCCCCTAGAGCAAGGGACATAAAGAAAAGAATAAAAAAAAATGGGACTACATCAAATTCAAAAACTTCTGCATGGCTAAAGAAAATATCAGCAAAATGAAAAGAAAAACAACATATGGGAAAATATATTTGCCAATGATACTTCAGACAAGGGTTTGATCTCCAAAATATATAAAGAACTCACATGACTCCACACCAGGAAGACAAACAATCCAATTAATAAATGGGCAAAGGACCTGAACAGACACTTCTCCAAGGAGGACATACAGAGGGCCCATAGACATATGAAAAGATGCTCAGCATCACTCATCATTAGAGAGATGCAAATTAAAACCACAATGAGAAACCACTTTACACCAGTCTGAACAGTTATCATTAATAAATTAACAAACAAGTGCTGGCAAGGCTGTGGAGAAAAGGGAACCCTAGTGCACTGTTGGTGGGAATGCAGACTGGTTCAGCCACTGTGGAAACCAGTATGGAATATCCTCAAAAAGCTAAAAATAGGTCCGTTTGACCTGGCAATTCCACTGATGGATTATATCTTAAGAATCCTGAAACACTGATTCAAAAGAACCTATGCAGCCCAATGTTCATAGCAGAACAATTTACAATAGCCAAGGGCTAGAAATAGCCTAAGTGTCCATTGGCAGGTGAGTGGATCAAAAAACTATGGTACATTTACACAATGGAATACTACACAGCAGAAAGAAAGAAGGAGCTCTTACCCTCCGTGACAGCATGGATGGAACTGCAGAGTATTATGCTAAGCAAAATAAGCCAGGTGGTGAAAGACAAATACCATATGATCTAACCTATAAGTGGAACCTAATCAACAAGACAAATAAGCAAGCAAAAATAGAACCAGAGACTTGGAAATAAAGAACAAACTGACTGTGAGCAGAGAGGAGGGGAGAGAGGGATAATGGGGGAAAGAGAGGGGAAGGGTCAAGTCAAGGAACATGTATAAGTGACCCATGGACACAGACAACAGCAGGAGCAGGGGGAAGTGATAGAATGTGGGTGGGGGTGGATAGGGCAGAGAGAGTAATGGGGGGGTAATGGGAACAACTATAATTGAACAACAATATAAATACATAAATAAATAAATAAATGTCAAAAAAATACCCACTTGCTCCTATAATAGTGGCAGCCGTGTAAATACCTTCGAGGGAAATAAAGTATCTAGGTTCCCTTTCTCCTATCATGTAATTACAGTGCTTGACACCTCTGTCAACAGAACCAAGATGATCTCTGGCTGTTCCGTAAGCAAGGACAAGACTAAGCTGCGGTTGCTCGCCAGGAGGAATGTTCTGGAACTACTTGAACTCTTCCTTTCAAATGCTCTTCGGCAAGGTGTACACTACCTACCCCGTCAGGTTTAACAGAGCCCCGTAGAGTAAATTATTTCATTCTCCTTTCCCTGTCGGACAGTCACTGATATTTGGTCAGGAATATGAGTACTGTGAGATGGTCCGAGGCCTCGCCTCAGCCAAAGTCATTCAGCATATGAAAAAAAATACATGAATATATCATCGATACATCTGCTTTTACTCTCTTTTTTGAGAGGTCTGGAGCAGGAATCATTCAGTTAAAAGACGGTGTGTACGACTGCACGGTAGCAGCTGTGAATACGCAGTTTGAAGACTGGAGGCTGTCGTGACATCTGCACGCGCAAGGGCACCGCAGGCGCCGCTAAGCGCACAGGTTAGAATATAAAGTATGATCACGGTGGGCAGAGGCGCAGGCAACGGGTGACTGTCCCCATTTAATCAGCTGACATTTGCACCTGCGCTCCAGGAGGCTTGATCTAATCTAACTAATGAAATACAGTAGAACGTGAATCGTGTACACCAGCTTTATGCATTTTGAAACACATAACTATTTTTTCCTGTGAATGCAAATTCAGAGTTTTTAAAAACAATTATTGCTCACCAAAGAAACTGGAAACAAAGAAAAGCTACAAGGACCAGCTTGAAGACACCTCAAAATATCCAGCCAGATTGTGTTTTCCTGCTTTAAACATTTGCTCTCATTAGGTTTTTTGATAGAGATAGGTGAGTGAGCTTGAACACTATTAGTTCCATACACAAACCAGCTGGTTGAAGATACTAGACACAAAAGCAATTACCTTCTCCTGATACTGCCGCCTGGAGGAGTCCAGAGACTGGATGAGAGCCGTGGCGTGGCCCACGAACATGGCGTAGCAGGTGGCCCCGACGATCATGCTCAGCATGGTGATCCAGAGGTCGGACATGCTCACTGGGGCCTGGGCTCCGTACCCGATGCACAGCATGTGGCTCATGGCTTTGAAGAGCGCGTAGGAGTACTGCTTTCCCCAGGAGTCATTCTGGAGCGGAAGAGAAGAAGAAAGTAGCCTGAGCCACTAGGACAGCAGCATTTACTCGGGCACCTCTCCTGACGGATGCTCTCAGGACTCGACGCTTTCCCAAGCCTGCCCGGTGCTATGGCGCACAAGTAGTGCGCTGTGAAGATACGCCCTCCTACTCCATTTCAGGTTTGTTGTTTTTAAAACTACAATGACTTTTGGGACAATGGTGTAAGAGTCACAATACAAATGCCAAGGATGAATGCTGTTAGGCTCATTCAAAGTTCCTAGGAAATCTGGTCGTTCTCTAGAAATGCATTTCTTAGCTGAGATGGGTGTGAACCCAAGGAGACTAAGTATAGGAATTTTGATCAAAACTATGAGGTTTTGATTTTTGTAATCCAAATTGACATGCTATTGTAGTAGTCGTTAACCCTATATTTCTTAAATGGAAAAGTAAACATATTTTGAAATGCTGGTCTGAGAAGTGGAAAGGCCTTCCTTGGTACCCTCTCTCAGAGTAAGGTACATTCAAACTCAAATGTCAAGTTTGATGGTGAATAAATCTTGTTGGCTTTTGAAAAAAATACTTAAAAACATAAAATAAAATAAGCAAAATAATATCTTGGCAAACTGCCTGGAGGATTTTTCTTTACCTGTGGGGTAAAGAAAAGGCTGCCTTCTGAGATTAGTTATTAGATGCAATTTCTGATGTCATTTCAAAACTTTATTCCAAGCTCAATTCTACAAAAATTAGCATCAAACTCCCTAGCCCAGGGATTACATAATTTATGAGGCCACCTGCAAATGGAAACTTTGGGCCTTTCTGTTCAGAATTCAGGAAAAAACCACATTGTTAAAGATAATAATATACAAATATTTTCCTTTAAAATATGTTATTACTTATAAGACTTACTGGGGTAATGGTGACAGATGAGTAATAACAAAAATGTATTTCAAAAACTAATATTTTGGTATAATTATATGTATTACAATAAATAATAATACAGTATTATTGTGACATCTTGATTGATCACACACTATTTCTGGCTTCCTTTTCTGCAAATTAATTTCTTAGGTCATCAAAATTTATATAATTAGTGATTTCATTTTTAATGATAGAGTCAAACGTGACATCAATTGCTTTTGGCTACCAAGGCCACAAATGATTCTTGATACTTTTTAGTTTCAAGGAAGATCTTTCTGTTCATGCAACTGTTACTGGAGCTATTCAGAGCATTTTGTGGGCTGTGACAATATTGGGGTAAACTTCTGATAAATTATTTTAATATATAAATATTAATACATCTGGAGTTTCTTCTTACAGAACAACTTTCTATAAAAATGTAACTTCATGTAAATAATTTACAGGTATTGTAAATGTGATGCTTAAAATTAAATCTTTTATTTGGAGATAATTATAGAATAAAATGCAAATTGTAAAAAATAATAGAGATACATCCTTCACCCAGTTTCTCCTAATAGCTACATCTTGCAAAACTATAATAAAATGTCACAATGTCACTATGAGGAAATGGACATGCATACAATCCAGTAATCTCATTCATACTTTGTACTCATTTGTGTGTATATTTAGTTTCATGCAGTTTTATCACCTTTGTAGGTCCATGTATTTGTCAACACAGTCAAGATACAGAACAACCGAATCACAAGGGAGATCCCTGACACAGCCTTCATACTGAATTTAAATGGATGCTATGGTGTCTTCACATTTCCTGCAACTTGCTGAGGTCATACAGGAAACTGAAAGTAGTTCCATGATTCATATGGAATCCAAAATTTATGTTTACATATTCTATTCCCTTATTTTCAATTACAGCGATTAAATTTTTTAAAAATTGTCTTTCTTGTTAATAATTATATTTTTAATTTTTTTATTGTTGTTCAAGTAGAGTTGTCTGCATTTACCCCCCCCCACCCCAGCCATTCCCACATCCCTCCCCTGATTCCACCCTCCTTGGTTTTGTCCATGTGTCCTTTATGTTGTTTCTGAAAACCCTTCCTCCCTTTTCCCCCATGATCCCCTTCCTCCTCCCCCCTGGTTACTGTCAGATTGTTCTTAATTTCAGTGTCTCTGGTTGTATTTTGCTTGCTTATTTGTTTTGTTGATTAGGTTCCACTTTAAGGTGAGATCATATGGTATTTGTCTTTCACCGCCTGGCTTATTTCACTTAGCATAATGCTCTCCAGTTCCATCCATGCTGTCACAAAGGGTCTTGTTAATAATTAGCTCATTTACAGCTTAACATGAAAATGGTCTTATGTCCTATCAAATGTGTTGATCATTGAATTTAATCTGTATTTCTAGGCTGGTGGATTTTTGCTTCACAATGTTGGAGCAGTTTTCAAAACAGGGCACTGTAAACTATGAACAATTTTAATAAGTCCCTGATCTGCTTTATGGCAATGCCCGTGTGCATTCTCTACTTGGTAGCAATTTATTGACGATGCTTATTGCCTGACCTCTGCAGGCACTGCCTTGGAACTTGGGCAGAAGATTTAATATTCATGTAGATACTGCAGGGATGGGCTCCTGAAACTGACAGGCAGCTGGCCACTCACCTGGGGTCCTACCCTGCCACCTGGGGGAGCACTCCTACCTCCGGGGTGGCCACCAGGGCAGCTACAGATGTGGTTGCCTCTACCAATCTGGGGAGATCTGGCTGCGCCACATTGAGGTCACACGATGCCCAGCCTGCTGAGGCATGAGCGTGTGTGTCTGCAGGCCTGATCCCATGTGTGCTCAGCTGCCCCCCGCGGCCTCCACTCATTCACGTCCAGGCCCCACAGTCCCAGAGGACTTCACTTACAAAACAGGGATTAGAAAACAAGGCTATTAACATTGCCAGTGGCAGCCGAGCTTTAAACCGGGTGCAGGGCTCTTCTGAAACAGGGTCCTCCAGCAAGGGCAAGGTCAGGCCCCGCACACCCATGAAGCCGTTCCCACCTTTGCCAAATGACCTTTGGCAGGAGTAGAAATGTTTACAGTTATTTTAAAAACATGTTAAGTGTATGTGGATATCGTGTCCATGTTTTAATGGGGTTTTCCAAAATCAAATTTTTAGATTAAAAAATTGAACATGACTTTGGGTGGTAAATACAATATAATATACAGATCATGTGTCACAGAAATGTACACTTGAAACCTACATAATCTTATCAAGTAATGCCACACCAATAAACTTAATAAAAAATAATGTTGAATCATCTAATGTGTAGCAGACGTTGATCTCCAGGTCTGCCCTGGTGTTAATATACAGGGTGCGGCACAAATAGCGCCTCTTTTTATGACAAAATCTTTTCTTACAGAAGTATAAGCACGTAATGCTGCAGTGTAACAACATCACACTCAAAACAGCATACGACATTTTAGGTGAAGTGTTCAAATTAAAACTATAAATTATTACATGCATTACCCTACCAACCACACTCAAGTAGGTGTTACTTTGCTGGACCTTGTATTAGGTTCCCTAAGAATTGAGCTGATGCTTCTTTATGCTTCTGGAACCTGCTTGTGAGTTCCAGAATGGACTATTTATTAGAAACCCAATGGCCAAGCTGGTAAGTAACAAAAGAGCGGCCAAGACATGGAAACAATAGCAAACTAGACAAGAAAGATGGCGCACGTACGCAAGGGAGCACCACTCCGCCAGGACAAAAGAAGGAATGCTGCCGTTTGCAACAACATGGGTCTTGAGACTATCATAGTAAGTGAAATAAATCAGACAGAAAATGTTGAGAACCACACGATTTTACTCATATGTGGGACATGAAACTGAAAGCAACAAATGAACAAAAAATAAAACAAACACTCATAGACACAGACACCAGTATGGTGGTGACCACAGGGAAGAAAGGGGCAGACAGTGAAGGGTAAAGGAGGTCAAATACAAGGTGATGGAAAGAAGGTTTGACTTTGGGTGGTGGGCACACAATGTAATACACAGGTCATGCATCATAGCACTGTACACTTGAGGCCTATATAATCTTATTAACCGATGTCACCCCAGTCAATGTAATTTTAAAACGTTGAACATGGTAAGTTTTAAAAGCCCAACTTTATAAACTTTGGATTTGCATGTGGCTGCTGACAAATAAAATATAACTAACCCCATTGGGTTGAAAGAGTTACGTTTCTGAAAGTGAAATTGTTACTCATTTATAAAATGAGGTCAGGCTACCATCCATCTATCATCCATCCATCCATCCATCCATCTCTACCTGAGGATTTCTCATAGATCAGCCAGAATATAGGTCAGAGAATGAGGCCTGCCCCAGGAAGCATAGTGGGGGCCAGTTGGAGGGGTGAGAACAGTTTTTGGCTTGATGGGAGAAACCCCCGAAAGTTTTTCAGCAGGGAATGATATAATCCGAACTGTATTTTAGGAAGACTGATCAGGAAGAATTGCTGAGCAGTGGTTCTCGACTGAGAACGATTTTGTGGAGCCAGAGAACATAGTGACTTGCCCAAGGTTACCAGGGTTACAAGTGCGCACATGGAGGATTCAGGGGTTTGAACCCAGGCACGCTGGCTCCAGAGAACCTGCTGTTACAACCACGACATGATGCTGCTCTTGATTTTATAAACCTGCGCTGTCTATAACTTCAGGCAAAATACTAAGGCTGAAAAAACTAACCGATCAGCCCATACCTCACATTTAAACTCTTACTTAACATAGTGAATTAAAATAAGGCAAAGAGGAGACCTAGAGAAAGAAAACTAGGATCTGTGAGGGTTTATGAAAATCCAGGAACATTTATATTCTTAACAGACCACATTTCTTTTATTACGTGACTGCTCTCTTTTCATCATTTAAAAATGACCTTATTATACATTAGTCTACATCAAGAATAAGAACATGAATGGGAGACAGCATACTCAAAAGCTGGTACCATATAAATATTACCCATTTACATATAAATTGAATCCTACTGAATGTAAGCAATGCTACCTGTGAACTCCGATTTAATTATGGTTTATCTTGGTTTTGATTTAGGTAATGCTTCATCGATGAATTACTCCATAGAGATACATTTCTTTTTATTCAAAATAGTTTACTCACTTAGTTCATTATATCACTAAGGCATCATTGAAATTACCTGTTTTTTGAGGAAAGCATGTTAAGCCAAATTAAGGGAAACATATACAAGTGAATTTAATTATTCCATCTGGGAACTTTCATATAGAAAAAATATATTTTGAACTTTTCCAGGTTTAACTTAAACTACTTTCGCGGCATCCGTTTTGATACTCTGTCATGTCACTGAATTGTGGGTCAAGGTGACATCCCGAGCAATGTTCCCCACATAATAATTCAGTTTAACACGGCCTCACTGAGCTGATCTCCTCTTTTCTTCCCATTGACATTATCCTCGACCCACAGGGTGGGTCCTTACAAGCTCAGATTAAGCCATTTAGTAACCTACCATAAGAACGAAAGTTCTCCAGTTCACAGTCTCACATGAACTGAAACTTTTGTTCATTTAGAAGCCCAAACATTTCATTATTGAATAACTAAACTAATTCCTCCTTATCACTTGAAAGCAAATATGAATATAAACATATTGCGTAGGTAAAATCTCAGCGAAACCCCGAATGTGGAACTTGGAGCCTCAGCACTTGTTCATCGACGGCTGCCTGTTAGACTCAGAGAGAACACAGCGGTGGAACTAGAGGGCCGGGCAGGGAATGCGCTCCGCGGGGCGAGGCGCCCAATTTGGATCGCTGTGCTCCATTCCTTTCCTCGTTCTTTGAACAAATTTATCACCTGTACCGAGTACAGCAGTGCCAACCAGAGAGAACACTGCGCTAAGACGTTCTGCAGGAAAGAAAGAGAGCAGAACAGAACCCGCCTGAAGACGCAAGAAGCAGAGCACGAGAGGCCGGCAATCCCAGAGAATTCCGACTCACTGACTGCGCCGCGCCTTCCCCTGTGCGTGAGAGAACCGTCAGGGCACCGACGGTCATTTTCCATCGATTTTCCAGGGCTGACGCCGGCTGACCACGAAGAGACTTTGGGGACAAGCCCTCCGCTGCTCAGTGATTGAAGCAGAATTATCACTGTTTTAAAGTCTTCGTTTGAGATGTTTTTGTGCTTCGAAATACATCCCCTAGAATATTGGATTTATGTATTTATTATAAACAGAAGTGTTTAAGAAACATCCTTGAGGAGGCTTCTGCCTTAGTAAAATGAAACAGTATTTGTGGCTTTTTGCTACAGATCGTAGTCAGTGACAATGTCAATGGGAAGAAAGGAGATCAGCTCAGTGAGGCCGTGTTAAATTGAATTATTATGTGAGGAACATTATTCAGTGGGAACATTTCTATCCAGGAGGGATGCGTGTGTGTATGTATATGTATACGTATATGTATATATATTTAGAAATGTATTAGGAAGTACTTACTTATTTCCTTCAATTCACGTGATAGAAGCTCTTGGATTCTTGGCATATGAGTACATATTTGTATCCCTGACAGCAGTATCTCCAAAAAATTTAAATGCCATCATTTCTCGCAATAGCACTTTAAAAAATTAGATATACAATTACATGTGTTTTTCAGTTGGAGAAATTTATTTTTCTTATTTGCAGTGTTGTGATCTGCTTACCAACATCTGTACCTGTGACAACAATCCTTTTGCATAATAGAAGCGTTCGAACAGTTGCCAGGGGTAACGTAACTTTTGTGGCCGTATAATGAATCATGTCTGATCATTTAGACATTGGTCTAGACTGATTTTCTGGGCAATTAATCCCTCAAGTTCTAAGTGTACTTTTTCCTGCTTCAATAATGATGATAAAATAAAAAATTTGCATTAAGTAGATTTTTAAATTAAAATTCAATGATGCTTGAGATCATGGATATTTTCCCCATATTTCTCTTAATGTTGGTATATTATTTAAAAATAAAAATGCAATAAATCAATAAACTTTTTTTAATTTATTATGCATATTAAACCATTTTTTGGTCCTAAGAATTCACTAATACTTCTTATAGAAAGGCCCCAAATCAGACACTATTTCAAGATTTTAAGTTAATTTTTCAATTATAACTAGCATTTCAAGCAAAATATTTTTGTCAGTTATTTCTTTTTTTGTGCAAGTAAATATAAGCAAATATATTTTACATATTTTTGTACATATAAGTAGTAGTAAACATATCTTATAGAATGCACAAATATAAAGAAACAATGGATAATATTAATATACACTGAACATTTAACTACTTCCAAAATACCATTATACCATCTCATTGCTTCTCATAACATTTTTGAAACCCCATAGGTAAGAAATGTAAAACTTAGAAAAACTAAGGAATTTACTCAAAGGCACGCGCTCGCAGGCGGCAAAGCTGGACTTCGATCCCTGGTGGCTGGGGACCGCAGCATAAGCCCCTCCATTCCAAATACCGCAGCCACGTGGTTCACAGTCATTGACAGGAGCAAAATTCATGATCATTAGAATGCAGTAAGTTCAAGAATTTTAAGAATATAACAGTAGCACACACACTCTTTAAAGTGTATGTGTTCATTTCAACCAGCAGAAGGGAACCTCTACTACACCTCTAGGGAATTTAGAGGAAAAATTATCTCAGGTTTTCACCAGAGAGAAGCCTTGAGGAGCAAATCACTGCAGAGTTTGAGGTCAATAAGGGGATTCGGTCTTACAGTTGCATTTCATGTTTATATTTCCCTATTGGCTGAGAGCCCTCAAAGGGTTCTCCTCTTCCTTCCTACCCCCGAAGCCTGAGCAGACCCACCTACCCTGTTACTCAATCCGGACAGTCCACTGGAAGGAGCTCCCTGACTGAGGCTTAACCCCCAGAGACCGTGGGAGGTGCACAGGACACAGGGAAGTGGGGTCAGTAGGAAACACCAGTCAGGGCTGGGTGCTGCCACTCAGCGCCCGGCCACAACGAACTAAGCCGGGTGCCACATTTACTTCCTGGGTGCTGTTATTTAATATGCACCCTTAAATTAATTTTATGGGTTTTAGTAGAGCAGCTCTGTACTGATGAGCTACAAATTAGATCATCTCTTTGGACAGCATTCTCAAACTGTTTAACTCTGCTAATTAGATCTGGAGGTTTTAGCATACTGGTAGTGTTAAAAACTACCGAAATTAAAGTGAAAACAAAGAACTGTAATAATCTTTGCTAGGCTCAACTTTCTGCTCTTAATAAAGAAGGTTGCCACCTGAGACGTAAATGAAGCAGGAAACTTACAAGCATCTTTTCAGCCTGACTGTAGTCTCGGGTGGTTATTGTTAATTATTATTTCTACAAATATTTGTTACCATATAAAAGGCTAAGGCATTAGATTTTTTCTAGATAACTTGCATATGTCAATTTGTATGATGGCATCATGTGTCAGAGGCTTTATATAATAGTTGACACACACAGTGGCTTTATATAAAAGAGCTAATAAATACTGTGTTTGGGTATTTTTCACCTATAATAGTTCTACAAATGAGGGTCTGAATTTATTAATAGTGCATGTGTTAATTTAACAAACATATTTATAGCACATTCTTCTGCCTAGTACAAGCCCAACCTTGACAAATATATAAATTATAAAAAATTTTATTAAAACCCAATGTTGAGTTAGGCATAACTAAAATATAGAAAAAAAACAATAGAGAAAAGAAAGTGTTAGCTGACAAAAAACTTACTTAGTATTTGGCTATTTATATTGACATTAAAAAGAAAACCATTATCCAAAGAGTGAAGCTCTTGCCTATTAGACTCTGAAGTCCTACCTTTTAATGGCAGAATTTGTCATTAATATTTAACATGCCCATGTAATTTTAATGGTATGATAAACAAACTTCTCTTTTTCTTTTTCTCTTTGGATTTGCCGCTGTGTCTGGATTTCCACTACCAGAGGGAAGAAGGGGTAGTGAAATAAGATAAAAGAGTTGACCCACTAAACATTTGTTTTCCTACAGTGGATGGGCTTATATTCATATATTCATAGGAACTGTATGAGACCACAGCAAAAATTTATTTTATCTTTTTTATGAACAAGCTGAGTTTCAGAATTTCCATGATCATAAGATGAAAATAAGAACATAAGTAACTAAATAACATACATATGTAAATATATTCAGAGTACCCAACTTTTTATAACCAACTTTGCGTTCCTCATAAGCAAGGAACAACGTACTTAAGGTCTCGTCCGGTTTGTCTAAGAATTGAAAAACAAAAAGACACCCTCATTCCTCTAAATGCCTGAAGACATCACTTCCACGGTGTTTGCACAACCACGGTAATAACCATAACCCCACCACCACCAAAAGCGCTGAGTTCCGTGCATACAGATCTCTTCCAGTAAGAATCTTACTTGACTTGGTGACAATCGCAGCAACCTTACGGTGGCTAGCACAGCCTTCATCGTATTCATTTCACTGATAATAAGGAAGTTCAAAGTCTCTTAACTTGCCCATGGCCTCATGCTAAGAAGCAGCATCTCTCCATTGCAAATACAGTATGCTTTAAACTGTACCTTCAGCCCTGGCTGGTGTGGCTCAGTGGATTGAGTGCTGGCCTGTGAATCACAGGGTCACCAGTGCAATTCCCAGTCTAGGGCACATGCCTGGGTTGCAGGCCAGGTCCCCAGTAGGGGGCATGTGAGAGGCAACCACACATTGATGTTTCTCTCTATCTCTTCCTCCTTCCCTTCCGATCTCTAAAAAATAAATCTTAAAAAAATTAGTAAACTATTCCTTCATATTGCTATCCTATACTATGCACACATAGGGGTATTTAGGAGGAAAAATCAACCATGATCTGATTAAACCATCTCCATTCTCGAGAATGTACACGTCAGAGAGTACACGTCAAAGTATTACAATATATCTGGGTAAAATGACACGGATGTCCACTGCGGTCTCTGTATTACTCAACATTGTCACAGAATTATCTGTTTCAGGCACATATACTCTTGTGAGATCAGTGGCTAATTGAACATATAAAAAACATTCCCCTCGGGTAAAGTTATTTCAGTCACTAGTTTGAAAGATAAATGCTACCAGTGAAGATAATTGTTACGCTAGAAAATACTTTTAAAATTCATTTGTTTTAAATTTAGAGTGAAGTAATAACTATGCAAATCGGCAACAGTACATACTACTTAATTCTAAAGGCATGACCCTACATTGCAGACCAAAAAAAGCCTTCAATTACATGCTACGACTTGGTGTATTGATTATGCAATCTAACAAGATAAGCCTAGGAAACCCTCTGGCATGTGTGGTCGTGTAAGAAGCACAAAGTATTGAGCATGGACAGTTATTTTTAGAAACCTACCCCCCCTACTTTAAGCTCTTATCCTATGATGTGTATTCTGTGTGTTAGGACATAAGGCTTCCGTGTCAGAGCCAGGGCACTGAGAGAATATTTTGTTTCAACTTCTAAATCCACATAAGCTCTCTACAACCATAGGTTTTATAATGCGTGGACTCCCTGATCTCAGGTACAACTTCAAAGAAAATTCAAATACCAAACAGCAGTACTTAAGAGAGGTAAAACAACATCTTGATCAGTTGAATCAAACCAAGTACCCTTTTTATTATTGCTTAGAAAGGTTAAATCCCTAGAATCTCAGTTGTCTGTGATAAATCAATTCTGCACTCAACATTACATTTGAGAAAAATGGAGAGAGATATATAGAGACATTTCTTTTCTTTTCCTTTCTTTTCTCTTTTCTTCTTTTCCTTTCCTTTCTTTTGTTTTCTTTTTTCTTTTCTTTTCTTTAAGACTTTACTTTTAGACAGAGGGGAAGGGAAGGAGAAAGAGAGGGAGAGAAACATCAATGTGTGGTTGCTTCTTGTGGGCCCCCTACTGGTGACATGACCCACAACCCAGGCGTGTGCCCTGACTGGGAATCGAACTAGTGACCCTTTGGTTCAGAGGCTGGTGCTCAGTCCACTGAGCCACACCAGCCAGGGCAAGAGAGATTTCTTTTTAAGGCTTAGGCTGTCTTCTTTCGGCCATGTTCTTGAATTCAAATATAGACAGATTTGGAGATTCATAAACAAACTATAACACACAAAGAAAAGGATTCAAAACAACCTGTTACATTTTCTTATTTTTCTCTTTTTTCCCCTTTCTTCCAGTTTCTGATTCTACCAGTGTAGAAGAAGACTGGGAAAATTGTAATTATGACATAATTTCCACTTCTATTTTCAAATGTTTATTTATAGTAAAATAGACATAATTTCTATTTTTTATAAAATTTCAATTTTTAAAAATCAAACCAAAAACACATGGGTACTTGTCCCATAGTCAACCGCGACATTGCCATCCAATGAAAACACGCATGCGAGGCTGGTTCCCTTTGACCCCAGTGGATTCCATTAGAAACCAGGCTAGCGAGGGTCCTCTAGCTATTTTCTTACAGCATACAGAAGAAAACTAAGGTTATTTAACGTTCAGGAAAGAACAGCTTTTACTGCATTTCTGCATGATAAAAACATCACAATACGGAGGCAAATGCTCCCAGAACCAGAGCGTCTGACCACTTGGGTGTGAGCCGCTGAGACTGGTACTTTCTGAGGGGCGCACACCCCTCAGCGCCCTGCCACGAAAGTCCGATCTACGGCATTTCAGGCGGAAGGGCGAGTTTGCCCACCGGGCGGGCCAGCCGTAAGGACCCATCCAGGCAGGTCACAGGCATGCGCCCTCCCTACCTCCGGAGACGCGGGCCGAAGCAAGTCTAAGGCGCACTGGCAAAGCTGGAGAAAGCCTCAACAAGGAGCAGCCTGCATTTCTCCGTCCACGAAGCCTTCAGCAGCCAGAAGCAAACCTGCGGAGCCTAACGATTTCTCTTGTGCATCACTTTTCTGACTCACGCCAGATTTCCCAAGCTCGTTCTGAAATGATCGATCTACTCTAATGAGTCAGGCGTCTTTTACCTTCACATTTTTTAAAAGACTTTATTTATTTATTTTTAGAGAGAAGGGAAGGTGGGGAGAAAGAGAGGGAGAAACATTGGCCCACGACCTAAACATGCGCCTCTAAGGGGGAATCGAACCCGCGACCTTTTGGTTCACAGGCCAGCGCTCAGGCCACTGAACCACACCAGTCAGGCCACACCTTCGCATTTCTTTAGGCACCAGTGACGCAAGTTAACAAATCACCTGCATGTGCCCAGATGTGGGTATATGTATATGTGGGTATACGATGACGTATACGTATACGGGCTTGCCTAGAAGAAATGAAGCCTAGTGGTCTCCCCATGGACCACCGCTGTACTGTCCACGGTGATGGTGTGACACCGACAGCAGAGACCAAAGCAGCACTCAACCTCAGGGCGATGACTTCAGTCAGCCTGCCACTGAAAACCAGGGAGCGAGGACCCTACTTAAAAATCTCTCCCGTATCTTCTTCCAAGTGGCTTGAAATTCCCATGATTCTCTCTGTTTTATGTGAGAAAGTAATGTCAATGACATCTCTCTGGAATGCCATGATTTAGAAGCCTGAACATTACCTGTAAGTCAGCATCCAAATAGCCTTCCGCCACGGACTGCAGGTTCTGCGGCTGGCCCCAGCAGGATTCGGGGTTAACTCCCAAGACCATGGCCCTGATGAGCACAGTCCAGCTTGGGCTGGAGAGAACATGAGGAGCATCCCCTAAACAAATTCCTTAAGGAAAGGCCAGGCTTGAATGCCATACATTTAAAAGCAAATAAGAGAGGCAGGACCTTCCAACTGGGAGGAGACAAGCCTGCAGTCCCTGTGACCCGGGTGTCTGAGAAGGCTGCGGGGGGATTGTTGTTGCTTTGGCATCTCCACGGCTTGCCCTTGGCTCTCATGGAAAACGGAGCAAGTGGTGAAAGCGGAATGCTCCAAAGGACTCTGTTTCATCCTGTGTCTACCGCATAGTGCGGCGCTCCCTGAGCAGGTGGGCAGAGGGTGAGAAACGTGAGGAAGAGAAGGGCTTACGGAAACTTGGAGTGGAAAAGGAAAAGCACGCGAGAGGAAACCCCAGAGCATGGATTTCAGGATGAAGGTAGAATACGAGCAAGGAGGTAGGGAGAAGTATCAGACCAGCTCAGGAAAAAAATGAAAACCTTCACGTCAGCTATTTCTATAAACTGCTCTGACCCGAGTGCTGGTGACACAGGGCAGCTGTTCCAGGGACTGAGATGCACTGACCATCTTTGTAAACCAGTGGGTGCCATGAGAGCGCCGGCGGCCGTGGGACTGGTACGATGATGGGCAGTCAGCAGGCCACGTCAGCAGCGACGTGGCTGCCTAAGGACCCCGATTATGGGGCCAATTTGCAGATATTCATATTTGATCCTGGTTTTGTATTTTCTCCCTAGTTCGTTAGCTACATACATCATGCAGGTGTAGCTACACCACGAAGGAACAAATTGCGTAAGTAAGGTGGACTGGGATTTTGACAAAGTTAGATAGAGAACTTCCAGAGGAAGGAAGGAAGGGGAATATTTAGTATTGGCAAAGGTAATATAATCGCAGGATAAGAAGGGGCAGGAATTTTGGGTTAGAGTGGTGATCTCCATACCATTAGCCACAGAGGAAAATAAATTATTTCAGGGCCCACTAAGACATGTATAAGTATAAATTTTATAGTGAACTAAGGCATTTTCAAAGGCAATTATCTGCTAATGGGATTAAATCTACATAAAATGTGTTCATGGTAACATATCCCTATAAAAAAGCCAAATTTTTAAAAATTTTTATGAATATAGAATGCAAGGCATTAAATCTAAGCTAAAAGCAGAATTCAACGCCCAATAATTTGTAAAGTATAAGAAAACCACAGAGCTTCGTTGCACACTCTGGATGTTAACAAATTAGACCGTCTGAAACAGAAGAGAGCTCCAGAAAAAAACCCTCCTATCCAGTTGGCCCCTCTCCGCCCATCAGAACATGAATCTGAAGACATCCCAAGGGTTCCGACGCCATCACTACACTAAGCAGATGTTTCTATATTTCTAATTCACTCTTTGGTAAACTGTGACAGGTGTCACTCCAATCGACAATTTAGTTATTTATTCATCTTGTCTCCTTGCTCCAGGCTGTCCCTTCCCATAAAACAAGCAACAAACCCCAGACAAACCTGGTTTACTGCCAATGATTTTGCTGCACGTGGTGGAGACGCAGAGAGCAGCCCACCGAGCACGACCTGCTTCCCTTTCCCACCCGAACAGCTGCCAGCCCCAAGGGATGGCAGAGAGCTGGTCACCGCGCAGCCCTGCCGCTCTCCTCAGCCCCACTCCGTTGCTTTCCGAACCCAGCACCAGAGCCCAGACTGTGCTCTCGCCACCCTGATCTACCAGCCGTTCCCCACGTACGCGGGTGCCCTCTACTCGGTGCCCTACAAAGGCATTTTCCTCTGACTCCATGTGAGCTCTGGACTCCCTCTTTGCATGGCCACCTCTGCTGGTCTTTCACGAGGCAGCCCATTTGGTGACAATGTTCCGCCCGGATGACTGTGTGGCTGCCCAACCTGGGCTTCTGTTTGCCATGTGATTGTGTTGCACTGACTATTTGTTTGCCTTCACCGATATGATCAAAGCGCCCTGAGAGCAGGGACCCTCTCTGACCGTCCTTGTATCATGCACTTCCAGCGGTGACCGATGGAAATACAATCTTGGAAAAACATATGCGGGGCGGGGTTCCAGTAGGTTTACAGTTGTGAGTATGTGAAACACAGTTTATTCCTGTAGTATTATTTGTTAAGTACTGTATTGTTTTCCATGCAAACAACTGTAAACCTACTTTTGCCCAGCCCTGTAAATGACTTAATGATAGCATTCGAGTATTTTTCTGTTTTCGTTTTGTCACATTACCATCACTACGTTGAATTGTGTTAGAGTGGAAAAGCCTGATGCCTTCACCTGAACCACAGAGGAGGCCAGAATTTCTTATTAAGATTCAGGGTATTTCCGCTGCGATGGAAATGTTGAACTTCAAATTAAATTAAATCAAACGGATGTCCTTAGCAGTCTGATCAACTCTCCTCCCAGTTGGTATCTGTGTAGCAGGTGATAGAAACAATGCAGCGTATGTTAAAATACTGATACAAAAGTGGGAATGATAGGAAGCACCTCAGATGTGCTGGGTATTTGCTGGCTTTCTTGCCTTCGTCGGTGCCTGATCTCTGGACTGGCATCCCTGCCTCATTTTCAGAAGTGCTTTCATACGTCTCTCTCCTTGAAGGTTCCCCCCAGGAGGAAGGCAACGGTCCTTTTGAAGTGACGTGTTTATGATTTCCTAGGCTCCAGTGTCCCGAGGTGACTTTGAAACACCACTCTAAGAAGGCAGGTGTCCCCCTTCCCATGGGCTCTTCAGGAGACCAAGGTGGAGGACAGCAGCAGTGCACGGGAACTGGCGAACAGCCTCGCAGACGGTGCTCCGGCTTCCTTTCAGGAGAAGACAAATCTGACATCGACACTGAAGGGGAGACGCGGGGTCCCTCCTCCCGCGTGGAGACGCGACTGGCCTTGCGGACTCCGTTCTCATAGGTCTCGTGAGACAAGCATGGGCGGCCCATACCGAAGCACACGGCATTGTTTGTGTGGTGTTATTTAGCTTCTGAGTCTTCTGCGTATCAAAAACCAAACATAAAAATCACTATGCCTGCTTTCTCAAACACGATAAATCGGATATGATTACTCTCAGCATACTCCAATGTTCTCTTTAGGGTGGATACTAAAAGTGGTAGAGATTTCTCCATATAAAAATAAGCCATGAATTTTTGGTGAATAAGGGCACTGAATTTTCTACTATTCCTTACTATACCCAGAAAATTTAAAAAAATAAAGGCAATGTCAATATTGTGTTGCCTAGCCTTAGAATATTCTAGGCTCCCCAGAATCATTCCCTGTGCATGGACTAAATAAGAGAGAACACATTTAAATACCCTAAAATTGGGATGTATTTTGCCAACAACCCTGAACTAGTTTGACCTTGGGCAAAACTCAAAACTCAGAAGGAAAGGAGAACATCCAGGTGGCTGTCCCTTCCGGTGGGGGCAGGACCATGGTGCGTGGCCATGGAAGACCTAGCGCATTGACTTTGTGATGGATGGCCCGAGGTGTGAAGGGGCTACTGATAATTTAGTGTTAGATAAGTCGCCACTTAGAATATACCTTGCTGCCTACTACATAACGTAATATTTCTGTGATGTAGTCTGGGAATAACCCCAGCGATTATGCTGATTGGCATCAGCATTCGGTACGAAGTTAGGTCGAGGGCCGAGGGCGGGGTGCAGTCTCTATAGTTCGGGCTAAGAGGCCCTGTCGTGTTTGGCTTTCAAACGGCTGCTGGTAATGCCACACGTACTGCAGAGCAAGTGATTGTGTCACGTTCGGCTCCATCGCTCCAACGAATACAAGGTCATTGCTTCCAGCAGGTGCCTGAGTAGAACACGGTGTCATCTCAGTGGTGACACCCACAACAAAACCAAGAATTTTCTCAAGGCCTTTTCAATATGCTCAGAAATATAAATACATACAACAATAGGTTACTCCCTGCCGGCTATGACCAATTTAATTTGGCCAAGAAGACAAAAGCGGCTTCCTTAAATAAGAGCTACCCAGGGTCTCATTAGTGCAGAGGGAAAAAAAATCAAGGTCAGACTAAGGTGTATGACTTCACGGTGGAAAATTTTAATCTTCCAACACATCCGGGAAAAGAAACCAAAAGCAAGAGGAACAACAGCTGTCAGACAGACTTCAAAATCTCACTTAGACCACTGGAAAAATGCTAAGACAGAAAAGAGTAGAAATTCTAAATATAAGGAGGTGTGTATTTTCACAAAGTGAGGGGGACAAGGTTGGAGGCAGGCACAGGAGGCCTCTCATCTGAACGGCATACAGAATTATCACCACACAAATGTGACTGTGGAAAAACGGGCACCTCAGTTCTAAAGTGGCAGCTTCAGTGATGATATCTCACAAGAAAAGCCAATTAAGGTCTGTGAATTGATTTTATAAATAGATACTCATTTTCTATTTATTTTGTACTTCTGATTTTTTCACACTTAGAATGATAGAATAAAAGTGATTATAATGTATTCTATTAAAATGCACGCAAAGAGAGTGAGAAGACATATCCATTAAAGTATAGTTATTGAACAATATATACAAAGATTAAACAGGTTTTCTTCATTATACATGTTTTCATTTATTTTAATATATAACTAAGCACATATTATATATGCATATATAAGTGACAGCAATAACTTATCCCAGAGCTCATCTGAGCTAAAAAATAATGCTGATATTGTTAAGGCATGCTAATCTATTTAATGTTGTTTTGCACGCAGCTTTTAAAACCAAGCAATCTGATCTTTTTGAAATGAAGTTACAGCATTAAAAAGGTGAAGCATTTAGCCTGCCACGCCCATGAGGAAAATAAGAGTGAGCTTCCAGTTAGACTCTGACGCTGAGAAACTCAGATAACTGCCAACAGCTGGGGCCCAACATCCACACAGATGTGGGGAGAGAAACGTAACTGTGGCAATGGAGGAAAACTCTGGGCTGAAGGCCATCAGCCAGCTGGGAATCGCTTCTTTGAGCAGAAGGTATAAATCAAACCAGTCTGCCAACAGAGAGTTCTAAGACCTCTCTGGAAAAGTGCTTTATTTTAATTTGGAGATTGGTATCTAATTCTATATGCTGCTGGCATAACCTGACCCAGAAATAATACCAGAGCCTAAATCACGCATTTACATGGGAGTGACTTCTCTGCATCACAGACTATTAGGAGGAAAATAGTGCCGTCTTTAGGCTTCTTGTGCACACATGTCCCGTGTCCCTTTATGTCAGGGGACACACGATGACCTTTGGTTTTGGCCATATGCCTTGGACACTTTACGGAACTTAGGATGAACATCGTATTTGGAGTTTGGGCTTGCTTAAAAGCACGGAACACCTTGTGCCTGGTCTGAGGGAGCTGAGTGCCGAGCGCTGGGGCAGTACCTCTTCCTGTGCTGAACGAACCTAGAGCACTAGGAGTTACTACTTCACATCCTGAAAGAACCGTGGCAGAGTCACGAGGATGGACGGGTCTCGTTGAATCCTGGGCACAGTTTACTAAATGGCTGTTTACCTAGGACGTGGCAGCAGTTCCTTCCTGAAGGGAGGTCCTTCAGACTCAAGGACTCAGCCTTCTATGGGCCAGGGCAATACCCTGAAATCGTGAGACATGAGAGACGAAGCAGCTAACTGACAGAAGGATGCTCGCCAGAAGCCCTGAGCAGTGCTGGCAGCTAGGATGCCAGAGCAACCGAGAGCCAGAAGTCCCCTTAAGATGGACCTCAGCATATGCCACCATGCTGGGAAAGTACCTTCCCTCCATGTCTGCCCTTCCCCCTCTGCCCTTTGCCCAGGAAACTGCCCAGAATGGGTGGCAGCAACAGGTCCCCTGACCTCTGATCCAGTGGGTTTCAGCTGCTAGGGGCCCTAACAGGTGACCAGAGGGCACAGGGAGAATGAGGTCAGCACTCCGGGCTTTGAAGAGAGGGAGCTGGCTGAGTTTTCCGTTCTCTTGTCGGCACAGTCCCATCTGCAAGACTCCCCCCCTCCTGCGTTCCGGAGTCGGTAATAGTTCTGCTACACCTCTCCCTGGGTGCGTGGCTCTCCCCTGTGTCCCGACATCCCACTCACAACTTGGTAAACAGTCTCTTTTTAAACCTTCCCTCAACTTTGTAATGGGAGACTGCCATCTGTTCTCTGCAGGGTCCCCGCCTGTGTAGGGCTCCTCAGTGCCTGGGCAGAAAGGGGACAATCCAGGCGGGGAAACAGAAATAAACTCAGCCGACAGTCGAGAAATGTAGCCCAAGAGATCTGCCACTGACAATCCACGAACTTAGTCCTTCACCTTCTCTAAGCATCTGTCCATTTTTAACAAGCCAATACAGACTTCTGGAATCTAAGGTTTATTTTACCTCTACAATTTTATGTTTCTGTTCTTCTAAACATGGAAACAATTTGATCAACAACTCCGCTGCTCACAGTCTCCTTCGGGTACCTGCCGGCCTCTTTTATGTTGCTGAGATGTTAAGGAAAGAAACGTTAAGATTAAAGAGGGATGAAAGCATGATTACTGCCCGTACTTGAAGGGTAAGGGACACGAAATCCTTCGTTAAGTTCTCTATCTCCTAACCCAACTTCCTGCACCCAGCATTCATGGCCCCAGGACGGGGCTGCAGCCTGCTTTTCCCACTTCCTCGCTCTCGTGCCTCCCCCACAAACGCCCCCTGCGGTCCGACTGCCCTCGCTCCCTGACCCCCCCAGACTTCCCTGCAGTGGGGTTCCTCCTCAGGATTGGTTCTGTTTACTACATTTTGCATGTCTGGAAGGCTCTCCTTGCTTTCTGCCCATTTCAGTTCATCCATCCTTCAAAATTCAGCTTAATTTTTACCTCTTCCTGGACACTGCTTCCTTGGAACCACCACAACAGTTTTCATTTGCAAAGCAATTCACTTGCTACCATATCCACATCTGTTTCCGCTCAGGCTCACGTGCTCACCACCACCCGCCAGCACTTGCCCGAGGGGTTAGCACATGACTGGGGGTCGGTAAAGGCTCTCTGATACCCGAACTCCAAAATAGCCACGTCAGTCTCCTGGGATTTTCTTTAAATTGCATATTTCTGTTTTCCTCGTGTCTTCCCAGCTCAGGCTCTTTGAGAGCAAGAACCACATCTATCTATCACAGACTTACTTTCCCTGACCTTGCCAAATTCACTGCTTACAAAGAGTACTTTAAAATGACAAAAACATTAAAATTGTTATTAAGAATTAACTCTATGTATTAATTGCTTCGTTTTTAAAAATACACCAAGAAACCAAGTGCTAATAGCTTTTGAAAAACTTAGAAAATTGATATTTATCTTCTGAGTAAGGTTACCTAAAAGAAGAAAAAAACCCTTTTTATAAACAAATTTGCCAAAATATTCCAAAAATTTTGGAAAAAAATATTACTTTCACTAGTTACATGGCACAGCATGTTACTATTAATTTACAAATATTGTTAAATTATTTCCCAAATTGCATTGGAGGATTTTTTCTTTAATAAACCTTAACATAACCCCAGTATACATATCACACTTGGTTTGTTGCTGATAATGTTGAAAATTTATCTAAAAAACAGATGTGCAGCTTCAGCATTTTATGCCTTTCTTAATAAATACATTTATTTAGATTTAATAAATAAAAGAAGAAAATGTCCGTTGCTACTGTTTATTTTGGAAAACACTCATTTCTCTCACACTGTGTGTGCAAGCACATATGTGTGTGTATATATGTATAGGCTTATGTATTAGAGAACATTATCTGTATCATCGGTAATGATAAAATCTCTTTTCAATCAAGGAATCACTTATAATTCTTACTAAGAGTCCATGGTTTGGGCATCTGGAATGTGAACATAATGAAATCAGGGATTGAGGTCTTATTACAATTACTAGCATGTAGTACCTAGTACACCCTGAGCAATAACCAACAAGGTAATGGTGGTTTGTGATTTTCTTGACAAACCTTTCAACTTGCCCCTTCTTGCAGGGATAGTATGAGACACTCACAATGAACAGCTTGTACCTTTTTACACGTGCATCCCACAGTGAAGTGCTTATGTGATTTATATGCACACAGTACTAATTAACTCCATGTGTGACTCCATACAACTATGAGATCATTTAATCAATTCAAAATCATGCATTAAATTCTTGAAGCTAAATTACAGACATGCATGAAACTCTAGGTTAATTCCTAGCAACCTCTTAGTAATTTTACCAAGAGGGCAGGCAATATTGTATGGATCACAGAGTGATTCAGCGGTTTTAGTGGAGATGGGGCAGAGGACACTTCATCTGACGATGGTGGTAATGGAAGGGGAGAATAAGGAGAATGAGGATTTAGAGGAGACTAACTAATTGAACGTGAGTGAGAACAAAGGGACAACTAACCGGGTAAAAGGCCTGGTGATGAAGTAGTGAGAGGTGACATGTTCAAGGTGTTTGGGGAGGAGCTTTGAATGAATTCCATGCTTACAGTGTGAAATGCATGAGGATCATTGTGCTCCTGGACCAGAAGAGTGGTGTGTGACTGGGCTGGCCGGGACTCCCAGAACGATGGTGACTGAGAGTAGTGACAGTGGGCATCCTTGTCTTATTCCTCATGATCCTGCTAACCAATGTCGCCGCAATTAAGCTAATTAAAAAAAAGAAAGGCAATGTGACTGATTGTTATTGACTGATCTGTAGATTGATGAAGGGGTTCTATTGAAAGGAGACTGACATACGGAGTTACGTCAGGAGAGATGGGAGAATGGCCGATTAACCAGGAGATTTTCACTATAATTTAAATAGGAAATAATGATGATTCAAAACACATGGATACTTGGGAATGGCAGAAGGAACACACAAGGCACACACGGACAAAATTCAGAAATGCAGACGTAGAAGCACATGTGAGTGATGGACAGTATCGCTGTGACTCTGTGGCAGTAAGAAAGGAGATCCCGGGTATCACTCCTGAGCTGGAGAAGCAAGATTCTTTCACTCCTTCTCTGTATCTAATGTTTTCATCTCTCCCTGTAGTGAATGCTACGTAACTATTAGAATCGGGAAAACGTGTAGACACCATGCGCTGGATCCCTTGGCTGCAACTATGACACGGCCACACTTACGTGTATCCTGGACTGCCGTTGTTTGCTCTGTCTCCTTCAAGGATCATTTATTTGGAGCCCCACAAACAAATGCGTTGTGGAGCTAATGCAAATGATCAGTCACAGCAAGCCTCCCTTCTCTTCATGGAGGCAGGAATTAAAACAGCATCTGCCCCCTGAGGAACGTTCGGAAGCGCTGTGATCTGCTCACCCTGTGAGCTCTGGGACAGCTTCTCACGTTTATGTTTGTAACTACAGAAAACAAACAAACAGACAAAACCTTGTATGTCTGGTTCAGTCACCTGAAAAACTAAAGGAAAAGGAACAGTTTTAAACTATAATGCGGATAAAAGGAAAATATCATCTGAATTCGTAAACCTACAAAACTTAGTTTCGATGCCTGTGCTATGAAAGCCACATTCAAGTCATCTTGCTGGGCTTCGCATTACATGTTTCTACTTCACGCTACACACCTGCAGTTATTATTGTAATGTACAATGTGAACGATACTTCCTGCATTCATCACTTCGAACCGCAGTGTAGCTCAGACTGCATTACTGTTTGTGATATGAGAGGCATATGCAAGCCCTCTTGCTGCGCTCCTGATGGGGCAGGGCTCCACCGCCGAGGCGCACGTGTTCCCAGAGTCGGCTCCTATGCAGCGGGCTCACACTGCTTAGCTCTGTTTTTCTTACAGTGTTTTCCTCCCAAGTTTACAGCTGCCCGTCTCCGAGATACCAGGAGCTGAATACATTACAATTTTTTGCCCTTAAATGTCAAACAAACCAACCCACACACATATTCACTGGCATATCTTCAAAAAATTTTTGCAGCCAGTGGTCTCCCAGCTTTTAATTTGCATGATGATGATGATGATGAGGAGGAGGAGGAGGAGACATTCCACAATTTTGTGTTCATGGTTAACATTAAAGCTTAAAACTGCTCTGCTGAGAGAAGGCCTTTTGCCTCCTTCTGAGATATCTGAATATTTATGTGTTCTCTCAAATGTATTCAGCCTTTGACTTTAGATAGTCCTACTTTCTCCTGAAAATTAGTTTGCAAACACCAGGTGTTTTGTTAGATCTGACCAAGTTATACATTTCGATGACATCATTTATGAACAAAATTTATTGTCTTATCATTGCATTCATTCATTAAATATTTCTAAGATATGGATCTGTATATCAAATGTATGGTTCCACTAAATTTGCTTTTATTTTTATGCATGCATATTGACTACAAGTTATTTTTTAAATCTTTACAATCAAAACAAAGTATAAAATGCTTGTAAAGAATGGAGGTCATCTGGAAGTTTGATATAAAAACTAGGAAAATGCTATCAATTTAAGAATTAGGCCATAAAAATGTTGATTTGTTACCATCGTGAAACTTCCTGATTGAAATTATGGTACAATATGTGATAACATTGTTTCTAAATCATTTAAAGTACAAAGAAGTATTTCATGTTCTTGTTCCACAAACCCTAGGCTCTGGGAACAAACGCGATTTTTGTAAGATTGTATAGAGGGAGTACTTGATTATTTTCCATTTTCAAAATTTCTGGGCATTATCTGAAGGAGAACATTACGTTTTTTGTCCTGTAAAGTCTAAATTATGGTGGAAAGAACACACATTTTGGAGCAAGATGGTTCTTAAGTACAATTCTTACTTGGCTTCTCACTAGCGGTTTTACATGGGGGAGGCCAGCTAACCTCTGCAAGCCTGTGTTGGCTGTTACCAAAATCTGGGAAAATGAGACAGAGATGAAATGCAAAGTCCTGGAACTCAGTAGAAACACAGCTGAAGGATACTTAAAACCACCAGAAAACTACTGTTCTCATTGTGTAAAAATGGAGAATCATTGTAAAATTTGATTTCAGAAATGCTTTTACTTTGTTCCATTCTGCTATGGGCTCATTTCTGCTGTTACTGCTAGAAAGTTTTGGATTTCCTCTTACTTAAAATTTTGATTATTCATGTCAAGAGGCATGTAGGTCATTGTTTTTCCTTCCTGCGAGACTGTCAGCTTTTCAGTCATTTTAGAGCTAACTTGAAGCAATGAAAAAACATTCATTTAAAAAACATATTCAAGTCACTCTGATTTACCATGTACTCCTTATAAAATGATAAAAATGTATTATTTTAGTAAACTCTGTACAACAACAGGTAAACAGCTGATTTGTATTCAGATTTAATTATTAATTTTCATTTACTACTAATACAGGCAATTGCACACTTTTTGCTTAAACATTGTGTATAATTTGTAATGATTTAATGTCTTTCACACATTATTAAATTCATGCCCTATTGCCTTTATTAAGGCAGTAGCTGTGGGCACATGACAGCAAGCGTGAAGCTGAGAGCTTCAAGGAATGTAGGGAAGAGGCTCCACAGGAAGGAAGGGCAGCGGGGGACCACGGAGGGGAGTGGAGTCAATTGTGGCACCCCAGAGAGCGGTTCTAGGAAGAAGAGCAAGAGAGCAGGCAGTGATGTGAATGGGAATCGGGTCAATTACAAATGCAAAGTACACTTTTTAACCTCCAGATGTAGACAAAAACAAGCACACACAAAAATCACCCAATATTTCTTGTTTCTTATAAATCCCTGCACAATGACATGGGTTACAGTAAAACAGAACTCTAATATTTACCGAATCCTGTTTCATAGTAAAGGAAGTTTCCATTTAAAGAAGCACAGATCACAATGACATCCTTAGCAATGTCACTTATGCACAACAACTTGCTGACCTGGTCTCCAGTGAAGACACATGGGTCAGTCCATGTACCATTTCCAGGCACTGAGGCACATGGCTGCCTGCACCCCTTCCTCTCCCTACTTCCTCTTTGGCAGCTAGCCTGGTAAAAGGTGCAATTTGTAGGTGCTTTGCTGAAGGTTAAAATGTTCAGGAAGTGTACACTTTGCAAACTGTTTGGTTCCTTACTTGATGTGAAGCCAAAATGGAAAACACATCATCTCTCTTCATCATGCGTGCTGCAAGACTAGCTATGTTTCTGGTGTATTGCAGGTGCTCAACTAATTGAATTCAAATAGAAAAAAATATCACACAGAGCAAAACTGCAAGAACTGTTGGTTTCCCCTCAGACCCACGCAATGTGGTTTGCAGGGGAGGGTTATCCCAGGTGTAGTGCATTAGCTAAGTCCTATTGGAGCAATGTTCCCATGTCAGAGGGCCCGAAGGCGACTTCCTCATTTCCTATAAGATGTATTCAGCAGAGTTCATGTAAGAGTGGGCATCAGGTTGCAACTCACAGAGTCCTTTTCACTTCTCTGGAGAGAATAAAAAACATATTTTAAGCTGCTTATGAGAGATTTATAGAGGTCATATTTGAGCCTCGTGACACAGAGTAATGACTTATGGAGAAAGTGGTGCAACCTTTATTTTTCTAGAGGTGTACAAGTTTATGGTTGATTGGTAACATCCCTAGAGGGCCACTTGGAGTCTGCCCTGTGTGCCCCAGTGCTGTGTCAACGCAAAAGGCTAACACGGCTCTGGAAGGAACATCCCCAGGCAGCCATTTGAGGTGGAACCAAGACTATTATTCTTTGGACATTCAACAAACTTAGTCAGTAGGAATCCAGAGGGAAAATGAAACCAAAGAAACCAAAACAACAGAAAACAGAAGTTAAAGTATATACAAGTAGGAGGGGGATGGTTGAAATGTTCCAGAGAACAAATTAAATGAGAGAATCATCAGTATGCAAAGGTGTAGGATGAGAGATAGTTGGCCAAAGTCTGAACGATGATGAAAAGCACAGACGGACTTAGTACAGACAGTTTGTTACATTTTGGCACCAGAGGACCACGTTGCTAATGGCTAATATTTTTGAGCGCTGACCATAGGCCAGATGTGCTAATTTATAGACAGTGTTTATAAATCTTACTGCAACCCACTGGAGCGGACATTGTTGAGTTTTTGAACTTTGGAAAGAAAAATAATGAAGTTTTATCTTCATAATATACAGTACCCCTGCTATCAGTAGCAGAGTATTCGAAGGGCCTCTGTGGTTGCTGGGAACCAAAGGGAGCACCAAACCCTTCATAGCCTGCGCTTCTTCCTAGACAAACACCCCTACCATAAAACTGAATTTATAAGTTAGGCAGGAAGAGACGAACGACATAACGAATAATAAAGTCGAACAATTATAATAATGTGCTGCAGTAAGAGTTAGGTGAATGTGCCATTGTTAAGTAAAATACGGGTGCCCTGACCCCAGGTAGTGTGATACCAGAACTTTGGGTTTGGCAACTAAGACAGCTACTAAGTGACTAACTTGTAGGTAGTGTATATAGTTGGATGAGCTGTACCAATCACATCCTGCGTGGGACAAAGCAGGACAGCACAAGATTTCGTCACAATATTCGGAAATGATGTGTAACGTAAAACTTATGAACTGTTTATTTCTGTAATTTGATACCTGTTCTTGGACTGCCCAGCCTTCAGATCTGTGAGAAATAACTATCTGTTGTTTAAGCCACCCAATCTGTGGTACTTTTCATGGCAGCCCAAGATGACTAAGACACTAAACAATCGATGGAGTCCCAGATTCTGAGACAAAGTAGTTAAGCTTGTAGAGAGCCGTGGAGGCTTGGAAGTGAGCACGCCTGCGGTAAACCTCAGCTGGACAATTTACAGCAGAGATATTAACAATTCAGACCTCCAGCTTCCTCACCGTAAAACCGGGATTAGCAATGTGCAGTCGGAGTGGGCGAAGCAGAAATGAGACTATGTACACACAGGGGATCCTAAGATACAGTAGACACAATTATGACGTAAAGGACCAAGTCGGCAGAAGAATGCTCCCTTTAATTTGGTGTGTGAGAGTGACTAATGAGATTCTTCAAGTCCTGGCTGTGGGAAGAATGTGCGTTATGTGAAAATGAGGACACACAGCTATCATATGCCTAACGACGCAACAGCAATCTCATGAGCTCCGCGATGGTCTGAACACGCCTCCGCTTCCACGGCCACCTCTCTGCTGTCAGACAACCTGCAATGCTCCTGCAGAACTAGAAGACACGTTCTAGCTGGTAACCCAGGGGCATCCTCACTTCATCATGACACTCTCAGTAAGGCACTATCTCCGTTTAATATATTGACTCTTTTATGTAGTCAGATACCAGCAGTCCATTAAAATGTTCCTGCAAGTCACTATGAAATAGTTTCCTTGTCAGTTAAGTGCAGCTTGGCCTCTTCAGAAAAGCCACGGGTGATGGAGGGAGGAGACAAACACAAAAAGGAGGCCGAGTGTAACATTTTTCCCGAAACTGAATTATAATACTCAAAGAAATATCTCCCCTTCTCTAATATAATTCCACATGCATATCAGAGTGACTACAGTGCACATTTGATAAAATCAAATTTCAGACAAGAAAAGTATGTCATTTCCAGGGAAATGTAATGGGCTAAATGCTACCTAAGCCTTCCAACTTCATACAGTGATATAGTGTTTTTGGTAAGTTTTCTGTTCTATCAAAAGAAAAAAATTATAGCAAGTTAAAAGATTGTAAATGCTATCTTTTGTCTTTTTAGAAGCAAATGAGTGAAACAGAAATCTCCCTCTATACATAGAGTTCTGTTGTCCTTGCTCCGGGTGCCCTGCGTCCCCAAGTAGGGACAGCGAGACCGAGAACATGGCTCGCAGGACGTGGAAGGTCCTCGCCAGTTAAAGAAGGTGGGTGGGAAAGCCGCGGGTGTGACTGTTATAAGTGCAGCAGCATTTTGGAGCAGGTTTCTGATGCTCTCATTAGTAACAATGCAAGCACACAGAGTGCCTTCGCAGGGCTTCCTGGAAGTAAGGGCATCAAAGGAGATTGAAAGGAAGGCAAAAAGAAAAATCAAACACTAACATCTGATATCATTACACATATTGATGAAGAATCAGCTGTAAGCCAGTCAGACAAAGACAAATTCCATATGATCTCACTCATATGTGGAATCTAATGAACAAACTGGTCCAAGAAGCAAACTTGTTGAGAGACAGACTCACAGCTGGAGACAAGATGACAAGCTAGTGGTCGGAGGGGGTGAAGTCAGGGGGTGGAGGGATTTAGGAAAACGGAAAAAGGACTCGGACATGGACAACAGGGTGGTGATTGCTAGGCAGAGTGGGTATAAGGGGACTAATTGGTAATGGAAAAAATATAATAAAGAGTAAATCAGCTTCAATTTGGAATAAATGTTGAAACTCTCAAATAGTGATGAAAGAAACATAAATCAAAGAGCTCAAACATCACTAAAGATTTGAGACTGCCAGACGTCAAACATTTGTTCTGGTTTCTCTTCACTAAACATGATACTCAAGGAAATCAAGCTAAGACTCCATTATTCCTTTTATAGAACGAAGTTCAATTACAATGTCGGACTCCCAGGGCAGGGTAATGGTACTTACCACAGTGCTTGGTACAGAGCAGACCATCAATAAGTGTTTGTTGACTGCCTAGCATAATGAAATAATGAATCTACTTAAATTACTTTGCCTTAGAGCAACATGAGGGCTGCTTAATATTTATATCTAAGTTAGGGTCTTGGGGGCCAAAGAAACTCAGGCCCCTCTTCTGCCGGCAATGCTCGGGAAGGTGTCCTGTGTTTTCCAATCGGTCTGACTTACTACGCAGGCCATGGCGCTTCCTGGCCCTCCCAGGGGGAGGGGGCTGCCGCCCCACTGCCCAGCCTCGCCGGCTCTGGTGGTGCTCGCCGGGCTGCTGGGTGGCGTTGTGCCTGCCTGCCTGCCTTTGGTCACACACAGGCCAGCTCTGCACTGCTCTGGACTGTGCTGCCGTCCCATCCGCTGGCTTGTTGCTGACTTACTTGGGCATTTCCTGCCACACTTGCACCTCAGTGCCTGGCACTGCAGCTTTTGCTATTGATAAGAAATCGGGATTCCTTCCTCTGGGTTCTCCTGTCCCGGAAGGCGCTCTCAGCTCAGAGCACGGGGGCTCGCTGCACTCTCTACTTCACAGAGCATAAACCCCAGCTCTTCGCATGGTTTACAAGACCCTTTGCCACTGGGATGGCCCTTGGGGGTCTTCCCTACCAACATCACTTTGGCTCTCCTCCATCCTTCTGCTCCAGCCGCACCAGTCAGCTTCGCACAGGCCACTCCTTCCTCCTCGACCTCTAGCCTTCCAAGTATCTGCGTCACGCACGGCTTCATTTCTTTGCATTCTCGGCTCCCACAGCATCTTCTCAGAGGTGGCATCTGAAAACCATTGTGTCTTAAGTGGATCTGCTTGACCCAGGTTACTGTATTCTGTTCTCTTGCTTTCGATTTATGAATAGGATTTGTGCTGTGCGAAGTGATCTTTCATGGCTCTTAGTTTGTTTGGCTTCCATTTTTCTGGGAAAAGGAGACCGCCACCAGGGCAAGACATTGTTTTCTTATCAGCCTATTTTCCCAGGACATCAGCAGGTATAAAAATAGTCACTCAAAAGATAAATAAACAGACCTGACCAGTGTGGCTAAGTTGGTTGGGCATCGTCCCACAAAGTAAAAAGTCGCCTGTTCCATTCCCCATCAGGGCACATGCCTGGGTTGTGGGTTTGGTCTCCGATTGGGGTACATAAGAGAGACAACCAATTGATGTTTCTGTTCACATGGATGAGAAATAAATAAAATCTTTAAAATAAGTAAAAAAATAAATGGGTAGGTAGATAGTTGTATGCTACATAAATGCTACCAGCGCATCCTAAGCAAATGCAAGTAAGTGGATGCAAATCAATCCCGTGGTAGGGGGTGAGAGGCGTTACACCTGACGGCAAATACAATACACCTCCAAGTCTGTTTCAATCCAGCCTGAGCACTACACCCAACTGAAGAAATCTCCCTTATGATAAATTTCTAAGATACTAGATATATTTTTTATTTTATCACCGACATAAGGGTGATGTTACATAACCAATAACTTTATTTATTTTTAGAGGGAGGGGAAGGGAGTGAGAAAAAGATGGAGAGAAACACATCAAAAAGTGAGACAAACATCAGTCAGCTGTCTCTGGCCTGCACGCCAACCGAGGACTGAACCCACAACCCAGGCATGTGCCCTGACCTAGAATTGAACCGGCGACCTCTCACTTTGCAGGATGACACCCAACCAAGTGAGCCACACCAGTCAGGGCACAGAACCTGTGCCCTGTGTATTTAGAATCTAAAGCGTGACCTGCAGGACCCCTGAGTCATGTTACTATGGCTATAGCTGCAGGAAAGTTCTGGATCTTGATCTATTAATTACTGGATCGCTCATAAAGTATTATTTCTCAGTGGCTGGCAGCAGGAGAAGTGAGGAAGACACCGTCTTTAATTTTGAGAAAACCCTTCTCAACCAACTCTGCACGGTGAATTTGTACAGTTTTCTGTAACTGCAAATGCATTATTTTTTCCCTTGCCATGACAAAGATTTCTCTCAAACAGTGTTGAGTCCAGAAACTATCTTGTCTTTTTGTTTACTGACTTTGGAGACAGAGAGGAAGGAAGAGTGGGAGAGAACACCGATTTGCCGTTCCACGTACCGGCGCACTCACTGACCGACTCTTGCTTGTGCCCAGACCAGGGATGGTAGCTGCAGCCTAGGCGAATTGGAGCCAAGCTCTAACCAATGGAGCCACCTGGCCAGGGCAACTGCCATGTCTTTAAAATGTTCATTCACGTATTTTTTCTGGACCAGCTCTTTCAAATCATAGCTGTTTGATAATTAATCATATCGTTTAGACAAATTGTCAAGCTGGTTAAATTCATGTAAAAGAAATCCAAATTGATATAAGCAGTCGATAAGTCCAGACTGAGCCACTACTGTGCACAAATTCCCTTCCTCTCGTTTTTCTCGTTTTGCCTGTCATTAAGTGGGTTTCCCCCTTTGGAAGTGGGGGAGGAAGGAGGGATTCTGTGAGAGCCCAAGTCTGCGAAGAGAGCAGGCCGTGCAGTGACGAAGCCTTTCTTCTTGGTTTCAACCCTCTGAACGAACTTGGATTAATCTCAGGGGTTGGAAACTCATCCTGCTTGATGTGTGGGCATCACTGGGCGCTCATTTCCACAGCGTTATCAGCTGAATTTCAGGAGCATCTTTGTCCCTGTTCCCCAGCTGCTTTCGGTGCTGCGCTTGGTCTACCTTGCAGGTCTGTGTCACGAAATTGGCTCCTGGAGGTATTTCACTGTGCTATTCATTTTGAAATCAGTTCACTTAGGTCAGACAATGTTTGGGTAATACCCTTTGATCAAATTACCCCCATTTTTTAAAATTAATTTTTCAAAAGCTAATTGCACTTGATAGTCTCAAGTTGTCATATGCTTTTGAAAGAATTTCCTATGTGCACTCAAATTTATAAATAGTATTTTTAGAGAACAAAATTTTCTGATTATTCTTATTAACTTAGTTGACCCTGAAAATAATAGAGAAAGTTTTGGTTTCCAAAGTTGGTGAAAGATTTTCCATTCCTGCCATGGCAAATGGAACATTATAAACTACATTAAATAACGATTTGGTACTCGGGACTTTTTTGGGTCACCACTGTGTGTTCAACTGTTACATGTGCCAAAGAAGCACAGCCTAGGCCACTGGGTTGGGCTAAACCTGCGCTAATTCTGTTGTAGAATCATTTTTAAAATAAATCCCAGATACTTTCCCCATTTCTCTTGCCATTGAACTCTTCTGCACCAAGCTATGGGAAACTAAGTAAAAAAAAAAAAAAAAAACTATTTAAGGCTTTGAAAAGTTATATTTTATTAATACTAATGATATGGGTTACAGTTATGTGGTTAATTGGTTGTTTATTTCACATAGCTTTAACACCCTTCTCACTGAGGTTTGCCCTGCATCCTCTAAACAATGTAATTCCACCAATTAAGTTTCATAGAGAGAATGAATTAACTTATTTATTATCTCTTGTATTTCTAAAGAAAGGCATAAGCCTTTTGAGAAGGCTGTAGGTTCAATTTTCCATAGGCTGACTGCAATAAAAATAATCAGCAATTTTACAAGCAGATGCATCACAATTATATCAGGGATGACATTATTTTTGCTGAAGTCAATTGTGAACCAGGCAACTTCTTCCTTCCTTCCAATTAAACAGTAAGTCTATCATTTTCTCATATGGTGCTGCAAGTGGAAACTTGCAAATGATTAATTCAACTTAGAACAATATTTTTGTTATAAGTTAAAACTTTTTCTTATCACTAGTAATAAAGATAGAATAAATATTTATTAGACAAGATGTTAATGGTTTAGTGAAGGGGAGCCACAGACGTCTAGGTTTCTCAAAGTATTTATCAGTGATCTACTATAACAAGTGATAGAGTTTTATGAAGTAAATTCCACTACGCAGTGAAGGATTTACTACAAAGAGAAGCACACTGCAGAGTGATGAGCCTCTGTTTCCTGTTTATACAATTAAAAAGATTATGTGTAAAAATAATGAAATCTCTTTTGCTCAATATGGCATAATTCCATTCTTTCTGGCACACTCTTCATAGGTTTGTACAATATTTAGGTACACTTTAATGCTTTCTTAATACTTAAACGCTCTGTTAAATAATCAAGTGAGTTCTTTGAGAAAAGTGATTATTGAAAAACAGGGTAACTGTTGATAAGTCACAAAGTTCTCAATTTATCTAACATACCAATCAATTTATAAATGGATGTAAATTAGTGTGAAAGCATCATTTCAGAAAGAAAAGCAGATAACCACAAGCATTTACATTTCAAGGAGACACTTAGGTACCTCTTGTCACTGAATGGCCTGGGGCAGAAACTCTGGGTCTGGGAGAAAAGGAAACCTGCCCTGAGTGAATTAGCTATTTGGCTTTCTCTTGTCTCTTTCCTTTCATTTTCCTATCAAATAATGTGTTTATCCATCTTTTTGTTTCTCTTCCAATTTTTGGGTGACTTCACTCCTGCAGAACACTAAGCCCCTCTCGTAATTAGTCTGTTCACAGAATGCCGCAGGATACAAAGCAAGTGACAGAAATACACATTAGAAGACATTACAACATGTCATTCTCATAAGTTTTCATATATAAACATCATCAAACTCTATTATTTATAAGGTTTCTATATTTGTATGTTTCCTTGTATAAAAAAATCTATATGTTTTTGAATTTCTTTTCCATACTTTTCTAAAGGGCAATTTCAAAAAGTTTTAATTTTCTCATAAAACATTTTTAAAAGTATAGGTAAATAATAACATTGAAAAATAAAAATGAATGTAACCTTCAGGAGAATGGCTTCCTTAAATGTTGAAGCTTAATAAAATCTTTACTTTCACTTGTCTAATGTTTATTTTTTTCTTTTTTTTCTAAGAATTGGTGACCTAGTTGAGAGCAGAAATACAAAACTGGTGGGCAGAATATAATCCTCATTGAATGGAGTGTGAATTCTTTAGTTCCAGTTTGGGAGCCGTGGGGAGCCAGTTATGGTTACCACCTGGAATGGTATTTTCCAAGCATCCTATCACTCCATTTAACTCAATAATTTTTCACAAATATGAATCAATAGCTAGACTTAGAACACAATAATGTTTTTAAAATCATCTAAAGGATGGCACCTTGAGATCATCTCACTGAATTGTGTCCTCATTTTACTCCCATTGAATTGAAGATGCTCCCACCAGGAGCCCTCCCTAACCCGCAGGCACAGGGGTACTGGACCAGCACCTCGCTCGCAGTGGCCAAGGCTGGCACAGGGGATCTGGTGGGCATGCTAAGCAAATATTAATACCAATATTTATTTTTAGCTTTAGAATATATTTAGAGAAAAATTTTGTTGACCTTATGACATATCTTAGACAATCCTACTGGAATACAGAGCATACATTATCATTCATTGTTTAGATCTTCTTATGCATTACAAAGAGATGGTGAATTCTGAAACTTTCTTAGGCAATTTTTCATCATTATCAAGCTAATTAAGACAAGTGATTAGAGCCCACAGATGGATGTGCTCACAACTGCACACGGACTACGAGACAGCAGGTTGTCCAGGAGAGCACGGTGTGTATGAACTCTGCTTAGGTGGAGCCATGTTTCTGAGGCCCCTGGCTGGTGACACTGGAAGGGTATCTAGGTGTTGGTCACACAGGACCCATGTCTATACCCTCAGAGCAGAGAGAACACAGTTGCTGATTCTCGTATGTATTCTTAAGATCCTACCTGATAAACTGCCTATGCTAGTTGGCACAGATGGTGCTTCTTCTAGTCATTTGTTTCTTATATTTAAGAGCTCGTCTGTGTAAGAACAAACAGGTTTGGAACTTAGGTATTGGTCTTGGTACTGGAAAGGCCACTTAATGTAGTCACAGCCGATATGTAATTTAAGTAATACCCTTTATCACTCTTTATATGAAAGTATAATTCATGCAAAAGCTTTTCTGGACTGCATATTTCATTTGAGAACAAAGTCCCAGATTAGAACTCATTTCCTCATGTTTGTTCCCATAAACAAGTACGTGTCTGAGAAGAAAGAACCAGCATGAGAGCTGTTTCCTTTGCGATGAGGCTGTGTTTCCACCCAACAGAGCGCAAGTCACCAGGCCGGTTTCCTATTAGGCAGAAACGGGGTGGCCAGAGAGAATCACAGCGCTCAGCAGGCTGCTGACCTACTTTGTCATTCTAACTCACAGGACCTATGGATGCACTTTTTTTCACTAAAGCTACATAGTGACTTGTCAGCAAATTAGTTAACTTTTGTCAGGACTTTTTAAAAAAGACCGTTAAGGCAATATGTTCTGCTTAGGAAAAAAATCAAGAATACGATAACACAGTTTCTAATTTATAGAATTACAGATCTAACATACATTGCTAGACCTCAAGAGAGGACAAATATACTTTCAATTAAGATATTTTAGTTTCATTGCTTAGTTATGTAATCTCAGGTATATTTTTTTTTCAATCAATCATTATCTAAGTAGTTCATTGGACTTTGTAAAAATAAGTGAACCAATTTTAATTTTGTCTTCAGACATTTGCTAGAATATCAACAGATAATCTAATCATCCTAGTTTTCAATGTTCTACTTATGTATGGAAACTTGCAAATGAATGGTACATATATTTGTTCTTCAAACCATTCACTTAGAGTAGATATGGACAAACAGCTCTTTCTACCCCGGCCCCCAGCACAGGTGTTGTGACTGGTACTGTCATTGATCCAGAAGTGACGGACATGTCTCAGTCCACACTCTTTGCTGCAGGTCCCTGACCCCAACCTCGCTGATAGCACTTGACGTGAATGTCTACCTGCCAGGTCACCCAACCTTCGGTCTACGCCACTCACAGACTCGATCCCAGTCCACACGAGGCTGCCCCCAGCCCACCATGGTGTGCATCAGACACAAGCAGCGCTGCCAGGGTGGCTGAATTAGAGAAAAATTTTAGAAAAGCTGCATGAATGGCTGCATTCTCAAGTGGCTGTGGCATGGCAGGCAAAAGGGGGGCCCGTTTCACTGGCTCGGCCCCTGGTGCCTTGGGGCTGTGCACACATGTCAGGGGCCTCCATTCAAATCCGTACTCATGGTTTCGGCACATTATTCCGTATTCTATTGATTTACAAATCCCTCCGGAGTCGAGTCTACTTTTGATAATCTCTTGGTTTTTAGCAGTTAGAAAGAAGCTGTCTAAATAAAGTCTGGTAGAACATGAAGCATTATGGGGAGAGAGATTCTGCCTCATTCTTTACTGTTTCTCTGGGTTGCCTGGCACAAACTGGTACTCAGGGAGATTACCTAAATGAAAGGGTAAAAATACATGCTCATTTCAGAGCTGAAGTGCAGGGAACTTACGTGATTTGCCTGAAATCATAAACGTTTCCGTGGTAGAGGCAGTTCTGGGATTCATATGTCTAATCAGTTCTGCCGGTTTTTCCCTTTTCCATTCTGCTGTCTTGACGAGTTAGGATGGATAAGCCGTGCTATGTACTGGGTGACAAAAACCAAACAAACAAACAAACAAAAACACATGCCTCTGGAGGGTCACACACCAGCTTTTTACTGTACGGACCTACGAGTGCACTAAGGCACAGCCATTCAGAGGCCCTTGACCGTGACCATCACAGGGCCCCGGTCCACGGGAAGGGAGCTGGGAACTGAGCGCAGTGTGACTATTTGGTCATTAGTAAGTGTCCCTGCCACATGATGGGCATGAAGATAAAAGTGGGTAGTTACCTAGATTTTCCAGTCAAATCCTCTATTTTCTCTACACAGATTTGATTAATTAGACCCTTGCAGACATTTCAAACCTCTTCTTTTCTCTGATTTTGGCAGAGAGTATGGTTTATACATCTTACTTTTTTTCTGAAATGTGTGGTTATTTACATAGAACTGAAGAGCATTAGAAGCTCACTAATTATTTGGACTTTATGAATTTTGCATATGCTATATTGCCTGTGAGTTGGTCACGTGATCGCATATTTTTGAAGATACAATTTGATGTACAAATTACTAAAGCAAAAACCATGCGAAGAATAACATTTAAAAGGTATAATATAATAACCCCTTTATATATAATTTCAAATACTATTGATAACTACCCATTTTATTCATGTTATCAGCAACAAATGTAAGGCTGGCACAGAATCTGTGTGACACATGGATACATGGCAGGTATATTCCCTGCCCTCCAGAATGGCATCTCTCAGGGTGGAATAATGGGTAGACTCCTTCAACTCACAACAAAGTAACACATAGTGCCTGATACCTGGTAGGCTTAAATAGAAACGTTTCTTATTGTTACACGTCTTGTAAAGTCAAAACAAAGACATTTACAAAGCAAATGCTAACAAAATAATAACAAAATATCCTAGTGTGAATCTATTGTGATGGGTGATGATGTTTTGTTGAAACCAAATAGTTGCGTACAATGTAACTGTAGTGCTGTTATCACACTAGTCATTGCAGATCATGTAGTTTAACACAGCGCAACCGTGCCCTGTGTATGTAACGAGTGATTAAGTTTTCCAGCCATTTCTCCTTTTGACTATGGTGAAAATGTTGCACTACATTTAATGCATCATTTAGCTTTCATTTGGTATAAATGGATTGTTTACTTATTGACCCATAAGCCAGAATTATTTTAAGTGGCACCTCATGACACAACACACTTCAACTACAAAAGCAACGCGGGCTCCACAGTTAGGGCACTCAGCCGGCCCTAGAGTCGCAATGTGCTTACGATGAAGCCTTCAAGGCACTGACCAGATTTGTAAGGTCACCGGGAGAAAGCTGTGGGCTCCCTGAGAGAAAACTCACAGACTTCAGCTACAGAAGCGTGGCTCTGGGGCGTATCACTGAGCTACAAATCCTTCTTTATTTATTCGGTAAGGTCACTCCCTAAATTACATCAAAATTCATATGCAAGTGCAAGTGTGTCATAGTTCCCACTTTCTTAGATTCTTAAAATAAATATTATGGTATTTGTAATGTAACCCCCAAACCAGTACCTCTAATTGCTTTAAGGAGAACTAAGACCATCTCAGTGTGCTATACCTAAACCGTAGTCACAAAATATCCTGGGAATGTCAAGATTTTCAAAATTAATTATACTAGACATTAATTATCTGACTAATCCAAGATTTTCATTCAGATACAATTCCATAACTCAAACAATTCTTGAATAACACAGAAGCAAATATCATAAATGCAGGGCAAGATTAACGCCAGTTCAAATAGCAAGTCCCACACATCCATGACTACTGGTTTGACTTTTTAAAAAATGACATTTAAAAAATCCTATTAGTGAGGAATTAATAACAACTACTAAGGAAATGCCTGAGAGAAACTGAACCTACTTCTATGGAATGAAATGCAGATTACAAATAATGTAAGAATAAATATATTGAGCAAATTACTCACTAAAGATATTGTCTAGTTACAACATGGACTCTGAGTTTCTCATCACAGGACATATATGGGTAACTAGCTAATGTCATATTTTTATAGAAGAGGATGCAGACATAAATATAAATATAGTTAAAGAGGATTTACATTGTATATGGATAGAAGTATAGATATAAGTGCAAATGTGGTTAAGAATTTCTAAAAATATATAGAGATAAAAATATAGATATAAATATAAATATGGTTAGGAAAGATTTAAAATAATACTTAAGGATATAAATCATTTAAATGCAAGACATGAAAAAGGAAGGCACAAAAAATTTGCTAAACATTATCAAAAATAATTTACTATCAATGTGAAATTGACATTGCATGGTTTTTAATCCCATAATCAAAAATAACTAGTATCACCTTCTACATTCATCCCAACCCGGCTTCTCAAATTTTGCCTTCAAATTTGAGTTTGCTTTCCTACACCTACTTCTCATATCAGCCTCCAGCTCAAATGCCGGTTCTCAAGTGACTTTCTCCTGCAACTGGTCTGCTGTGACCAAAGATTTCATCTTTCATTGTTATTTGTTCAAATTCTCTTATTGTTCAGTTGCAGCTGTCCCTATTTCCCCCATTACTTCCCCCTGTCCTACCCAACCCCCACCGTCCATTTTCAGTCCTCCTCGTTATTATTTCTGACTGTTCTTTGCACTCCATATAACACAAGACAATCTAATGTGGTTTAGAACAGATATGGTGGAGTCAGGCAGATAAGCATTCTCATCTTGGTCCTATAACCCACGCCAGCTGTAGGGCCGGGGACACTAGTTTAACCTGTAAAATAGGAGATGCTAGTGCGTACCTCTTCGTGCTGTTCTAAGGACCCAACGAGGTAGCGTATTTCCAAGCACACAGGCTTGCTGGTAGGGAGCATGATATATGAATGTAGGGTGCTTCTTTCTTACATTGGCTATTCCCCTTTCCTTTATGACTCTTTTCTTGTGTGAAAATGCACTTTGCTTTGTTTTGCTGTGATGGAAAGTTTTCTAGAACACAATAGCCTTAGGGTAGAAAATGATACCTCCAAGGTCAGATAACACCATTAAGATTCTCTATTGGTACAAAAATGTCTTTTTTATGATTTTTATCTCCTTCCTATCACTAATAGTCACAGTTTCACATATTTTTTGGTCTTTATAACTCAACATAGACATAAATGTTTCTTATCCTCTATGTTAAACATAGAAAGAGTGTTAAATAAATGAAAAAGAAAATAATCCAATTTCAGAAGTAAGCCCACAGCCAAGAATAAAAAGATCCAAGAACCAAACTGTAAAATCAGAAAAGATGTTTTCCAGGCCATAACAAAGGTTTAACGATGTTATATTAAACATACAAACAAATGAGCACATGTAAACACACTTAAAGAAAAAAATGACTGAAACATTAACATTTTTCTTCATTAAATATGCTTAGTGTTAGATGCAATAAGTAGTATATTGCCCCACATTATAATTATACAGTTATATGTACTTAATGGATATCCAAAATACTTTTTTTTTACAAAGACCATTGCTATTTTTTGAAAGATACCTAGGGACAATTTAAAATAGTAATAATCCCGTGAAGTCTTAAATATTAGTTGGTGTCCAGAACAAATCATCGTGTGGCAGTACCATTACTGTTTTTATACCATTCATTCAGTCATCACAGACCCGTGGCTTTTTCCTCCCCTCCAAATATTTTGATACTGTCTTTGCATTTTGCACCCTCATTGATAAATAAAAGTGACAGGTCTATAGTCAAAGAGACTTCACAGATCTGACAGGTGAGCTTTGTTTTTGAGATCCAGAATCTCCCATATAGAACATTTCTCAAACAAAGTTCCAGCAATGACTGACGAAGTCGCAGAGAATTGACCATGTCAGGCACTGTTCTAGGCACTGGAGACCAAGGACAGAATCAGGAGACAAGGTCTCTGACCTAATGGAACTTACACTACAGTGTGGGGAATACAGACAAACCTAAGTAACACATAAATGCATGTCTGTGCGCATGTACGCTGCTAAAATTGTGAAGAGGAAACACAAACAAATGCAGTGACATGTATTAGTAGGGTGGCCAGGGAGACTTCTGCGAAGCACTGACATTTCATTGGAATGAATGAGATGAAGGCAACCCGGCGAGTGGCAGGGCTCCAAGGAAGGAATGGGAGAAAGAAGAAAGGGAGGGGGAAGAGGGAAATAGGTGGGCAAGAAAAGAAAAAAGAAAGAAAAACAGACCGTACTTCTTAAAGTGTAATAATGTAAATCCCACTTTCCTTCCAATACAAAGCCTGAGCTAAAATTATTAGAAAAAAAAAAGCATATTCTTAAGATGCCCATGCCTTTTCTACAATAATGAGCCAAGAAATTAATAATAGAATATTATGGGAAATGAAAGGGTCTTGGATATCTGCTGAAGATAAACTTTTGTGAAATTCTCTTAAAATGTACCTGCCATGAATGCCATACATAAGAGGATGCACAGTTAGACAACATGTTGTTAAATGTAAGTGCTCTTTGACCGCTGGTCAGGTAAGGAAGATTATATATACATATATAGATGATGGAATACTATGCAGCCACAAAAAGATGAAATATTCCCATTTGTCACAATGTGAATGATCCAGAGAGCATCATACGAAGCAAAATAAGTCAGAAAAGACAAGAACCATGTGATTTCACTCGCATGTGGGATATAAAACAAAAAGCAACACATGAACAAAGAAACAAAAAAGAAACCAAGCTTGGAAATGCAGACAACGAAATGGTGGTTACCGGGGAGAAGGGTGGGGTAGGGTAAACGGGTAGAGGGGGTCAAATGTGAGGTGACGAAAGGAGACTAGACCTCAGGAGGTGAGCACACCACTGAATATGTAAATGATACAGCATAAAATTGTACACCTGAAACTTGTATAACATCGTTAACCAATGTTACTCCAGTAAATTGAACATAAAAACATAAAGAAATAAAATGCAATGCCAGAAGAAAATAAGAATTTACATAAAAAGAATATATAACATATATGTTACATATGTGTTATATGCATATATGTTAAATATTCATTATTTCAATTCCGTTGTGAGTGCTGCACTATGTAGATCAAAACGTATGCTCTTGGACTTTCTGTGACTATGGATATACCTTGTAAATCAAATGCACACCTCACAGGCTTTTTATATATACACATTATTTAGGTAAAGTTAAAGGGCACCTCGGCCATGAAGTGCTCCTTAGAAAGAGGCGCTCTCTGCAGTATCACCGCCCCCATCCCCTCTGCTTTTCTGCTGAGGCACGCGCTCCCCGCGTTTAACCATGCTTACCACGGCGTGTCCTGAACACGGTAAGTGCTAAAATCAAGTGGAAAGAAATAAGTCCTTCTAAGTAGTAAGCATCTCTGAAAGAAGGTCGTGCTACGAGTATATGTGCGCACGTTTGTACGTGTACCTCGGAAGTGAAGTGTCTCCATACGCACGGAGTAAGATACCTGAAAACAGATTCTGCAACATACCCCTGCCCAGGAACATTTCAGGTCAACGAAATCCTGTCGTAGGGAAGGAACATAACACCTGACTTGACAACGATGGAAGCGAAAGGAAGTTGCCTCTAAACACGGGCGGAGCAGAATGAGACCGCTCCAACGTGAGCCCTGGCCACGGTTCAGGGAAGCCTGGGCAGCGCCGGCCGCCGGGGGACTTACCACCATCTCGTTGAGCGACACCCAGCAGTCCGGCGGGAAGTCCTGCAGCAGCGGCACCAGGAACTGCAGGCAGCCGTCCCAGTGGCACAGCAGCAGCATCATGCCGATGAGGTTGAAAATCCGCACCACGGCGCTCGCCAGGTCGTACGTCATGTGGAAAATCTGCGGACACACGTACGTACACGATCAAGTCTGACAAGCGATTTTTTTTTTTTTAAGTCAAGAACACCATCAATGTCAGTACTCATTGACATTATGGACTCTAAGCCGTGATTTAATAAAATAGGAGGAGGACTTTTACAAAGAGAAACAGTTACATTTCTGCATCTTTACTCTGGATGACGACCGACTGTGGGTTCTCCAGGAAGAGCAGAGAGGATGTGAATACATTAAATGTACGGGTCACGTTTCGAAAACATCGGTTTTGCCAGTCATTTTCATTGATTGTTTTTCCAAGCATTTTAGTAAAGCTGCTTTAGAACAAGGTAGCAAAATTGGCAAGTGATGGCCACCCATTTCTCTGTACCTCATCCCATGTTAAGTTAATGGATTTGCTGAAGGGCAAATAAATAAATAAGCTAAAGAATAAAAATTATTAACAAGTGAAGTTTAATTGTAAAACATACAGTATGGTTGAAAATTAATTGCAGTTAACTTTTAGCTGTATTGCGAATATCAAATAGTGACCTTTGAGATTATTGTTTCCTGGTTTTGGTGAAAAAAACAGTTGTGCAACAATTTTTTAAAAACTAAAATTATCTCCACTTATATTATTTCTATTATATGGGCTATTCCTTCCTATGAACCTTTTTACTGATATTTTTATGAGCTTAATATGGCGAAATACACGGACACAATACCCTGAGATGCTTATTAGAACCACATTTTGTATAATTTGCCAGTAGAATAGTCAGTTTTTAAAGTAAGGACAACAGGTATTGCAGAATTATCTCAGAAATAGAAAAATGTCCCCCAACACTTACGTGTTGATTGAGAAACCACATACTTGTAAGGGAATATCTGTAATTCTTAAGAGACGCTGACTGAGGTATGGAGAGGGAAATGACAGGATCGCAGGAGTTTTACTGCTATAAAATCACCACATCTGCCTTCAATGAAATGTTTTCCACTTTGATGTATTTGTATTAGCCATTCATTCTTTCTTTCAACGATCTTCCTTTTGACGCAGTAATTATAGTGAACAAAAAAAATCTTGCTTTGTGTACACACGGGTCTGAATTCCTTTTAGAAGTGACTTTGGGGTCCTAGGTTTAAAGGCGACATCTCATGTGTTTTGATATTCGGACAGCTATACACATAATTTACTAAGGCACTGAGAATTTTATTTCCTTCTAAGTTCTTTTTTTATTTGTTTTTGTATTTGGTGGACCCATAGGAAAGTCCTTTTGATGTTACTGCCTGTGACATTTCTTGGCCACTGAATTTGTAAATGGAAATTGTATTAACATTTTCATTGGTAATTTCTCCTTAAAAGTTAATACAGTAAAACATAATTAAAAAGTCTCTACTATTAAAGTAAAAAAAATCAGCATGGATTTAATTTTTGTGTTTATTAATAGAATTCTATATTCATGCCTAAGTATTTCCCGCCAAAATACTTCAATATGTCGTTTGGGGAAGTACTGTATTGTTGGAAAATAGGGTAAAGTTACAGACTTCTGGATCAGATAAGAAATGAATCACCTTTCAACCTGACTCTCTGAAGCTAACAGCAACGACCGGAAATGCTCTGCCCAAGTCTGTGAACGAGAAGGGCACAGGCAGCGACCATCACCCAGTTCCCAGGCTGCCCAGTGGGACCTGGGATGTTACTAGGGCCATTCTCAGAAAAGCTGATTTTTATGAACTTTCTTTGCTTTTTATGGAATTAGACTTTCTTTGTGAAATCTTGAGATGAATTCAGATAAAATATGCTAATATTCACCCATTCCTTTAGGAAAACCCATTGAAATGTTTTCCAGAGAAACATAACCACTATTTTTTATAAAGGAATTTTAAGTCTTTCATAACAAATTAGAATCCTTCCTTCCTTCCTTCCTTCCTTCCTTCCTTCCTTCCTTCCTTCCTTCCTTCCTTCCTTCCCTCCTTCCTCTAAGTGATTACTGAACTCCTATCGTATTATGGTTGTATTATAACAGAACAAACTTAGAATTAAGCATCTACTCTCCCCCTTTCCCAGTCCCAACCCCACGATGCTAGCATCCAACACTAGTCCAAGATTTATATACTAAGTCTACTGTAGAGAATGCTCAGTAATAACTCACAAGGTTAATTCCACAGACAGTCTCCCCCTTGGTCTTTAACATTATATGTTCAAATGTGATCTCACTTTATGGAGCTATCCCAAAATCTAACTTCGGAAGAGGAAGAAGCAAGTTGGCTCTTTTGATACTGGTTAGTATCAGAGGCTATTTTCAAATAGTCGAACTCATGTGCGTCCATCCTGATTTATCTGCCTGAGAGAAGAATGTAATAAAGTATGTAGTGGTAATTTACATGCAAACATACATAAATGTGTACAGTTCCGGGGACCAATCTGGTGGTCTCTTGAGCTGTTGGAATTCATCATGCCCTCTGACAAGCATAGTCATCCCTTGGGACCAGCTGCTGAGATCGTTAACAGTCGTGTTGAAACTTTGCTCACAGAATATTTGGATTGAGAAGACTATTTTTTATGGAGCGCATACGTCTGTAGAGAGGCTAACCCAAGAAGTAAACATCTGGTCTAATTTACACACTGCCACAACTTCTTATTATCTAAGGGCAGCTCGTAGCAAAAAGTTAAGTGCAACTTCATTCAACGTCTTGATCAAGCAGACCATATAATCGATTAATTAATGTTTTCTGGTTTTTTTTCCATCTGCAAGGTGAACATCGTTGAGTAATAAATTTCTGTCTAAATCAATTTAATACTACTTCCTGCAAACATGACTTCACACAGAAATAACATCATAGATGACACTCAGTAATTTGCTAAATGGGCAAATGAGAATATTGCAGGCATTTGACAGTAATAGCATAAGTGATCTCTTCTGATCCTAAGAGTGTGAAGCTTTCGCTTCTGTGTGCTAAATCAGAGAATTAAAATTAATTATTTTCAACCTTCCTAGTGATCTGACTCAAAGCCTGACTTGAGTTCTCAGGGTGTCAAAAGGTCAGTCTGACCACTAGCAAATGCTTTTCAAGTGGGAGGAGGGGCTGCGGGTAAGGGGCAAAGGGGGGAAATTGGGACAACTGCAAATAGCATAAACAATAAAAATGTGTAACTTTCAAAAATATGACTTTAAGTGGTACTTTTAAGAGTCGACTAAAAAAATTAAAATAGAGTCAACTGAAAAAAATTAAAATAAGCTGTCTTTGATTTTATTTTCATCAAAATCTAGACTGCAAATCATGCTGGTGGAAGGCCTGCGCTTTGCATTGTCCAGCTCCGGACACTGGGTTGCCCGCAGGACCCCAGTGGGAGGGAAGGTCGGACCACAGATGTCCCGCGGTTTTTCACACGGTGGTAGCTCTAGAATTCTGCTCACTCGGAGCCTAACGACTCCAGAGAGGATGCTAATCAGCTTTCCAAAACTAAGGAATGCTCTGATTAAGATCATTTGATTTAGAGTCCCCAGTCCTGCCCTAATATTTGCAGACTGTTCACCAGATGTATAATGTTTTTGTAATATTTTCCCAGGAGCAATGCATGCTCCATTCTGTTTCTGAAGGGCCCGTCCCAAAAATGCTGCATGGAAGGTACTCATGCATAAATCCGCTGAGCTCTTTTCAATGCTTCCAAATTCTTTCCTATACACTGATTTCAGGTGTCTCTCACTAGTAAACTGCCTATGAAATCAGTGGGCCCTAATCAATCGTAAACCATTTAATCTCCTATGTTTTACTTAATGAATTGTCAAGAGCAATTTAACACTTTTCATAGCATGCAGTGATCTGTCCTTAGTCTTTGATTTGACAGGTGGGGACCATTCATGGGCTCGATTGCTTCTATAACCTCGATACTTATTCTGGGCTTGGAATACACCTTCAGCATTCTTTTCAAAGCAACATTAAGGAAATCAAAAGGGCCGGAAAAGCCTCTCTTGACAAAGAACATTCTGATGCTTAAGGTGTAAAACAAGGTTGATTTTTTGGTCCTCTTTGTGAATCTGCAGCTGCATAACTTGATATACCTTTTAGACAAAGTGTCCGCATGCTGTGTCGACAGCAGAGTATGAAGAACACCAACATTTAGGTCCTCAGTCTGTTCCACAGCTAAGTTATATTTAAGATTCAGTATGTCCTCATCGTAATCAATAATGAAATCTATATTTTAGGAGACCTACTGCATCTTCTGCAATTCTTACCTTGAAAATGATCCAGGTTATCTAATTAGGCTTTTGGTACAGAGTGTAGATAATACGTTATTTGCAGGTTTTACTTGCTATATGAGAGAAAAGCACTCTCCACAGTAACATCTTTTCACACGGACCAGTGACAGCCACTTTTGGACTCTTTTTGTCCATGCCCTACTCAGTCTGGGCTCTCACTAGGAATGGCCAGCCCATGCCTTCGGAAGTGTCAGCCACCTGGGCCTCTCATCTCTAGGAGCGTCTGCGAATAGTCCAAATGCAATGGTCCACTCCCCAGCCTGGCACACCTGTCGTCGGAGCCTCCTGCCGGTGGGTGCTTTTCTCCAGGATTCTGCGTTCCATTGTCCCTTCCCAAACTCCCCCTCCATTATCTATCAACTTTCTACACCCTCGGCTTTGTCATAAAATCCCTCTTCTCCTTCTGTGCTGTTCCTGAGACACGCGAGTCCTGCTCCCTCCTTTCCCCAAAGGTTCAGCCTCTCTGCCGGCTTTCTCGGAGAGAGTCGGTTCGGTTCTTTCACATTTTTAAGCCTTCAATTCTGATGGAAGTGTCCTCATTTCCCCATCTCCCCTTTGCCACGTCCAGACAACTATTTGTCTAGCTGTATATCAAAATTGCTTTCTTCCATGTTCCTTCTATTTGCTATTCCACCCGTAACTTCACCTCCTTTCTGGCATTTAACAACCTCATGATCTCCACCCGCCACACGTCTCCATTTATTAAGGACTCTGTGTTTTTCCATTGCCTTTTCTCCACAAAATGTCAACTTCTGATCAATCAAAACAGAAATCTTCTATTCCTGAGCTGCTGAAGGTTACAGGCGAGAAACTGGACTGTGGCTATGAAAATTTTAAAGGATAGCAACCTTCTCTGAGGCCCACAGCCATGATCTCTTCCTAACACATGTATTCTATTTTCTCTTTCCACTCCCCCGAAAGCCATGACTATTCTGTTCAGTTTTAGCTTCAAGTTTTACTTTTTCTAGAGGAAAGTGACATTCTTACGTTTAAATTTCCTCAACTCTGTCCTCCCCACTCCTTCAAACAAACTTACATCTACAGGTTTTCTTACTATTTTTCCCTAAGTCTCAAAAGAATACACATCTATTCAAAACAAATCCCTACCAATCTTTTGATGGTAACCTGGACTTCTTCTCCTCTAGGAGCCTGAACAATTAGATCCGAGCTCCTCAGTCTATGGTGCAAACCAGCTCTCTCCTCTACCCAGAGTAGACAGAAAACACTTTGGTAAAATACAGTGTAAATGAATTAATATAAAAATAAAACTAAATAAAGGACATAATATTAGCCTACTGATTAGACTCTTGGGTGTGGTGGCAAAATCAAATTGCTATAATTACTTGGTTACTTTTTTGTCAGAATCACTAACTCCTACACTAGCTTTACCCAAAATATTTAGAAATAATAAAATCTCTCAACTCCTCAAAAGCATTTAAATTGAAAAAGAACCTGCATTTCCTTTCTGGTCCTCTCACTTCAGATTCTCAGAAAACCTCTCCTCACTGGAACTTGGACGCAGAGCAGGAGCTGGCCTGCCAGTGAGCAGCGAGTGTTTCTCCTTCCGCAGCTGCATGTTCGAGTCCAATCTGGTGCACAACTGGATTCCCTGAAGGGCACACTGTCCTATCTTCTCTGAGCCCCTGTCCCTCTCCCCTTTCACACCTACGTGGGGAGTGTAAAGACATCTAAGGGTGACTTCATTTCCCCAAATGGGGGAGTGGGGGAATAACTTAAGTATATACACACGCACACACACATGCACACATCTATTTTGAGCATCCTCTCTGAAATGGCACAAATATCATCTTAAAAAGATATTTATTTATTTAGTTTTAGAGAGAGAGGAAGGGAGGGAGACAGAAAGGGAGAGAAATACTGATGTGAAAGAGAAACATCAATGGCTGCCTCTCGCACACACCCCAACCAGGGACTGAACCCACAGCCCAGGCATATGCGCCAACCAGGAATGAAACTGGAGAACTTTCTCCTTGTGGGATGATGCCCAACCAACTGAGCCACACTGGTCAGGACTGGCACAAATATCTTATCATTGGAACGCTAAAGATACGTGTGATCCCAGGACTTTGTGGTAAACTAAACAGTGCTTATATAGTTTAGCAACTATAGAGACAAGTGTACTAGTTATCAATCAAGACCATTAAAGTACAGCTAATTTGTGCATGTGTTATTTTGATTGTGTCTACATATTTATTTAACAAACATATGTATACGTAAAAATTAAAAAGCAATTTTAGATAATTTAATTGTAAAAAAGTTTGTTACATCTCTTAACTAGCTTGGCCCTTGACTGTTGGACTCTATGACTGTTTCATTATTTTGCTACTGTATAATCTATCAGCCATTTCTAATCATACATATTTCACCAAAGATTTGAATTCCACATCCTAAACATTTAGGAAAGTATGTCTTTAGGCAAAATTGCTCTTTATTTAGCTTTGCTAGTCTGAGAAAAATCAAAGACCATGCATTAGTAAAGAAATAAAAGAAAATTTGAAAATATTATAACATGAGCCTTTCAAATATTTTTAGTGGGAAGCGGTGCCAGGGAGCAGTGACCGGGTAAAGTGTGAACTCACAGCTGTAAATGCTGGGAGGCGCCGTGCCCGGTGGGACGGAGCCAACATGCTGCAAATATTTTTCACCCACGGCAGTTATACACCTGACCACCGATCTGCATAAATGGGTCACACACGATGCTCATGAGCACCTAACTCATTTGTCTTTGAATTTCAAGTCAGTATCAGTCAAGCACCGGGAAATGGTCAGAAACAAATACGCTGATAACAGCTTGCATTTTGTTAACTGAACATACCCCAATCTTCACATCTATTTTAGAAAACAGTACCTCATCTGAACTTCCATGAGGACAGTGTGGTGGAAAAGAACATCTGTGTACTGGAGAATGTCCCAGAAAAAGGAAAGAGCAGCATGGCCCCCATGCGGTGATTTACCTTTGGAAGCAGCTGACACCCTGGGAAAAGCAAATCGTGAAGGAATCGTGAAGGAATAGTGAAGGAATAGTGAACGTGGCTTTAAAAAGAAGCACCTTTGATGGATAAGCACTCTGGAAAAATGGAAATCTCTTAAAATTAAACTAGCTAAGGCCATCATGTATTCTTCTATTACAAATTTCCAATGGCTATAAATGTAGACAATATACACAAATTGTGCAACTACTGAAAGATTTAAATAAGGAATAAAAACATTTTATTATGCAACTTTGAACCTTTAATAATGATTGTGTGAAGGCTGTTTGATGCTGACCACGCACTTTATTTCAGGATGAAGGTAGCATTAAAATATTGATTTAATAAATAGAATTACTTTTTCTGAAACTCTTCTTTGGCAAGCTCATATCTTGAAACCACAAAGTAGAAATTTAAAATTTTTAAATAGAAAATGGAATAACCTTGTTCCATGTCTAGTACACAGTAGAAAAATGATAATTAAGAAAACAACCAGAAACAGTGTGTGACTGTGTGCGTTTGTGTGTAGAAAAAGAAGGTAAAAGAAGCAAATAACCACAGTAGCATTATTTTTTGAATTCTGTATAGCTTTTACAAATGAATTTCAAATGACATTTCCATAACATTGTGGTTTTTTTGGAGAGGATTCTGGAATAATTTGCTTTAGCCATAACATATTGCTAATAATAGTCTCATTTGTATTTTTCCTAGTTTCATGTAAATCTTCTGCTCTTTCTCTTTTGTGTAACTGCTGTCTCATCAGATGTATAAAGTTACGTGCTCCCATAAGTACAAATTTAGTTATCTCTGCATTTTGAGCTACAAATAGTATAATTATTTTAGTTTTTGTGACTAGTTCATTTCCTTAGCATAGAAAATAATCACAAGAACTCGTGCTCTTTGAAGGGCAAAAACATGCCCTGCACTGGTACGGAGAAATGTACCCAAACATAATAAGAACAGATGCTTTGCTCTGGAGACTTCATCTCATCAATTTGTATTTTAAAGTTCTTTAAATAATGAATGCTCTTAAAGCAGAAAGATAATTCAGTCTCCAAGCTCTGGTGACTGAACTATCAAACCAAACAAAGCAGAGGATGTTTAAACTCATTTTACATATTCTGCAAATTATTCTCCTGTAAACAGTATCATATATATATATTTCAATAAGTATCTATTAAATTTCTTTGAAATTACCAAGAAAGAATATGCCATATTTTCCATTCCATTCAGATATAATTCAGAAAGAATTTTTGCACTAATCCTCAGTTAACCAAACTATTAAACCGTCTCCAAGACATGCATAACATTTGTAATACATTTTGTTGGTCTCTTGATAACATATTTTTAAAGTATACCCCAAATATTGTTATGGCTTCTATTTTCTATTAATTCTGTGAGAAAGAATCCACTCTAATGTTTATTCATGAACTTGGTTAAATTCACAAGTGATGATAAATGTTTGGCATCTCAACTATTTGCTTTTTTTACTTAAAATGCTGAAAATTATAGCACTTGTAGGGTGGCAAAATTCTTAAATGTAGTCATATGTATTTTCATGAAACATTAAATTGCTAACTATATAATATATATCTTTAAAAAATTTTAGCACTTATTTTGTTAATATTAGGGATAAATATAGTTAACAGGAAATTTTAAAAAGCACTAAATAAATAATTTTGTCATGCGAGACTTAAAAAATTGTTTGTTGGGGAAACATACAACTTGCAAGCAGCAGACGAGAGTTCTAGTCCCAACTGTGCATTACTCAGTTTCCAAAAACTCCCCCTCACATTTCAACAGAAAGAAAGGAAACACAGCCAATGATATTCTACATGTAAAATTCCATCAGAATACCTTCTTATGGAATTTTATTTATTTTAGAAATAAATAAGTACCATTTAAAAAAAATGAAAATACAGGGGCACCAGCACACACAGAAATTGAAATAAACCAGAGGTAAAACATTATTTCATATAAACCAATTTCCCTAAACCTTTGTTAAGAAAACAAATTAAATAAATAAAACATAATAGCAAAGCTAATCCTAATATAAATGTGTGATGAAATAAAATGTAGTAGAAAAATAAAACACCATTATATTTGGACAAGTTGCACAATGTCTTTCTGAGCATGGAGCCTAACAGTTCACGTGCAAACCAGCACGTGGCCCCATCTGCCTGCAGGCACCAGGAGCCGCGAGAGAAAGGGAAGCTGGCTTCCCAAACCACTGCTCGGATGAAAACCACGCGCCTTCATCATCTGGTGTCCGGCCCATCAGAATGACACCACGCGCTGGCATGCCTTCCTGCTGGCTGCAAGAGCCAGTCAAGTTTGAAACACTAATTTATTTGAGTGGATTTGTGTCGGCGATGCTGGTTCACTGTCTTGGCAAATGCTTTCCAAAAGAAACTGCTGAGTGTGTGCTTTGGGGTATAAAGCTGGGAAAATAGAACCTCGATTCTTCATGGATCAACCACACATTGTGACATTTGATAAAAAGGTAAGTTAAAAAAAGAAAGAAAGAAAGAAAGAAAAAGTCCTACTATGATAACAATCTCCCATAAAGAAACTAAAACTTAAAAAGCAAGTGTTGGTGAAGTTGTTAGCAACCCCAGAAACCTTCAAAACTTGATCTATTGGAAAATGTCGTCCTATCAGATTCACTCATGGGACACCTTCCAAACCAAATATGCGTTAGAATGCAAACTAAATATGCATCTGATCATTCAGATCATTGTGCACCTAGAGATTTGTCAGACCATCTGAAGTGCAGAACATCCATAATTATCAGAATTTTTATAAGAACTGTAGGAACTGATACATATATAGAAGGACCCCTAAAATTCATAAAACTTTTGAATATATTGGGTTTATCTTATCACCAAAAACCTGTCGCATATTGACTCTGCACAGAATACGATGTTAGGCACTCAAAGTTTTAGTGTTCGTGCCCCCAACTACAGCCCCCCAACTACACACGCACACGCTCACATTCGCTTTCTTCTCCGGAGACAGCCCCCCCCCCACCCCAACCCATAAGCGGGACTCATTTTTCTCTAGTCACGCTGCGGCGCTGCCGCAACCGTTGCTGCCTTTAATACATCTTGTAGCAGCCGCACCTCCTCTGCATTTACGGTTTTATTCCGGGTGGTAGGGGCCTGGGGCAGGGCTGTCCTCTGTAGTCCCTTTAAAAACAGCTTGTCTGATTGAGGAAAAGGGAAAAGGACTCATGGACACGGACAACAGTGTGGTGATTGCTGTGGGGGGTGGGGCAGGTATAAGGGGACTAAATGGTAATGGAAAAATATATAATAAAGATTATATATTAAAAATAAAAATAAAATAACTGTATTACATAAAATTAGAGAAAAAATTCCATTTCATTATATATTTTTTAAAAAGCAGCTTGTCTGGTTACAGAGTTCTCCACTGAAGATCATTTTCTCCAGATGGATGAGGCCTTGACTCCATTCCCTCCAGCGTCCAGTGAAACTGTATCTTCCCACGAACACAGGTTCGGTTTACTTGGTAAAAAAGAACGCACGAGGGGTCCTACACGGGGGTCAGTGGCAAGGGCCCATATTCCCTCCGTCTGTGTGTGCAGCGGCTAGGGGGGTGATGGGTAATGACACGCGGAGCTGCCCCGCTGTCCTCAAGCGAAGGTCCTTCTGTGCCCAGTCTCCCGCTCAGTTACGCTCTGCACGGGGCCTCTGACTCCAGCTCCAAACGTCTCAGGAGGCTCACCGCGCAGCCCGCCTCTCCCCCCTGCAGACCCTTTTGTAGCCTGTTCCAGGGTGCGGGCTTCTCTCTCGGGTCAGCTGGCATTCTGCTCCCTTCCATGTTGGATCTCTTAAAACTTCCGAGAATTTTCCTGTATCAGTAAGCGTCCCCTGCTCTCATTCCCTTATCTTTTGTAGATGCATTTCTTTATTTGCTTTTATTCTTTAATTGCGCTGGAGGCTTAGACGGGTCCAAAAGCCCACATAAGTGTCCTATCTATCTTCTTATGATGCACCCCTTCCCCGATCATTTGAGTTACACCCTATTATAAAAAGACTTACACAACTCAGGTTCACAACTTCATGTGCTTTCTGAACTAACTGATTTGTTCTAAATGAGCTGTTGATCTATTCAAGTGCTAAGAAGTCACTGCTTAAATTAGTTTCCAACCTCTAAGTTACTCTCTCCTAATAATTCTCCCTGTAAATAGTTTATATTTATATTTCAAAATAAAATTTCCTATTTCAAACATTTATATTTCAAAATAAATTCAGAATTGCCTTGTCGAGTCACTCTCCCATTTATGAAATCATGCTGGCCTTTGATTAACCAGTGTACTTCATTAATTAATTTGTCTCTATCATTATTTTTTACATTATTAATCACCTTACATCATCAATCTCCAGTCTCATCTTCCTTGAAAACAGTCTACGTGGCATCCAGAATTATCATTCTATGATTCAAACTTAATCATGAAACTTCCCTGCTTAAGCAGTTGTTAGAGAATGTATCTGATATCCAGATTCCTTGGCCTAATACTAGAAGGGCTTTTGTGATGTGCCCTCTGCCTACCATTTCAGCATCATTTATCACCCTCCTCTGTAGGTGCCCCATGGTTGGGCCCCACCACACTCGTGACACCTTTTATGCAACGTGATTGATCAGGGCCTGGATCTGTTTGCATATTGCTCTCTCTTTGTATAATGGCTTCTATCCTATCCCTTCGCTGACGGACGACTGTAAAACTTGGCTCAAACACTGCTTCCTCAGCAAAGACTTATCTGACCTCTCCAGAGAGAAATTAAGAGCTTCCTCCTACAGGGCCTAGCCCATAACTCTATAAAAGTGTAGGTACTTAGCCCATGTTTTCAAAATAGAAGTGAACAAGAGAGAAGGAAGGGGTGGAGGGAGGGACAGAAGGAGGGAGGGAAGGAGGAGAGAAGGAAGGAAAGTAGCTTCTAGCTTAGAAGCATGTGATGCATTGTTCTAAATGGGAGTCTATGGGATTATAATATATTTTCCCAAATACTCTTTGTGATAATGGAATAAAGATTCTGATTTAAAAAGAATCCTAATCTTTTACCTGCAATGAAATAAATTTACATACTATTAATTCCAGAACATATGTCATCCTTTCTCATACCCTGGTTACATGACCAGTCTTCACAGAGATAAATTTATCATTGTAGTTTATACTTATTCAAGCTTTTTAGCACCAAAACTTCTCTTATCACACCTTTTTTCTGTCTAGTTTATATTTTTCAATGTCTTACTCTCACTGAACTGTTTTTGGTTTGTTTTTTTTTTGTTTTGTTTTGTTTTGGTTTTTTAGTTTGAGATGGCCAGTCTTTGCAAAGTCCTATTTTCTCCCATTTTTTCTCTCTATTCATCATGACTTCCTTATCCAGTCTGACACAAAATCCATTATTCCAATAAATGTTTTATCAAAATTGTCAATTCTCTTCTCTGTTGCATTCTCATGACAATAGTCTATTTCAAGACTAACTGTCCACATTCTCACTCCTTCTATATTCGAGCATCTGCATATTTCTAGAGGATACCCCACAACTGCACAACCGGCTTGGAGTTCTAACACCAACTAGGTTTTAAACACCGGTGAGATAGGCATGTTCACGAAAGCAGGCATCTGATTCTCCGGGGCAGCTAGTTCAAACTTTCCGAGTCTCCCCAAATCTGCCTCCTTTGCCTGCTCACCTTAATCATGAGAACGTGCATAACGTCCAATTTTACTGAGAACAACACTGTCATTTACAAACTTGTCCATCCATCCTTTCTCCCTCTGACATTGGAGCCTGATGTACTTTTTTGGAGCGTTTTGTACTTCGGAGAGGGATGTCTCTCTGACATCCCCATGTTCTCTGGGCTTTATCTCATTAAATCCTCAGCGCTCTTTCTTCATCAGTTATATCCCGTCTTCCTCAGATTCTTCTTTTCTGTTTTCCCTCTTCAGCATGTAAACATGCTTACATCTCTCCTAACATTACTGAAGTGTTTTTTAAAGCCCTATACTTTTTCGCCCTATATTTGACATTTAAACCTCTTGTAACCTGGTGCTGCCTATCTGTCAAGCGAAAATGCCCACGGCCAGACCGACATACCTGCACACCGCTGAACACAGCAAGCAATTTGCAGCCTCACGGGCTTGATCATCCTTACGGAGTCACCTGGCTGCCTACGTTCCTCGGTGACTATGCACCCCGTGTTCTGTGTCTGAGTGGGATTTTCCTTCTTGCTTCTCGTTTACTCCCATTTCTCCGGTCAGTTCTATGCCATGCCCCTAAGATGTGCATCCTCTGCTCTCTCGGGTTCCACACAACACATTCTCCTTGAGTCACTTCCATGTCCCTGATGTCAACAATTACTTATAATCGGGGGACTCCATTACCTTACCTCACTTCTACTGAAGATAACCCTCTTAATTTAAAAACCCACAGTCAGGTCACTCAGGAGATGCCCCAAACTATTAAACTCTGCCATCCTCTACATCCTAGCTGAATTCTGTGCAGACGCTAACACAGATCAGGCCTCAAGGTAATTTCTCACCAAGGTTGTAGTGCCAGACTTACTCTGTTCCCTCACCCTCCACACTCAATTAGTAATCGCACTCTGTACTCCTCCCTTCCTTTGTAAAAGGTCCTGAGTTGCAAAGTCCTTCTTTTGGACAGTACCCTTTTTCACATGGGTAATTTCAAAAGTTCCTACATTTTTCTGTACCTCTGGATTTGCCCTCCTCCACCCTACAAGTAAAGTTTTTCTTTTTCGAAAACAAAAATATGATGATGCTACTTTCCTGGTTAAAAATCTCCAACAATACTCTACTAAATCCAAGATAAAGGTCAAATGCCAAGTGTAACATACATGGCCTTACACAACCTGACCTTTCCTTATCTCTCAAGCCTTATCTACATCCCTTTCTCTTAGCCTCCACATTATGAAATTTTATGATTCTCTCTTCCTGTTCCCTCCATTAAAATATAAACATAATGGGGAGGATCATATCTAACTCTTAATATCTCAAGGTCTTTGGCACAAGGTTCTTTGTGATAAATATATGTTGAACAGTTGGATAAAGATGTGTGAAATCTATCACTTGTTAATATTAACTCAATTTCATGTTTGAAATTGAATTAATTTAAATTAATTCAAGAAGAATACAACCTCCCCCAAGAACTTTCTATATATAAGATAAATGCTTGCCATCCATATGTCAATTACTAAAAAAATAAGAAAGCAATTCTGAGGAAAAAGAACAAAGCCAGAGGTATCACACTATCTGACTTCAAATTATACACCAATCTGCGATAATCAAAGCAGCATGGTTTTGGCAGAACAATGGACACGCAGACCAATGGAACAAAATTGAGCTCCTAGAAATAAAACTACAGGTAAATGGGCAAATCATTTCTGACAAAGGAGCCAAAATCATACAATGGAGAAAAGAAAGCCTCTTCAATAAATGGTGCTGGGAAAATTGAAAAGCCACATGAAAAATAATGAAACTAGATTACAGTATTTCCCCATGCACAAAAATTTATTCAAAAATCTAAATTATCTCAATGATGACAAGGTAGGGCAAAAGTAGGTTTACAGTCTTAAGTACATAAAATGCAGAGTTGATTCTTGTATTATTATTTATTAATTATTGTCTCATTTTCCGGACATACAACACCTACTTTTGCCCCATCCTGTATTTCTCTTGCAGTTAACTCTAGCAGAAACTAATCAAAACCTGTTTCTTTTTTTTTTTAGTATCAAAAATGTTATAGTGGCTTGTATAATAAGTATATAAAATAATCTAATGATGAATTAAATTTTGATTATACATGAGTATATGAACAGTTTTAATTATTTGTATAGTCATTGTCACGTGTTCTATAACCATAAAATTGTTATTAGATAGAACTTGTTTTCTAGGTTCAGAATGCATGTGGCACGTGTAGAAATTTAGAAAAAAATATTTACTAATTTGAAAGAGACAGAGAGAGATTGCTTTGTTGTTCCATTTATTTATGCATTCACTGATTGACTCTTCTATGTGCCTTGACTGGGGATCAAACCCACAACCTTGGCATGTTCGGACTGTGCCAGCTGAGCTAGCTAGCCAGGACCAGTATTTTTAAAATATTGCAGGAATGGCAATATTCTTCTTAATGATGGTACAAACTGTTTTGAGTTTTTTAGATTATTTTAAATTAACCAAAATGTTGGTCTCCTCTGATATTGAATTTGATAACATCAACTCCACTGTGTTTTAAGTGTATTTCCAGATCCCTTATCAATTTGAGCTAACAGGCTAACCCTAGCCTGGGCCAAAATACACTCTAGAAAAGGGGAAATGTGGACTTATTTCTACTGAGTTGGTACAATTTGAACTCAATAGAATTCAGTATTTCTGACAAGTCCTAAACGGAGGAGTCCAAAAGGTTATATCATTAATTTCTGGGCTTTCACCCAGAATTCAAACTCACAAGTCAGCATCATGTTTTCTACTAAATTCAGCATTGATTCTGGCCTCCATGTTATTTCATTCTTTTGGTAAACTTATGTGGTATAAGAGTTGATAGAAGATAACTGTGTATTATGCTTAGTAGCTTATTTAGAGAAACATGCATTTTCATTTAAGAACAACAAGGGTGAAAAGTTTTGTATCTGACCTCTATAATTATATTTCTCTAATCTCTTTTCCTAATTCTCATCAAAAAGAATCAGCATTTCCTAAAGGGAAAAAAAAGTGCATTCAAAGACCCAATTTCTGGGTCATATGTATAGCATGTCAGGAATTCTAACACTTCTTAGGATTAAATTTTAATAAAAATATTTACAAAGAGTTTTTGTTTAAGAGCAGCAGATGAGAAAAGCTTCAGGATAACACTTTTCCTTGAGGGGATAGAAGAGCTCTCAAGATCCCTGTAGATGTGATCAATGTCTCATGTTCTCCTAAGGGTTTTGCCACCTTTGTTACTATCCATCAGCCAACTTCATAGATGAGCAGAGATGACAGATGGGACTGTGTCCCTCCCCACAAATTCACGTTAAATCCCTGGCCCCCAATGTGATGAGGTATGGAGATGGGGCCTGTGGCAGGTGTGTAGGTCCTGAGAGTTGAGTCCTCCGGAGGGAGTAGTCCCTCACAGGGACAGACCAGGGGGCATGCTCTCTCTCTCTCCCTGTCATGTGAGGAAGCAGCAAGAACATGGTCATCTCTGAACAGATACCATGTCTGCCAGCACTTCGATCTTGAACTTCCCAGTCTCCACAGTTTGAGAAATGAATGTCTCGTTTAAGTCACTCCGTCTATAATACTGTGTTATAGCAGCCTGAGCTGACTAGAACTTGGAGGCATTAATTTCACTGCTCATTTTCAGATCAGAAGAGGCATATTCAATTAGGAAATTTGAATAAACAATATATGGATAAAGTAAATCATGCCTCTTTACATATTTACCTGCTATGTTGTCAACGAGACTTTACAGTGAAACCATTGAGTGGTGACTAGTAAAACCATTATTAATCAAATAGCATGTATTAGTGTGAAATATGTATGTTTTTAAGTACATATAAAACTACTTGTATTTTATACTTAAGAAGAGGGAAGAAGAGGGAGAAGGAAAAGGTGCACCTAATTTTATTTATGTATATAAATGGAGAAATCAATACTTACATCTTTATAGTCTTTCCATGAATAATACATATTGGGCTTTTCCCCCATAGAAATGAATGCATTGTTTATGGTTGTTATAGAGCTTCTTCTACATATGAATGACATTTACAATTTCTATGTTAAAATATTGTAGGTCAGGTTCTAATTGCTAATATATCTAAAATGTCTGCCTCTTAATTCATTAAATGCTCTAAAGTCTACCCAACCACCTGCTGTGACTGAACAACCAGTGAACCATTTACAACACTGCTTACAACGTTGCATCGAGTCCCACCTGCAGGAGAAGGGGGAACAGGGACGACTGCCCTCGGGAATTGCACACATGACCCTGCATTGTCCAACCTCCTCCTCTCTTCCCGGTTTCATTCCTTACCATTCCAGATTTAAATCACCCGCAGAAACTCACACGGTTGGCTTAGCTCATAGCATGATTGCTTTGTGAGATCACTGGAGTCTGTGAACAGGGATGACTTCAACGCTAATCGATTTGTTACCTACTTGAAAGAGATTCAAGGTCACTTATGACTCTTGGCTAGGTACTGATGAAGCGCCGGTGATTAAATTCAGCACAATCCCAGAAACATTTATTCTCATGTAAGATAAGCTGTTGTTCCACTTTACTAATTTGGTTTAAGCAAGGGACTGCTGAAATAACCCTAGAAGAATTTACGGAGAGAGAAAGAGCAAACACCTAGGTGAGGGGAGAACACAGGACCGTGGGGCAGGTAAGAAGCCTGGGGCACAACTGTCGTGACGGGCGGCAGTCTCTAGAGTGTAGCAGGCAGCCCGGAGGTGGCTGTGAACCTGGTGTGCCTGCAGGTCACAAAATCCCCAAGGAGCAGAAACTTACAGAGGAAGAATGTGGGCAGAAGTCAGCATCAGCTCCGGCATGTCCTCAGCAGTGGGAACCTGCGGACACAATGGCTACAGGCCAGCCTAGGATTTTAATATTTAAGTCAAGCATTACAAAATTTAAGTGTGTCAGAACTGGAGAGGTTTATTATTTAAGTGAGGATTTCAAATCTTTTACTTATATTTACACAGATAGTTTTTAGGATGATTATGTGTGGTATGGTATTAAAGCTGGTAAGGGTGGGTAAAATATCTATCCCTCAAAAGCACCTGCGCCTTCTACGAAAATCGAAGAATACAACCTCCCCAAGAAATGTCAGCAAGTTCGAGAGAATGTTCCGTCCTTCAGTGGGAGGGGAGGCCAAGGCTGCACAGGAGCCACAGCTCAGGCTGCTGTGGGTGCTTGCGCGCGGGGCAGGGGAGGGGGGTGGGCCCTGGCCGCCCCTGGAGAGAGGCGCAGGGCTCCGCGGGAGTGAAGATACCTGGGTGACTTGAGTCCGTGCCATCCATCCCAGTTCACGAAGACCAAGCTCGGGCCTGTGAGGCCTGGACCTGCTTAGGACAGCGGTTAGGGTTCACTGAAGGTGGCCCTCATTACTTGTGATCATACAGCCCAGGCAGGAAGCTGAACGAGGAAGCGTCTCCAAATGCTGCCCTTTCGTAACTACAACCATCATCCGCCGCAGTGGGACATCCAACTTGTTCTTTTTGTAAAGGTAGAAAAAGTGGAAGCCGCAGGGCATAAAGGCCTTGACCACCACAAGGATAAAACACAACAGCTAGTATTTGTCAGGCCCTGGAGGGCTCTCCCCATTCACCTCGGCCGGGCCTCTAACTGCGCGACCGGCTTGTACTTCCCAAACGCTGCGAGGTCCGCGTGTCTCTGCGCATGCCTGTACGTCGCATGTGCTTTTCACACATTTGTGATACATCTCTTTATCTTTGCCATCCCTGGCCATCTTGAATAACAAAGAAAAATTTTCGTTTATATTTATATTTTGATGAAACAAGTTTAAATTAATATAAAATCCTTCATTTAAATGTCTCACGATGCTTTTACCCAGCATCAAAGCAATAAATTATAGAAGGGAAAAGGCGCATTAACACAGTTTTGAATTGAAACGTGGTTTTAAAAAATACATATTCAGTCTTTGAAGTATCAAAAGTGTGATTGCTGGGGAGAGGGGTGGGTGGTAGTGGAAGAGGGTATTGGGGGGAATAAATGGTAATGGAAAAATACAATAAAATAATGTAAAAATGCACAAGCCCTAATGATTGTAAAACTACTCATCAAAATTTATTAAAATATATAAAACCTTTTCATTTAACTTCATAGAAAAAGGCTAAGCATTTTGCAAGTCAAGTAGAGAATGTATTTTCAGTAGAAAATTCATGTCCTACTTGTCACAATAAAAGACTATTAAAGAAAACAAACGCGTTTTTCACGGTGATGTAGGATATGAAATATGCACCCCAGAATGTACTCTAAGGCATGACTCCATTTACATTTAAACCATATCAGCATTCCTCTAGACAAAGGTCATGCAATTCTACACTTAAAAATAATTTCATGCTCTTTATTAACAGTTTTGTCTTAATTTTTAGCTACTTCCATTGGCCATGAAAACTTGTCCTTAAATCTATTATCTGTACTAAAACTAGAATATAATAACAAAAGTTTAGGGTATGACAACTAGTGGAGGGGGGTTAAGGGGTGGAGGGACTGAGCCAAAAGGGAAAGGGACTCATGGACACGGACAACAGCATGGTCATTGCTGGGGGCAGGGAGGTATAAGGGGACCAAAAGCTAATGAAAAAATACCATAAAGATTAATTAAAAAATAGGATATCATAATAGGAATGGCTTATGAGGCATCCCATGTATTCCATTATAGATATCATATATACATATAAATGTATTTATATCACATGTAATATATATCTCCCTAATGGCAAAGATGACAGCTATAAATTAGAATATACAGAAGCCTTAATTATATTTTTCAGCAAAACAGTTTTTTTCTTTATTCAGCAGAGAAAAGCTTTATACTTACATAAAAAATATAAGCTGGAAAACAAAGTAGCTTTTCACTACATTTAATAACAGAGTTTTATTCTTCCTAATAGACTTCTTTATGAACAGTTTGAAAAGGGGACTAAGCTGTAACACTCGCAAACAGAAATGGAATTTTCAAATGCCGTATCTCTGCATCCAGAACAAGCTGAGGAATAAAAACAATAAATCCTGCTCACAGTGACTCATAGTTGCACCACCACTTATTTTTTTAAGACTACTTTAAAATATCTCATCATTTTAGCATTCTTTTGAGAAAAGCTTTAAAGTAGCCGTGGTTGCTTACGAATGTCTTGACCTTTTCTTCACCTTCTCCACAATTTTGTCTGACTCCTTTACAAATTTAGATCTCAAGATAGCCTTCATTTCTTCTAGAAGCCTTTCCCCATGGCCCTTGGGATGATATTGGAAATCCTCCCCTCAGGTTCCACAGCACCCTCGAACTTCATCTTCTCACTGACCAAGCTGAGGCGCAGCTGCCTGTCTGTCTGTCCACTTCTTTAGACCATGTGCTCCACGTACATAAAAACTGTGGTTTGCTTTTCATTATATTCCCAGTTCTTTACACGCACTGTTAGCTTTGCATAGAACTCAGTAAATATTTGTTAAATTAAAAATACGAATTTAAACAAATCTGCACAATAGTCGATCTAGCCGATTCCACTCCATGCTATTTCTGGGACACATTTCTAACCACCCTGAGGCATACCCAAATGAGCCATTGTTAACACATGGGGACATGGCCTCCAATCTCATTCCAAAATCTTATCACCTAGTAAAGGTCACCACTGTGTCAATGATAACCCTGTATACGACATCGTCATTTCTCAAAGCTAATGAAAACATTTGTTCCAGAAACAGAAAACCTCTGTGTTTTATCACTTTCCTGAGATGATCTGGGATTTAAGCAAAAGAGAGAGGTACACGTAGACTATTATAGCAATATTGCTCAAGGTCATGGACAGGAGCACATCATTCATGGCGTGAATCCTTAGGAAAAAACAGTGCAATCATGCAGATGGTGACATAAAGTTGATCTACAGGGGAAGCACCTAAAGTGCCCATTGAGAAATAATAGGCAAAGCCAAGACTGAGTCTTTGAAAGTCAAACAAAAGCAGGTTTTGTATAACGAACAGAAGGGAGAAAAGGTCAAGTGGAAAAAATAACACCCCTTAGATTTGTTGACAAGGAGGTCAATAAACCTGGTAGTAAATTTTTGTGAAGCTAGCAGAGGCAATAAAAGAAAGGAGAAGAAAAATTATTAGAAAAATAGTAATGAAACTTTAGTCAGATAGTTTTTTAAATTAAAGAGATAATGTGATTCATGCGAACAATATATTACAAATATACAAAGAAAATACTAACATCGAAATAGAAAATTATGCAAAGATTGCAAATAATTCATAAATAAAAATAAATTTTGCTGATAATATAAATAATTTTCAATCTTGGAATACAATTATAAACAATTTTTAAATGAGATATCATTCATCACCAACAATACTGGTTAATTTGGATTTTTTTTTCCTATTGAGGAGGTAGAAAAATGAATTCATTCATTATTGGTTGGAATATAAACTGATACAGCATTTACGTAGAAATCAATAATGCATCGGTATTTCAAAATATTCAATATACCTTGAAAGAATAAGTTAATATGTAAGACCAAGCGCTGTAAAAATACCCAGAGCTGTGATCAAATATGTAAAGGCATATTTTTTTGTTTTATTGTGTTATGCTTTATTGTACTTCAAAGATATTGCATTGTTTAGCAATTGAAGGACAAGATCCTCTACCAGTAAAAGCATCACAACCTGCTGAAGCCTCAATTGATGGGTAGCATTTTGGGGCAATAAAATATTTTTTCATTAAAGTATGTACATTGCGTTTTTAGCTGCAATGCTAATGCACACTTAGCAGACTACAGTGTAGTATAAACAAACTTGGATGTACACTAGGAAACCAAAACCTTGGTGCGACTCTCCTGTAGCATCTGGAACTGAACCCACACTGCCTCCCAGGTGTGCCTGTGTGCGCAGTCGCCCCTGGGTATCCGCAGGAGGGCGAGAGTGTCTGTTCCATGGCCCTCTGCACAGATACCCAAACCCACGCATGCTCAGGTCCCTTATAGGAAGTGCAGTAGTTTTTGCAGATAACCTATGAACATCCTCCCATAAACGTTAAATCACCTACAGATTACTAATACCTAATACAATGTAAATGCCACATAAATAGTTGTTATATTGTTTTGTTTAGGAATAAAGATGGAAAAACCAGTCTATATACGTTCAGTACAGATACAACCAATGTAGACGTGACTACACAGTACACGTCAGCAATAACGTGCCTTTTTTTTTCAGTGCTTTTTGATCCACAGTTGCTTGCATCCAATCTGAGGATGCAGAACCCACGGATACGGCTCTCAGGATACATCAGTGAACAAAACAAAGGTTTCCACTTTCAAAAGCTTACATTCTAACGGGATGGGAGGGGGGAAGGAGCACACAGATAATGCGGAATAAACAAAGCAAACGCATAAATTACACAGTACATTAGAAAGAAGACTCCAAGTTTTACAGCCAAAAATGGAAGAGTGGTGTCAGATCAGGGAATACAAGCGGCTTGGCTGGAGTGGGGCCGGGGGTGGCGCTGGCCCTATAATCTGTGACCATCTGGGTAGATGGGCCGCGCTGAGCAAAGGCCAGAATAGGGCAGCGGAGTTAGTCTCAGTAATTCGGAAAGAAAAGAATCACGGTGAGAAAGAATGTAAGGGCCCCAGTGTGGGTGCCTAGCTGGCATGTTAAAAAACTGCTAGATGACCAGGGTGGCTAGGTTGGAGAAAGTAGGAGAATTTTCCTAGAAAATAAAGTCAAAGAAGTAATGTTTGCAGAGGGTGTATGTCTGTCAATTTTGTGGGGCAAAGCAAGACCCTGATTGAGGCCTAAAATTGAGCAAATCCACGCAGTGGTGAGGCTGGACCCTGAGGAGCAAGTGACATCAGTGAGCCCAGCAGAGAGGTCAAAGTCGGGGAGGGGGGGACCCAGTTCAGTGTCAAGTATCCGAATGCAGAGTAATGAAAAGGGGAGGGACTCGGGGGAGGACGGGCTGTGAGGGAAGACGATATTATAAGCTGACAATATAAATGGCCTTAAAAGCCTTATTCAGGAAACTGAGGACGTTGTCTGATGAGTTTTAAACAGGGGAATAAAATAACCACATACGGATTTTTCAAACACACTCTAACGACACTGGAGAACGATTTGTAAAGGAGAAAATATAGCTGAAATGAAACTGATTTTCACAAATCCAAGCAAAATCACAAAAATAGTAATTGTAAGAATAAGAGGGAATAAAATAGGAAGAAGAAGAAAGGGATGGGGGCGGGGGAGGAGAGCGCGGCGGGTTCCTGTGTCTCTGGTCCGTCTCCCTCCCTTCCCCACGGCAGAGGTGCAGGGTGTGGCTCTGAAATCAGAGCCAGGCGGCAATCCACCTGCGGCTGTTACTAACTGGCTTTGAGTAGTTTACTCTCAGAGTCTCTGTGTCTTTATTTACGAAGCAGAGATCATAAGGTGACCTATTTTGAAGTGTTATATGGAGGATTAATTGAGATCCCCAAGGAAAGTGAAGGCAAGCATTTGATAGATACTCAATAAAAGATCTTAGTTAGAATTGCTCGTTTCTGTTTTCCCTCCAGTTTTTCCCGACAGCATCTCTCTTGTCTTGCCATCATTCATTTGCTAAATTCAACTCTGAATCCACTAGTATCAGGAATCTGGGAAAGATGAACAAAAGGACCAAGGTGGACTTGGGAGCATTCCAGAGATCCGCTGCTTTTCCAGGCAGGGGCCCAGATGTCTGAATGAGGAGGTAAGCGGGATCGCGAACAGCCGAAGCCCCAAATCGCAGGAAAAGAGGCTTCGAGCTCCTCCCCGACAATCTGTGTTTTTCCATGTGGCCTAGAGGCACGCCCTCAGTTTCATGTAAAAGTCTGTTCCTGCAGCTGCCAACACTCTGCATTCCTCTCTCCCCCCTCAAGAAATTTCTGTCCTTGCACTCTGACGGAAATATGGACATGACGCTGTCAAGCAACATCAGAAGAGGAAACATCTGAAAGAAGACTCTCCGCAGCACTGCTGGAGGGAGGGGCGCCCGTAACGCCAAGATGTTCGGGGACCCCCAAAGGGATTTCGAGTCCTCACCAGCCCTGCGCACCAGAGTCTCTGAAGCTCTATTTTATACAAACCCCGATGATGTTCTTCCACAAACCAAGCTCTGCACATTATTGGTGTTTGAGCACTGCCCCTAAGCTAAGGCACAGCCGTGTAGAAGCTCCTAGCTCTGTTTGCTGAAACATGTTTAGATAATTCATCTAGTTTAAACATAAGAAGCATGGTAGAAACTCCTGGTTGCCTATCCGGTTTCCCCTCACCACCCTTTCTTCCTTAAAGAAACACGATTTTAATAGTGTCAAAATGTTTCTAGCTATGAATTACATTTGCCATGCTTCCTTAAAGAGAGGAGCAGGTAACTAACGCAAGTAACTAAGTTAGAGAAGGGCAGGGGGGTGACTCAAAGAGGGGGATCATCTTTTGCCCTTCCCCTTGTTCCTTTAAAAATGAGAATATGAAGGTGAGGGCTCCACAAGTTATATTGTGACTATAATGTCACCTTAATAATGGAGGCCAAGGGCTAAGGAGGGTGGGGCAGAGAAAAAGAATTAGCCTGTGTCCCTGAGGATCAGGGACCTGCCAGGTAGCCTCTGGACTCCACTTGGCCTTTTGGGTCATTAATGTTAACAGCTGAATCTCTCCCAACTGATACAGAACGTGCACTATCATTGTGTTATCACTGTTAAAAAAGGAGATCAGAAAGCGTTCGCAGTCAAGGTGTACATCCATGTTTACTTCAGAGGCGAGCCTCGGTTCAGTGCACGGGCTCGCTCACGCTGGGCGTGTGGCAGCGCTGCTGGCCCAGAAATCGGCAGGACAGAGCTGCTCCCCAGCTCTGAACACCTTTACTATATAGGGCACAGGTGGCAATTTGGCAGCCATAAGCCTGGCCCTCTGAGTCACAGCCAAAACTCCATTTGGGTAAACTCATTACCCATACATGTGCCCTCATTTCCTGATAGATTCCACTCAGATACGGTAGTCTTCTGCTTAGCTTCCTCAGGTTATCACTTATTGCATTTGCTAATGGAAAAAAAATGTTCTAGGAAAATATCCAAAAGCAGTTGATTGGTTTGTACTTCAAGGAAGGCTGTAAAAGAATTCGTTTAAATCACCGTATGTCATGTGAATGTTCCCCCTGCACACACTCTTCCAGTTCCCTTTACTTAGGCATATTTTATGCAACATTGAACATTGAATGAAAAACATGTTCTTTTCCTCTCCTTATCACTTTCCAAGTTTTCTGATTTGTCTTCTGTTTTTTTTTTTTTTTTTTGGATGCATAATTAAAAATCTTGGGGCATTACTAAGACAAATAGTGAAAGGATAGAAAACTAAAAAAGTGAGATTTTTGTCTTATTAAAATTATTACAAAGCAATAAAACTATTTTCATCATTTGGATTATTACAAATAATTTCTGTTTTTTTAATTCCTAATTAATTTGTGTAATAGATAAGCACTTATGTGCTCAGAAGTAGATTTGGAAATTATGCTCCTACATGGATTTTGTAATAAGAATAATTGTAGCTATTATATATCAATTGGTAAGTGCTTATACTTTTAACCCTCACAAAAGCCCCAAAGCTGGCATTTATTGTCCAACAATCTCCATTTCACAGAAGAGCAAATGATGGTTAGTAAAAGTTTTAGCAAGCTCCACAAAATAGGGCCATATTCTAAACCCATTCTGCCCATTGCTAAAAGCTTGATTTTTAACCAGCACACTGGGGACAGAGAGGGGACTATTCCTCTGCTACGATCAGGTATGAGATAAATTTTCCATGCGATGTTGAATAAAGGAGACGGCCCTCAGGGTTGTACCCCACCAGCTGGTGAGGCACCAGCTACATCTCCATCCTCTTGGTGGGAATCGCTCATTCTCCATCAGTGACGGCACCATGAAATTTTAAGGTGAATGAATGTTTAAGTCATTCAATAGAATGAACAACAAACCCATTTAAAAATAAAAAGAAGTGCTAACAAATAAATGGTGAAGAATAATTATCTTGATTTCTTAACAAAATCCTCAATGTGTAATTTAGGTGAAATATTTTAGAGTTATTGTAAAGGTGTATTATTTTTTTAAATGATAGAGGAAATTAATATATACATATTTTTAAATCTTTATGAGCTTTTTAAATTATGAGATAATTCACATACATCTTCATATATGAAGCTGCTAATAGTAAAACCAAACCATCTCTTTTGGTTGGTAAAGCAGATATTCACAATAGCCTAATTGTTCAACATTCAATCTCTACTGCCTAATTTTAATGAGTATTTCTTCTGCTTCCATTAGTGGTCTGTAATTTACCAAGTATGTTGCATCCCCGTTGTTTCTTGCTCTCTTAGACTGTACCATTGTAAAGGATATATGAAATCATTAAGCATCCCTAATGCCAAAACAAGCTGAGAGAGTAATGTCACTATGTTAACAACTTTAGGTCACCGTCAACAATGCAGTCAACAAGAATTTGGGGAAGTAAAAATGTTTCTGATTAATATACTTAAACTGAAAATCTACTACATAAACTCAATATATGCTTAAAATTTGAAAATGGGGAGCACGTGTTTTTTGCCGCGCTCTGCACTTGGCGAGTTTATACGTGAATGAAAGTTTTATGTGGTGGCTCACACTCAGGCTTTCTTAAGAATATGTCTTATTCGATATTACAGACATCTTTGAGGACAGCACTGTGCATTTAAAAGGTCAGAAAGATGACAGAAATTGGGCAGGGTAACCCCCGTGTATTCTTTTAGTTGGAGCACGGTGCCCCAGTCACAAGCTCAGATGCAGCCGGGCTACTTCCAAGTTGAAAGGCATGTTCCATCAGAACCTTGTCCAATGTGAGCATCACAGGCATGAAAAGCCACCGTCACACGTCACTTTGCAAAGGCGTGCGTGCGCAAGGGCGTTTTCTGATTTTTATTACTCCTAAGAATATAGACAAAATGTTTTTGTTCTAATTTTTAATGATTTAAACATTTTTATATTTTTCTGGTAAACCAAGAATGTTATTATGAAGTAGTATGTTACTTAATAAGGTTTGAAGAAAAATGCAGTAAAACTTAGCAAAATTTCGCTGGACAGAAATACTTAATTTTTCCATGTTATAGAATTTCCTATCAATCACAGGGCAGAGGCTGTTCATATTCTGTTGTAATACAAAGACAATAGCACAAGTCAGTTGTTCTTTCATTGAATTTTGAATGATACTATTTTAAAATATACATGGCATTTCTGTATTTTCATAAAATACATTAAAATGCCATCAGGGGCTGCCAGAATTCATAAAAAACAATCTTCCAAACCTATTGTAACAGTCTTCACACTAGAAAAACGGTAGCAACTCCGAAACTCTAACGGCTGCAGCACTCTCGTGTTTGGAGGGAGGGGTTGGGTTGTCAGAGACTCCGAGGGCCGCACCCAGAACCCTGTACATATACGATAAGTCACACCGAGCTCCTTCCATCCCGCCACCTGTTCCTCTGTTTGATGTTGAAGTTTTTTGTTTAGTCTAGGACTTGACACAGTGTTGTAATCATAGTTCTGTGGAGAAATCAAGGAACCACAGTCTTCAAGTCCCACCTCAAAGGCCCCAAGGTGTGTGTTATGAGCGGTTCTAGCCTTGGAGCCTTGACTGTCTCATTCCCCAGCAGAAGAACTGCTGCGTGTCTGCCACAAAATCAAAGCAGGCCCCACCTGTGCCCCCAATATTTCCTGATATAGCGGGAAAGTCTGACACACATGTAATTGATTCTGACACACGTAAGGCCTCAAGAAATTCCCAAGGAGGCGACGGTTACTCTTGAGTTCAGAAGAGTGGGGGACATTGGGCACAGGCTTCATCGGCGACAAGGTCCTCTATTTGAGTTCCAGCTTGGAATAGGATTTCCAAGACAGAGAAGAGGGCAGAGGTATAACATAAAGTTGTAAGATGTGAAGTTTCACTGGATTTCGGGGAGAACATGTCATAATTTCATGTGATGGGAAGGAAGCCAGGGCATACAGGAAAATATATATAAGCATTATGGATGAAAAGACAGGTTGAGGTGAAGAGCCACACAATTCGGGCCATAGCATTTAGATTTTATTCTGGATGCTACAGTGTGGGATTGCTAAAGGTATTTAATAAGAAAATAACAGCATATTTGGACCAATGTCAGAAAAGTGTTTCTTTTCTGTTCCTTTGGCCAGGCCCGCAGCCCTAACCCAACCCACTTAAATCTCTCCAGGGAAGACGCCGCACCATTTAGCAGGAGAAGCCTATGGTGGATCAGCCTGCGTTGTGTCAGGCGTTGGCTATGTGACGAGTCCACAGAGATGTGGTCTCTCGTCTCCAGAAGTCCCCAGTCTGGTGGGGAGACAGGCAGTCAGGACGCAGAGTCGGCACGCGGCGGAGGCTGCTGCGGTGGCGCTCTGGCAGAACTCAGACAACAGCTAACCTGGTCTGCCTGCCGCTAACAAGGGTGGCCGGGGAGCGAAAACAAAGGCAGATCGCCCAATTAAATTTCAGTTTCAGAAGGAATTAATTTGTTAGTGTAACTCTGTCCCAAGTATGGGGATCCCCAGTTTTAGCCGGCAACCCTACGGACAGCACTTCTGGAAGAGGAATCTGCTGGAAGAGAATCTTGAAGGACAGGAACTGACCAGATGAAATACGGTAAAAAGAAAACTGGAGGCAAAGGGAGCAACATGGGAAACATTCGGAAGCAATCACTGCTCATTTGGAAATCTGCAAGGAAATTCAAGGTGACTAGGTCACAGGATGGCCACAGTGCAGTGGCAAGGAGATAGATTTGTGAGGGCACACAGAGGTCGGAGCACGTTGGCATTGGCCTTGCCGATAGGTTCAGTATGAATTCCTGCTTTCCAGAACTGACAGGCCCCTCAGTGATGCTTGACAAATGCATAGGTCATAGCTAGGGGACTCAATACACCGAAAACATTACTTATTCTTTCTAAGCGGTGATTTCAAACTTTGGCATTCTCTTCCAGCCGCCTTGTGCCTCCCCCCTCAGCAGCCTAACCAAAGGACTTTGCTTTCTTCTTCCTGGAAATCAACTGGGGTGCTACGGTCCTCGCTGCGCCCTTGCCAATGACCCCTCCTCCCACACTCAGGACCGCCACCATGGCCCCTGATGCTGCTGCAGCGATAACCATCACTAGGAAATGGCTTGACCAACTTTTCTTATTATTTTTACTCTTTTCTTGGCGGAAAAAGGCTCTCTCTTTTCAGCCAACTGATATACAGGGTGGGGCAAAAGTAGGTTTACAGTCCCTGGCATGGAAAGTAATGTAGTGATTAATAAAGAATAATACAAGAACAAAGTCTTTCACATACTCACAATGGTAAACCTACTTTTGCCCTGTCCTGTATACCCAACTTGGTGTACCTAACTAAACCTTCGCTCTGAAATCCATCCTTCTTTTTCTAAGTACACGTGCCTTCCTTCACAGTGATCCTTCGCCTCGCCTGCTCCACCCACAACGCCCCTGGTGGCTCTCTAGTCCACATGAGCTTGTCAAAGCCTCTTCTACCTTAAACAGAAGATCCTCCCTCATCCTGTCCACCCTGTATGCCCACAGGCATCCTTCTGTATCTGTAAAAACACATCCTCATCTGAACTTAATGAGATTCGCCTTCGGTCCCCTTCTTTTCAATAACCATCTTTCAGCACGGTGACAGCACATGGCACTCAGAGTCTGTACACGGAAGTTCAAAACTAGCACACACTGCTCCAGAACTCTAAAACATTACTTGATACATGTACTTGAAAGCAACATTTGTTTCTACACAGGTATGTGCAAGCTAACTTGTATTTGGTAAGCCTGGTAAGCCTTCCATGTCAAACCTTATCCGAAACCGGCTTCAAATTCATCTCATCTCACACAATGTTTGCACAGAGTGGTACCCTATCCCAAAGTCCTCATAATACTTTTGGCGGCAAATCCTGATGTTAAGCAACCCTTTGCAACACTCACCAAACTGGAGGGTTGTTTTCAGGGTCCCGGCCTCTCTGCGCCCAGGTTTGCACACTGCCGGAAGCCCCCGTCTGGGCACAGCCCCCGCAGTCACTTACTGTAACTTGGCGAGTTGGTTGGCTTCGCTGAAATTTTTGACTTCCTGTACATTGAATCATTTGTTCATGCATTCATTTTTTTCTGCCAATATTTAACAGGTGCCCTTTGGAATAAGACCCATGCTATGCCATGACTTATTTTATTATTTGTTTGAATTGTCACATGCTTTATTAATGAATAGAGTAAACCTTTCAGTAATTTTAAAACTATTGTTCTTAGACATTTGAAACATGGTGAAAGGCTATATTCCAGTTTTGCCCAAAAGTCATGAATTACTTTAAGTGAAATAAAATAATTCCAGCTCGCTGGGTCTCTCATTTTAGCTGGGAAAAAATCAGTGGAATATTGTGAGGAACAAATGAGAAAAATGATATGTGTACATAAATACTGAATGAAATGATTGCATTTTTTATGGAAATGATACAGAGTCTCTGTGAGAAGGTAAAAAAGTAGTGAATTCAGATCGCTCCAACACCTAAAACCTACCACTGCATCAGAACACGGGCCAGGAAATGTTTTTTGGAAAAAATCATTTAATTGTTGTTTAGATGACTTAACTATTTTATTGTACTGTAAGGAACCAATCTATAAGTAACTCAATTTTCATGTCTGTCAACTGAACCAGAGGTTCCTGTTAGCAGCTGACTGATACCAGCCCATTGGGACACAAAGTTCATCTCAAATTTGATCTTCAATTTAAAACTTACTGGAAAAATAATTAAATATCATCAAACGGTTAAATAATAATGGGCCATATGTACTTCTGCTTACAATGTAAGTTGTTTTATTACTAAAAGAGGAAATCACAACTCAAATAGATCTTTTAAAATGGTTTTATTTTAATTGTATTTCCATCTTTATTTGTATCTTTCTAACCTCTTATTGAAAACAAATTGTTTGCTTAAAAGTCAGTTCTTCATAGAGATCTGTTTTATTAATGAATCAATTGTTAGTCTTCTTTTCCATTCATTTAATATAAATCTTGATTTTTATATCATAAAAGCTCTTTGAGATTAGAAAATCCTTATTAACTCTCAATAAGCATCTTTAAAAATAGCCATACATTCAGCAGCTACAAAACTAAAACTAACGCTACATTTTCTTTTCTTAACTTATTTTCTGCATAGTTGACATACAATATTATATTAGTTTCAGGTGTACAACATAGTGATTTGACATTATGTACCTTAAAATGTGATCTGATGATAACATTATGTAATGAAAATAAATGTTCCAACTGTTTCCATCAATAATAAAGAATATACTGTTAATAAGAATTCAGGAGATTATTCGCTTCGAGATTAGAAAGATTGGGTAAAAATTAGTATTTTAGAGGAAAGTGAGCCAATTAGAATAGAAGTTATATCATGAAGAGTGTGTTTTTCAATAGAGTGTAGATATTAGCATATTTAGATCACTTCAAAAAAGCTAAGTAGGAAATGTAGATTTCACATGACTGTGGACGGTGCTCAGTGAACAGTCGCTCAGCTTCCGCGATGCTCCACGGTTTCTGCTCTTTTCCTTCCTTCTCCATCCTCCTATCTATCGGAGAGGAACACAGCCAAGTTCAGTGCATCCCAGCCCCACGGAGCTGCCCTGCGACACTGCCACTGGCACCCACTCCATCCATCTGGCTCCCGTCTGAGCGGGTTCCCTCTACAACTGTTGCCATAGCAGCGGAGAAGAGGGCTGCGACTGGCTGGGAGGGAGGAGGGCACACACCATGTCCTTCTCCACTTCCCACTGAGACTGTGAAGTGGTTCCAAGGCCCCACTGAAAATGTGGTGGAAATAAGCGGATTCACAAAAGACATCCATGATAGAGGAGCACCTTTTCCAAAGGGAAATAAACATGTGTGGGTGAGAAACATTTCAACCCTACAAACTGAGAATCAAGGAGCATCCTCTTACAGTCAGAAGGAGACACATAGATTATATTTCAGGGTGAAGGTCATGGTTTAGGCATTTACTGATAGAGAAGTAGCAGAAAAGCTATAAGCACAACTATTGGATCAATGTCAGGAATTCCTTTTTAACTGAAAATCATACACAGACTCCTCAAATTCCCACATCAATATTAGATGGCATATAAAGGTAAGCAGAGTCTAGCTACTATAATTCCATGTTAAAAACCATTACCAAATATTTAATTCCTGATTTAGAGATCCATACAGTGTATGTTCATGTTTCCAGAAAAAAAATATATCCTATCAGAACTTCACCAAAACCTTCTTTAATTGTATAGGTTCTGAGGGTCACCGGGGGCCCATACAAACATGTGTCCGGAAAGATAAAATACCATAAACCAAGGCACTGAACACTAAAGGACACTAGAAACCAGTGACTTCTAATCTTAGCTTAAGAGAAGCTGCCTTGGAAGCTCCTGGCAAGTAGGAACATCACTAACCCGTAAAGTCCATATGATGATTACTAAGCTGGGAATACGTTTTACAAGGTTATCTCGTCTTTCTCCTTCCTCCAAGTCAGACCAGAGAAAAATCCAGGCCAAGGCTGCCACGTCCTGCTTTTGAAAGCCACAGGGAGTCAGATTATGTTGCCTGTTTCACAACCCAAATTATTCTCCATGGTCGTCATTTTCACCTTTTTATCATTTAAATTTCAGGCGATAGATGACCAACTTTTCCTCAAATATTCAGCACTACCTCAGTTTCTATAATCAAACATTGTACATTGTCTTTTGTGAAAAAACAAAGAGAAAGATGGGACACTAACAATCACAGCAACGCAAAGCTTCAGGACCCACAACAGCCTCAACGAAAAGACTGACACTTTCGAGCAATCTCATTAAAGGTCCGGCTTTCCTTCATCAAATCTGCGACTTACTATTAACCAGTAATGTAACGTTACTAATTAAGGGAAGGGTGCTTCTAGTGGACATTGGCTAAATTTGGGACACTCAGAGAATACGAGCCCGCTGTTTTTTAGCAACAGTAACCACGTGGCCTGTCCACAAGGCACGTGTTTGTTTCCAGGTTGGAGCCTTTCAAACATGAACAAATAAATGGTTTTTATCCTCGTCTCATTTTCTCTCAGTTTATCTGAGTGAGTGTTCAGCCTGCTGTTTAAAATACCATGATCACATTTTGTCCACCCAGCAAATACTCACTAGGTGTCCACCACCTTGCCCAAGGAGCCTTTTCCTTACTTTTCAAGTCCTAAAACTTGATCAACACAAACATACTTCTTCTTTGAGCCTTATGGATTATTACTATCAATGCTAGTATTTAGTATGCCCTCAGCATTGTGTCATTGTCTTATAAATCAATCTTTTATCTTTGTTAGCATTAGGGCATCTCCACCCAAACAAGAGCAGTGAGATTATCACACGAGGATGTAATAACCCAGAGGTAAGAGTAACCCAAGAGATTTGGTTGCTCAGGGGAGTGAAACACATTTAGGCTACTTGGGTGAGATAAAGTTGCTTGTTAGAGTATGTGACAGTATAGTAAACTGAAAACTTCAACTATGCATGCTCCCAGGCTGGGGAAGAGAAAGCGGGTGGGGAAGAGAGCGGGTGGGGTAGAGAGAGGGAGGGAGGGAGGAAGGAAGGAAGGAAGGAAGGAAGGAAGGAAGGAAGGAAGGAAGGAAGGAAGGAAGGGAGGAAGGAAGGGAAGGAGAAGGGAAGGAGAGAAGGACGGAGGATGGGGGAGAAAAGAAGAGAGAGAAGTGCGCATTGGGACAGTTGAGAAGCCTCCCGCCATTGCCACACGGCAGGCCTGTGGGCTGCCGAGTGAGCGTGGCCTGATGTACAAAGGCTCTGGTTTTCTTCTCGGTTTGTACAGTGTGTTTGTGCCTCTCACAGCAGGCGTATCTCTGCAGGCCAAGTGTGATGCCAGTATTTGAAGATAAAACTTATTCCTCTAATAAGCCCCCAAAACGCAAGCCAACTATTTCAACCTATATTCAGCTAAAATACAGTGATGTTTTCTAACATAAACATGAACACCGACTGTGTCAGCACCATTGATCGATATCTGTGCTGCTGTTATGAGGGATTTTCAAGTTTGTTTTTTCATGATAATAAGATACAATTTGGAATCTAAAAAAAAATCATCATTGCAGAGTATCCTGTCATGGACAGTAATTGTTCCTCAACACACCCCGCTGAAACACCAACTGGGAAAGCTTTGTTTTGATTCCAGAATCATCATGCAAACTGCCAACTTTGACCACTAACTGAGTTTCCCTGCCACCTTGGTAAGTAAAGGGAGTTTGCTGACTAGTACAGTAAATACCAACAGTACCTCATTTCAAATGGAACATCTCCCACTGTAAATTAATAAAACAGAATTATAGCAACATCCCACATCTGCAAGGATTTTGGTAGGTGATAACAATGCTTGAATGACAATATGCAACCCGTTTGCAGGGGCCTGTGGTCCACTAGATAAATGATATGACTTACTACTGAGACGGCGGGTTTATGAAGGTGCTTCGGGAGCAGAGATGGAATGGCCAGGACTCCTGGGGAAAACAGGGAAAACAGGGCAGACTTCCCTGACGGGGCACTGATGCTTCAGGGAGCCTTAACAAGCAGTCAGGAGATTTCCATGGAGACAACAGAAAGCGAGGGGCACTTCAGGTAGAAGCATGTATATACATATGATGCAAGAACTGAACTGAGACAGACTCAGAGATGGAGAGCAGGCCCAAAGCTGTCAGGCTAGGGGCCTCGGTGGGAAGGGTGGAGGGATTGAGCAAAAAATGAAAATTAAAGAGGAAAACTCATGGACACAGGCAACGGTGTGGTGATTGCTGTGGGGAGGGGGTTGGAGGGAGGTGGGGGACAGTACGGGGGATAAATGGTGATGGGCGGAGACTGACCTGGGTGGTGAGCACACTACACTGTGTACAGATGACGTGTTGTAGAACTGTGCACCTGACACCTGCATAATTTTGTTAACCAGTGTCAGCCCAATAACTGCAATTAAAAAAAGTAAAAAAGGAGAAGAAAGAATTGAATTGTGTGCTCAGGAAACTTCCTCCCCATTGCATTAATAGAATACAGTGTCAGTAGGGCAGGGACTCTCTTTAACTTGTTCATTGTAGTGCCCGTCGGTAAATGAGTGGATCGAAGAACTGTGGTACATTTACACAATGGACTTGTATGCAGCAGAAAGAAAGAAGGAGCTCCTACCCTTCACAGCAGGAAGGATGGAACTGGAGAGCATCATGCTAAGTGAAATAAGCCAGGCAGTGAAAGACAAATACCACATGATCTGACCTTTGAGTGTAACCTAATCAACAAACCAAACAAGCAAGCAAGTTATAACCAGAGACCTGGGAATAAAGAACAAACTGACAGTACCCAGAGTGGAGGGAGTAGGGGATAACAGGAGGAAACAGGGGAAGGTTCATAAAGGGACACATATAAGGGACACATGGACAAAGCCAAAGGGGGTTAGGGTTGAGGGTGGGAGGCAGGGATGGATGGGGTGGGAGGAGGTGTGGGGGAATAGAGACAACTATACTTGAGCAAAAATTTTAAAAATGCCATTAATAAAAAAGAGAAAAGGAAAAAATAAAATTTCTTCCTAGCTCCTACTGTAGAACTTGGCTCTCAGGAGGTGTTTAATAAGTCTTTATTTGATTAGATGTAAGTGACTAGATACATAATCCTCTGAAGCAGAAAGCTGTGAGCAACAGCTGTGAGCTGTTTAAGATTCCTATCATAAAATGCCTGTTATACCAAATATAACTAGGATTAGGTTTGAGTGTGAGTGGCAGGAAGCCCCAAATAACAGAAGCTGATTAAAAGAGAAAGTTGTGTCTCTTTCTGTTAAGTGTTGGTATCCTAGGCCTTGAATGGGAAACAATTAACAATCTCGCAAACCCAGTTTAATGAAGTTTGGACTTGACCATGTGGGTAATATGTTTTAAGCAGTTACTTAGTTTGATGAAATGGTTTCAGTTGACTTTATGAGAGTTGATAATAATACACCCCCAGAAGCAATGAGCACACCCAGTGCCTAGATTTTGGTTTCTAATGCCACTTTCCATGATGTCTCAAAGGCCCAAATGGGAAGATTTTAAGCAATAAAATATATAATATAGTATTGGATTATAATCCAGAGTATAAATAAATTTCCATGAGTACTTAAAAATGTAAATGAATGATTGAATCAAAAAATAAATGCCAGATTAGAGGAAAATCTCCTTTGCAGAATAATTCCAAATAAGACATGTATACACTCCTGTAAAGAAGATGGGACATAACTTTGCACCTGTTACGTGCAGGGTGCACATAGTGAATTCCGTGCAAAGAATACAGTATGGAGAAACCCGAGGCACACTACATCAGTTTGGTGGTCAAGGTTAAGCTCATCTTGACGTCATGTTCACGGCATATACACTTGATACAAACATACCATCAGAGAATGGTCTCTTACCTCTATGGTCTCCTTCCCGGAAACCCACAACTCTTGTCTAACCACAAGGAAAATACCCAACCAACCCTAATTAAAAGACATTTAATAAAATATTTTCCTCAAAACAGTCAAAACTGTCATTTAAAACAAGGCAAGTCTAAGAAGATGTCACAGTCCAGAGGAGGCTAAGGAGACATGAGGACTTAATATAATGCACATTTTGAAGGGAAACCTGGACCAGAAAAAGAACATTACATTTTTAAAAATCAGGTGTGAATAAAAGTATGGACTTCAGTTAATAATAATGTATCAGCATCAGTTCATTAGTTTGACAAGTATACTGCACTGGGTAAGACATTAATAAATAGGAAGACTGCTGTGGGATATATGGAAACTCCCCATACTATCTTTGCAACTTTTTTGTAAATAGGAAATTATTATAAAATTGCATTTATTTCAAAAGTTAGGACACTGAGTGTAGGCTCTGCAGAAAGACACTAAATTTCATCCATGGCCTGCAGGGGGAAGGATACAACCTTCACCCTCATGTAAGGCGCTGACTTCGTGCAGGGTGGGGCCTACCAGCCGCCTTTCTGACCTGGATTCCCTGTGTCTTCACTCTGTTCACAAACCCTCTTTTGTCTTCCCCACTTTATGGTTCAAGACCTGATGTCAGGCTGACACAGTAGAAAGCTAGCTCCCAACCCAACTAGTATTGACATGTTAGGATGACAGAATTACATCATTTCGTTCATGTTTATTGAGTCAATAACTTAGGTAAAATGTAGAGCAAGTGCAATCTAATTTTTTTCTGTAAGACTTAATACTTTTTAAAAAGCTACATCCCATGTATGTTTTTATTATTTATTCAGTTGGCTTTCCTTTACAAATATTACTTAGAGGACAAACTCTCTAACACTGAATTCACAGTGGCTATTGCCACATTCGTATAAAAGGATTCCTTAAACATACTCTAAATCTTACAAAGGACTTCAGAATATTTAAAATGAGTTAGAAAAAATGGGAAAAATGTTGCAGTAAAACAAAGTTGATTTACCGAAATACAGACAACCAGTATATCTGATTGAAATGAAAGGTGAACATGGGCTTCTGCAAAGAGTGAATATTTAATAGAATAAAAACATTCCTTCATTTGCTAAGACTCACTAAGTTGCAACTCACGCCACACACTGACTTAAAAGGTAAAAGGATAGCCCCATATTTCAAAAATGTGCTCTTCTGATGACATATATAACATAAAAACATACATTACAATATAATATAATGTGGATTACATCAGAGGAATGTCCACAGAGCATTGAGAACACATACGACAGTGACACTATTTAAAAAGAATATTGTAGCGCCTTTGACGTGGTATGTGACCAGTGAACTGGAGCACATCCAGAAAGTGGCGAGATTCAATTTTGAAAAGTAGCAGAGAGCAAATACATCACCGACCTCTGCTTTCACAATAGGTACTATTTATGATCAAACAAAAAGTAAAATTATAATGTAAATAATTCAGAAGAAGCCTTGGAAAGAAAGCTTATAGGAGAGTCTATTAGATTTTAAAAAGGAAGGAAGGAAGAAGGGAAGTGGAATTAAAAAATATGCAAAAACTACATCGTCTACATGATTAAATTGCAAAATCAAACTAATTTTTACCTGCACTAAACATACATCTTTAAATGTGCGAAGTCATCCAGGTTAGTGTAAACAGTTATATAGGCTCATTATTTATAGACCTACATAAAGTAGCAAACACATTAATGAATACTAGTGAAAATTAGAAACTTGCAAGTTTCTCATAATATAAATATTTCTCTAAAGATACAAATTATCAGAGGCTAAAGAGTAAAACATCTAGTATTTTGATCAACTGCTTTGTTTTCATTTGTTTCTTTGTTTGTTTGGCTAATAAGCTCTCTTACTGGTTAGTCATTCCCTGAACTGAAGAATATATTAAGCCTAACAGGCTGAAAAAATCTTCTTAAAATGTCTCCTCCTCAACCTCTAAGTTAAAGAAAAAACACAATCACCAATATATTCACATAGTCTGTGACTGCTGGTTAAAAATCCTACGCTGTTGTGTAACACCCTTAAGAATCAGTAGCCTCTGTGGTAACAGTCTCCCACAAACACACTCCACAGTCCTTCCTTCTGGTCCTCACTACCTCCGTGTCACTCCTGTCTGAACCACAAAAATAGCCTCCTGACCATTCTCTTCACCTCCAGTATTTCTGCTTCAACCCAACGCTCTTGCTGTGCCCAGAATGATCTGAATAAACACTAACTGTATCATGGAATTCAAAACTTTCAAAGGGGGACTATTCTTCAAATAAGAATCAAGACCAAATTGCTTGCTGACTTCAAGACCTGGTATAATTGCTCCACATCTATTTTTCAAGGGTTTTTTTTCCTCTCTCAAAATGTAATCATTTTTTATCAGGACACCAGCCTTCCCAGAATTCTTTGCTTCTTGTTAATCTAGTCACTTGAAATAACTTTTGCCTCATCTCACCCCAGCTGCTGAAACTCAACTTATGTTTCCAAATAGAGGGGAAAGACTTTGGAACAGAATACACATCTGATGACTCTTTACAGAATTGATGTGAAACCTGTTCTCGATTTTCATGTAAGAAACTCCTGACAAAAATATCAGCCTCTACTTGGATATTTTGGAAATAATTCATTGCTTCATGAGGCAATGCCTTGTAAACATTCTTCTTGAAACTTTCATCTGGTTATCCTGAAAACCCTGCTTAAATTGGAGTGTTTTAAAATGTTCTTTGTGCTAAATTTCACTAGTTATAAGGTTCCTTATTTATTTTTGGTTTATCCAATGATAGTTTAAAGATAAGAACTAAGCAACTAGATGTATGCCCACAAAACCTTATTACGGCATATAGAACATATGTACACAGTTTAATTTTAACATATGGGGGACAGAAGGAAAATCATAGCTGATGTCAAAACACACGGCAGCTGCTGCTAGTCTACATTCTGTGAAGTCCAACATGCTGTTTTGGTCTCTTCTTATAGAGAACCCAGCTTCCCAAAGACAGTGTAATGATCAGCGATGGGGCTACTTATACGATACCAAACTAAGAAACATCAGGAATTAGCATATTTGCTCAGAACCACTAGTTGAGTTATTACTGAAACTGACAACCATTTATTTATTCAATGAATACTCACTGAATATCTATTGATGCCTTAGAGAAACATGAACAAAATCATATGGCAATGAGTACCATTCAAGTCAATTCAAGAAAAAATGTGTTACACTTCCACTCTGTACAAACTACTATCTTCATAAAGAGAAACCACTCTTGTCTTTATGGCTATTATCACATACTAGGAAGGCCAAATATATGCTTTTATAACAACTAAGATTGTATAATGTATAAATAAGATATAGTACTCATTTAATGATACCATTGTCAATGAGACCACAGTTGTACTGAAGTCTTACATTAAGTGGACACAGAGAGAGCTCACCTGGCCCAGCAGCCACTCCATAGCCAATGTATAACCACATAATGATATATAACCTTTCAGATTCTAAGAGTATTTGTTACCAGTTTCAAACATTATGCAAATAAACTTTGGAATGTTGTTTTTAAAAAGTAATGTTGAAATGCATCGATAAAACAAAATATAAGCCCATCAGAATATTTTATTAAATTTACCACCAAACACTGTTTGTTAATTATTTAAAGAAAAATACAAAAACATGATCTATGAACACAGAAAGTGTCTCTCTGTGATATGTAAATGCAGGTCAACTTTTAATTGATGACTCTACATTGGGAAACCCCAGTGATTTTTTTTTAACATCCCAGCCCATTTCTTACTTTATATTAATATCTATCACATACACCTCATTCAATGAAACTGTTCACTTTATCATTAAACAAACTCACAGACCACTCCCATATCCGTGCTTCTGTAGGAGGTTCCCTCCCTAAGGTTGGCTTTTCTCCACCTGACCCATCATTTGCGGCACGGTTTGCATCTTCTCTCCTGAGCCCAGCCCTGCCTGTTTCCACCCTGAGCAATTTCTCTCTCCTTAAACTAGAAGAGCACCTGTAGTTTGGAGAAAACATTCAGCACTTAATGAAATACAGCATGCCAGCCACATTGCCAGAAGAATGGCTCATGGGAAGCAACATTCGTATCATAAAACTTATTTTTTAAAGATTTTATTTATTTATTTTTAGACAGAGGGAAAGGGAGGTAGAAAGAGAGGGAGAGAGACATCAATGTGTGGTTGCTTTTCATGTGCCCCCTACCTGGGACCTGGTTTGCAAACCAGTCATGTGCCCTGACTGGGAATCGAACTGGTGACCCTTTGGTTCGCAGGCCGGCGCTCAGTCCACTGAGCCACACCGGCCAGGGCCATAAAACTCATTTTTTAAATCAAAGAAGTGAGAAGGGACATTATCTTCTTTTGTTGCTCTTTCTCTTCTAGTCCTTTCAGTATTTCTTGAGATGAAAAGATATAATGGCCAGGACTCATAACTAAAATCTCCTCCCACTGGATAAGTCATAGACTGAATTGGCGTGTTAATGTGTGGCAACAGAGTTATAGATTCGTTAACTGATTATTACACCACCTCAGATGCAAACAAACGTCCTCTTGGAAGTTTGTCAGGACAGCATTCGAGAGTAGAAGTGCAAAGTCTTTGGTCATATCACTCGCGCATTTAACTGCTTCTGAAGAGAACCTGAGGGCCCTGTGCACAACTCCGTCAGGAAGAAAATGTAGGACTGCTTGACGTTTTTATTGACATGGCTGGGGGCCTTTGATTTCATGAACAAGAGTAAACCACGAGCATAACTGTATGGACACGCTGTAGATTCCTGGATATTAATGGTGAATAACAGCCGTCCCATAGTCCACCGTGACAGTCAGAATTAGCAGGGATATCCTCTAACCAGAGATGATTGGGGTAAAAGTGAGAACGCATTCTGACTCCCCTTCCTTTTCACTTCCATCTGGAGGAGTTGAAACTACTGTAGGATGAGGCGGTTGCATTCACATCTCCTAACCATCACCCCACCCCCACCTCACCCACACAAATATACATATGCGCGCATTCACATATATCTGTATTGTGAAAAACAGACATGTTTTCTACACACGGATTATAGTATGGCCTCGATTTAGATAATCTCCCATGGCAGAGACCGCGTACCCAATTGGCCCCTTCTTTAAAAACGAAGCATGGTTTTGGCTGGGGTCCCCATATCACCCAGCTCAAAGACTATATTTTGCACCAATTTTTATAAACAGAAGCATCTGTGTGCTGCAAGGCACAGCGCTAGCATCCAGGTTCCCAGGGGACTGGCTCCCGTGGGCCCCACCCCGTCACCCTTGGCTCTTCACCTTTCCTTCTTCTTGAAAAACATGCGGGGACGCAAAACATGGCTCGGGTTCCAGCAACGGTCTCATGGGCACGTGACTAAGAACCACACGCTGGAGAAGCTGGTGCAGACGCTGACGGGAGAATGTCGTGCCCACGCTGAAACAGTGTTTCCACCAACCAGCTTTCCACTGCCTATCTTTGCACACCTTTCCACGTGGACAAACAACAGCAACAAAAATCAACCTATTATAATCTAGAGTATTTGGTTCCTGTGGATATGCCCTCCTAAGTACTGGCAGTAATAAGATGTTCAGATAAATTTCTCTTAAACCTAAGAAATCAGTGTTGGTTGATGACACTTGATGAATTGGTTCATATCTAAGAGGCTCATACTGCAACTTAATTTATGCAGTTGCTCAGAGTAACAATTTAAGACAAGTTTATCCTAAAGGGTATACCCAGAAAGTATTATCTCTTCAAATTAGAAGTTTTCAGTGTAATTTATTAAATTTCCTTTGATGAACTAGTACATCTGGCAATAATTTTTTAATTGTTTCAGGAGAACATTATGGAGAATGAAACCTATAATGCAGAACATTTGGCATCTCAGCCATTTATTTCTGTTTGCATTAAAGCAGACCCGAAAGTGCTATGGGCAAAATCTCACCTCTGCTCGTGGCTCCACATGCACGCCCATCTACAGAGCAGCAGAGAGCCTTCTGGTCAACCACACACCGCGTCCCTTCTGCGCAGGCGCCCTGTCCGCGGGTCACAGGGCTGGCGGATCTCGCCGGCTGCGGGGCACAGCCTCTGGCATCACAGGCGTGATCGGAGCTCCGAACAAGATGCACAGGACTTGGAGGAGGTCTCATTAAAAAGCGAAGGGAACCTGAGACACACAGAGCTTGAGGGGGCCCCAGAAAAGTGCTGCGGCCCTGCTGGCATGTGAAAAGGTGCAGGAGGCATGATTCTGGCGAACATCGCTTTGGGGAGTGAATGCCGTCTGCACGTGAGGGGAGACCAGGGAAGAGGAAGAGCCCGACCCGGGGTCATGACTCTGCAAAAGCAACAAAAGTACGTGGTGACGTATTCTGAGCCCAGAAGTTAGTGACGAAGAGAAAGGGAACCTGGTCTATATCGAGAGCAAGAAGGAAACTGAAGAAATAAGAGTAATCTTTCCGAGCTCCCAGAAACAACAGTTTCCGCAGAGAAGAAACACAGAGCGGATGCCTTCATACAAGATTCTTAGTGGCCCAAGTAGACACAAGAACTACTAGTTTAAAAACATTTACATATATATAATTTTATATGATTTATATAAATATAATTTTCCCAGAGGGTGCTAAAACCATCCGGGTGCCTGAGTAGTAATACAAAGAGAAATCCATCAAAATCAAATTCTACATATATATGCATAATAAATATACACATATACAGGGCAGGGCAAATGAAGATGCACAGTTGTGAGTACGCAAAACACGGGAGTTTATTCTTGCATTGACTATGGTCCTGTTTTCCATACGAACAGCTATAACCCTACTTTTGCCCCACCCTGTACCTATACTACTTATGGTACAGATATTAGGGGCATAAGTCGGAACCTTAACCGAGCCACAGGCAGCCCATCTGCGGTAGGAGCCATGAATGGATGCCCGGATTCACGCATTCTGGCCGGGCGCCTGGTTGATGTGGCCGTGCTCCGTCTGCTTTGTTGGAATGGTCCTGACCAGTATCAGTTGGGAATTATGCCTGCCCCGAGAGACTATGGCTCAAGAACATCTTTATGAAACTCGCTTTTTAATTATCAGTCGGAGCATATTGAAGCCATTGTTCACTACGTGACACACTGGCCTCTTGATGAGGATTCACTGGGAACTAATATTTGCATCTGGTCTCAGTTTTTTTTTTTTATTTTGATAAATATTTACTAAATAAAAATATGATTGCATTCAGAATGCTTCTTTTTTATTGTTGTTCAAGTACAGTTGTCTCCATTTCCCCCCCACCACTCCCCACCTCCCTGCCCATCCCCACCTCCTACTCTCAATCAGTTTTTGAAATAAGTATGCATTGCCTAAATAATTAGTTTGTAATTAACTTGTGGACACTGTGATCATGTAAATCTTTTGCTTTCACATTGTCTGTTAGAAAGCACAGAACCATATTTGCTAACCACCTCTTACTAGCACATAGTATGTTATGACATTCCATATACTTTTCTTATTCCTATATTCATGTTACTTTCTCTGACCTTATTATCCTTTAGCTTTAATTTTTTCAACTATTAATTTTTAATATCTTAGGATGCTTATTTTCATTAGCTACCTGAAGCCTCTTTTTGTGGACAAGAGAGGTTATGCAAATACTTTCAAAATAAATATTCATCCATGCATCCATTCAATAAGTATATTTTGAGGTTTTATGTTGTGCCGAAACCTGTGTAAGATGCTATCTTTGCAGTAGAGAATAGATTTAAAGAACTGCTCTTATAGATGGACTTACTCAAGCAAATCTTAGTTATATACAAGGTGGTAAGTGCTATTGCATGTACTTTCTCCAGTAGCAGAACAAGTAAATGGTAATCAATGCTCTTTGGGAGGAGAGGTGCTACATTAGTCAAGGTCCTGCCAAGGAAAATATGTCACCCACTCAGCAGATTCTTTCCTAAGAGGGCATAAAGACTCGTTTTCAAAGGTGTGGATGGATGCAGCTATAACAGGAAGCGATGATGCATGTCCCTGAGCCATTCACACCCTGGACCTGAAGAGACAAGGAGCGACAGTGGCTTCCAGAATCCAGAGGGGATGGTTGTATGGACAGGGCACCCTAAAGAAGAGTGCAGCTGACCCCCAGGTCTTTGCCAAGAGAGGACCAGGACAAATGCCCTAGCCCTCCCTGCTTCATTCTCTCCCACGGTCTTCTAGTGCCTGCCAGTGGCCAAACTTAACAGAAAACCAGAGGGCAAATTCATTAGTTTCCAGGGGCTAGAGAAACCAAGTGCCACAGACTAGGTGGCCTAGAACAGCTAATGCTATGACTCACAGTTCTAGGAGCTAGGAGTCCATAGTCAAGTTGTTGGCAGGCTGGTTCCTTCTGAGGGCTGTGAGGGAGGATGCGCTCGAGGCCCCTCCCCTGGGCTGCATCAGCCTCAGGAGTCCTGCGCTTGCAGAGGGTGTCCTGGGTCTTCACATCGCCTTCCCAATGCACGTGTCTGTCTCTGTGTCCAAAGTATTCCTTTCTATAAGGCTCTCGGTCACCCTAATGACCCTAATGACCTCATTTTTACTTGATTACCTATGTAATGACCCAATTTCCAAAAAGAGTCCCATTCTGAGGTACTGGGGTTTAGTTAGGGCTTCAATATGTTTTGAAGAGACACACTTCAACGCACAAACCAAGAAATTCCACTGATGTGGTCTACATATTAGATGATTTTTAAATTTGTTTTCCATTTTCAGGTGACATACAATATTATATTAGTCTCAGGTGTATGACACAGTAACTAGAGATTTATATACTTCATGAAGTGATCACCCCAGAAGTCTAGTACCCACCTGCCACCATGCAAGGTGATCACAATATTATTGACTATATTCCCTACACTGTACTTTAAATCCTCATGACCATTTTTATAACTAGCAAATTGTACTCTTTAATCCCTATCAGTTTTTTCACCCATCACCTTAACCGTGTCCATCTGGTGACCACCAGTCATCAGTCCTCTGCATCTGTGAGTTTGTTTGCATTTTCTTCATTTCCTTCGATTTTCAGAGTCCACGTGTAAGTGACATCACTGGTATTCGTCCTCTCTGTTGGACTTACTTCAGTTAGTGCAATGCCCTCTGGGCCCCTCTGTGCTGCCTCACGTGGTAAGAGTTCACTCCTTCCTGTGGGAGCGCTCCATTGTTCCTCGGTGCCGCAGCGTTGCACGCTCAGCCGTTGGTGGGCACTCAGGCTGTGTTCACACCTTGGCCATTTAAATAATGCAGCAGTGAGTGCAGGGCTGCGTATGTCTTTTTGAATGAGTGTTTCTTCCGATGCATTCTCAGAAGAAGAACTGCTCTGCTGGGTCATATGGTAATGCTCTTTTATTTATTTGTTTTTTGGGAGGAAATTCTGTATTGTTTTCCGCAGTGGCTGCCCCAGTCTGCATCCGCACCAGCAGCGCATGAGTGGTCCCTCTCCTCCGCATCCTCACCAACACTTGTTTGTCCATCTGTTGATGACAGCCATTCTGACAGGTGTGAGGTGATAAGTCACTGTGGTTTTAATTTGCATCAGTTTGACGATCAGTGATGTTGAGCATCTTTTCATATGTTTACTGACCATCTGTGCATCCTCATTAAAAAATGTCTGTTCAAATCCTCTGCCCATTTTTAAACCACATTTTGGGAGGGTGTTAAATAGTATAAGAATCTTATATATTTTGGATTTTTTAATAATTTTACTTATGTCAGCAATGAAAAAGTCCAACAGTTTTCAATAATTTTGAGTTCACTATATTATTAAAGAGGAAATTATTATCTTTGACAAAGTATTAGAGACTTTTTATTTTTTTAATTTTACAGAGTATTAGAGACTTTTCAGTATCATTAAAACTCAGATGATATTAAAAACATTTTACAGTTTAGCTGTTCATGGGTGAGATTCCTTTAGCCAGTTTAAATTATTCCTAAATTTTAAGACTATAAACTAAATGACTTGGAAATGTCATCAGCTATATTTTCCTCTCTTACTTAATAGCTAAAAGCCATGATCTTTTCCCATTATTTTAAAATGTAGAAATTTACTTTCTTAACAGTCTTAATTTGATTCCTCTAAATTATTACAAAAGTCATCAATTCAGTTTTGCTTTTATTACCATCTGCTTCATTTTAGGCCACATATTTAAACTTACTATGTAAATAATTAAATATCTATGACAATTTTCTTTAAAATCTTTGGTCAAAATCTTCAGTCATAAGAATTAATGTTAGATTTACTAATTTGGATGAAACCTTGAGTTAAGTTTCTGACCTGCGCACAGTGGCCCACAGACCAGCAGCCGTCTCAAAGCACAGACGTTAATCACTACCCTTCTCTCACTACCCCGACTTAGAGAGAAGCGGAACCTGAAGGGATAATGAATTATGCTTACGGTGCCAAAAGCTTTACCCAGAAGATTCTTTGACTTAGGAGAAACTCTTAAAATGAGAGTCTCTTTTCATTAACAAGATGAAGAGAAAATTTAAAAATACCAGCACTTATTATCCTTACTTTGATTAAAGTTACCTTTTTCATAACAAAAAAAAAAAAAAACCCACATAAAGTGTAACAGGTTTTCATAGTCAATTAAACTTGTAAAAGAAAATTGGGGTTTTCTGCAATGAATACACAAAAATTTGGATAATTATGTTATTTTGCTCCTAAGTTGGAGATAGTTGAAAATCTGCCACAAGTGTAATATAATAAAAATAAAGTACTATTTTACATAGAAATCTGTATATTAAGTCCTGTACAAACTCAATTGCTTCTTTAAATCCTATTTTAAACAAGGTCCAAAGAAACATTAACAAATATATAAAAAGTAAGTTAAGTATGTTTAAAATAATTGTTAAGACCCACAAACCAAGTTCAAATGCAAGTGAGGAATGTGAAGATGAGGGAGTGAAAGTCCACGATTTGCCTAAGGCCCCGGAACCGGTCACCTGCACAGCCAGGCTTTGGCGTCCACTACTGCTCGCTCTGCCCTTAGACACTCTACACCTGATCTTGGTCTTCTCGTTGGCTAACTTGCAGTGACTCAAGGAACTGACTACACACAACATCCGATTCCAGCTCCCAGTTTTGTCAACCATTTCTGCCACCATTGAGGTCATTTAATCCTTCAGACTTGACCAAGCCTTGAGTTCTAGATTAGTTACCACCTTACAGAGAAAGCATAAAGGGACTTGGTCTAAATTCCCAAGGATATAGCTGCACATGGACGCAGTTTATCTGACGTGGGTCCCAGTGTCTGTCTGACATTCATCCTCCGTGAACTATGTTCAACTCTTCACCCTGAACAATCTGTCCATTGTCTTCTAGGTCCTTGAATCTACCTTCCTCCGGCCTATTCCAACCCCAGCACTCCTACTGTGCAAGGCCCAGCCTCCTGCTCCGTAACCCAGGCCTGCTGGCACTGGTGTGACCCACCAGGTCTTCTGTAGAACATCCCTTGCTCCAATCCCTTGGTCTTGCAAAACCCTCTCTCCCAGAGATACTCACTTCTCTGGGTTTTCCCATGGCTCCTTTCAGATACCACACTTCATCTCATGGATGAGCTATCTTCCTTCCTGGGGCCCAGAGCTGGGGATTCTGTGCTGACATTTCCTGGACCACCATGGCCCACAGGCCTCCTTCCCCATTCCCTGTCCACGTATTGGGGGCCTCGTTTCAGAGTCCAGCCTGTTCCAAGCCGAGCCTCCACACCCAGTCACGTAGACTTCCAGTATATGATCCCATGTAAACCTCCTGCCTCCAGAAGTACCCTGGGTGCTACGTCCTCCCAGCTGCAGAGAACGGAAGGAAAGCCAAGCAAATGATTAAGGACCAGCATGAGTTTCAGCTCTCTACCAACAAGCATCTGCTCCCTGACCACCCCACCCCAAGAGGAGCACAGAGACACTCACATCCTTTTACATGTCAGATACTCTTCCTTTGGGACCAGAAAATGCCTGTGCATTATTGCTATGTCTTTCCTCACTTACCTCTCTGAACAGAGTGCAAAGCCCAAGGGTACAGCCCATGTTACATGAGTTTCTATATTGCCATTGCATCACGCAGAGTGCACGTTAAAGGAACTTTTAGCAGCTTACATTGCTGACAGAGACATGGCCGGTGATGGTGGAGATGCGATTTAAACCAATCAACCACATTGGATTTCAAAGGCAGGGATGATTATCATTTTTTAACCCAGTAATACACTACCATCCAAGAAAAAAAGAGGAATACATTTTAAATTAAAAATAAAATCAATACATTTGCTTTAGTTTCATTTATTTCTTTACCAGTAGATAGGCGGGTTATTTTGGTGTTTTAATCTTGTAAATAAATTCAGGTTAAGCAGTGACAATCACCATGTACATGTCAGTGGGTTCTCAAACACAGTAAACAGTAGGACTAACAACTTAAACAATCTGATAGGATACATTCCGGAAGAAGGGTTTTCCTTCAAATACCTCTCTGACCACCTTTCCTAAATCTCACTGTTATTGGTTTGTGCTTATAAATTAAGATTCTCTATTCTGGGATTCATCTGTTAATATTCCTGTGAACAATATTACCAATGACTTACATTTCATATAACTACAGCATTAGAGTCATAGAAATATTTTATTTCTTATTTTTTTTAAGATTTTATTTACTTATTTTTAGAGAGAGGTGAAGGGAGGGAGAAAGAAAGGGAGAGAAACATCAATGTGTGGTTGCTTCTCACACGTTCCCCACTGGGGACCTGGCCTGCAACCCAGGCATGTGCTCTGACTGGGAATTGAACCGGCAACCCTTTGGTTCGCAAGCTAGTGCTCAATCCAGTGGGCCACACCAGCCAGGACTATAGAAGTATTTTATATGGGGACCGACTACAGTCTGCATGCACCGAGACTGTAGATCAGCTGTCTTTCATTATTGTGCTTTATTGATTAATAAATACCTGTATTAATACCCCTATTCTAACATATAGTTTTTAATTTTAATCTCTGGCTCTTCAAAGAAGTTGAAGAGGAGGTAAAAGAGGCATCATTCTGTCACTTTTCTCACTGTGGAACCCACATCACAAGGAGGTGAAGGGATCTTCTGAAAGCTCGGGCTGCTTGATAGATTTTAAAAATAAGCAAAAGCCTCCAGAAGGAGTAAATAGAAAGATACCAAAGAAAACACTGTCTCTTTTAAAATTTTGCCTTAGGACCTACACTGTTTTCAAAATGTGTGAACTATGACAAGATAATTTTTCCAAAATGTCTTTGCTTGTGATTATGTGTCTCAATGATAAGAAAAGTATACAGCACGTCATTAAAACAGAAAGCATAGGTCCCGAGGCAAATCTAATTGGTGTGGTAATTAAAGATCAGAGGTATGATTATGAAAGCAGAGACAAGTGAAATTTAGTAAAGGTGCCATTAGCTTTATGGAATCTAAAAGTTTAATAGAGACAAATGCAACAAGAAATTGCTTACTCTTAAGGAAATTCGAGCACAGTAAAGACTGCCATACACTTTTAAGCTTTAACATGAAAGGCTTATTCATAGGTTATCTATTCCCTCCTTCATGCCAGTTGAACTAACACTTCAAGTTCCCAAGATCTTTTCTTCACTCATATAAAGAAGAAAAAGGTCATTACAACTCGTGAATGTCCTAGCATTTTTGTCTTGTTCAATGATTTCAAGAACCCCTTTCCCAAACACATCAATTTTTTGCTGTATACTAACTCTAAAGAAAGCAAAATGTGCTCTATCGCCCAACCAAAAATACAAACATTATTTTTTACTTTACTCTTTCAACACTGATGAGCTAATTAGTTGCTCATTAGGTAGATGATGAATGTGAGGGCAACCCAGAGCCCAGAGAAAGCTAATTCTCATGATTTCATTAGACTCTTGAGAGGTGGAAGCCAGTACGAAGGTCTCTGTGGAGGGTTATTCCAACAGTCGCATTGTCCGATGCATTTTATTTGAGACCTAGGCCACTGTTCATCTAAAATGTGCCAAACTAACAATGGAAATACGGTGTAGTTTGGAGGGAGGCAGCAGGTAATTAATGATGACTGTGGAAAAATCCAAAATTGAGGAGTGTATTAAAATTGAGTCACTTTGATCAGATCCAAATGGTGTCTTGGGCAGAATACCAAATTAAAATAGGCAAAATCAAAAGTACTCATTTGAATTTAAAAACATTTAAAGATAAACATTTCCTCATAATGTAGGCTCTTAAGGAAATCTAGTATTCTCCACAGTTGCCAAATAACTTTTTATGTTTTATTATGAAGACTTAGTTTGCAATTTTACAGCTCTATCAACTCACCAATTATAAATATTTCCATTTTTAAAAATTGGGATAATCTTCAATTTTTTCTAAATTGAAGATTCGCTAAAATCTTCCCAAGTCAAGCTGATATATTACAGATGTAACTATTTTTAAATCATATTTATTTATTTAAGATTTTATTTATTTATTTTTAGACAGAGGGAAAGGGAGGGAGAAAGAGAGGGAGAGAAACATCAATGTGTAGTTGTCTCTCATGCACCCCCTACTGGGGACCTGGCTGACAACCCAGGAATGTGCCCTAGACTGGGAATCGAACCAGGATTCTTTGGTTCGCAGGCGGGCGCTCAATCCACTGAGCCACACCATCCAGGGCACAGATGTAACTATTTTTATAGATTCTTAAAAAAATAATATGTAGAATGTGGTATGCTGAGTTTCTGGATTTTCTTGTCTCCTCTTTTCGAAGGTCACACATTTAATAATAGGTAGACAAAGGAGTTAGCCCAGATCTATGAGACAGGGGAACAAAGGACATAGGGTAGTGGCAGTAGCTATGGGACTTCATAGGCATGACCCATGGACATGAACAAAGGTGTGGGGATTGACTGAGGGAGTGGGAGGTGCTGGGTGGAGGGGGGGGAATAGGAAAAAGCTGGGACAACTCTAACAGCATAATCAATAAAATGTAATTAAAAATACATAAATATATAAAAACATGCATTTTGAATTTGGTATAGTTTACTGATCTAAAATTAAAGAAATGCTCATACATACAAAATCATCGCACACTAAAAAATCAATAACCATCATACTTAAAACTGTATGTACCATTACTTCCGCCCCAAATTCAGTTGTTTCGTATAAATCATCTATGGGAACAGTGAAATCATTCCCCTTGTCGACTCTTCCCTACTAATTGACCCTGTTCATTCCAGTTCTCAAATCTGTCCTAACTCATTCTGTTCTCACCTTTACCCCCTCTGTCCACCACTTCTGCTCTGCCTGCTCTTGCCCCCGGTGTTAACACAACCTGCCCACTGAAGTGGCTCTTCCTGTAAGCCGTAAACCTGACCTGGTTGTGTGCTTAGGTTTTGTTTTTGTTTTTTAGGTTCAGTTGTTGATAGTTGTGAGTTTGTTGTCAATTTACTGCTCATAGGTTTTTTTAATCTTCTATTTCTTAGATAAGTCCCTTGAACATTTCATATAATAAGGGCTTGGTGATGATGAACTCCTTTAATTTGACCTTATCTGAGAAGCACTTTATCTGCCTTTCCATTCTAAATGACTGCTTCGCTGGATAGAGCAATCTTGGATGGAGGTCCTTGCCTGTCATGACTTGGAATACTTCTTTCCAGCCCCGTCTTGCCTGTAAGGTTTCTTTTGAGAAGTCAGCTGATAGTCTGATGGGAACTCCTTTGTAGTTAACTGTCTCCTTTTCTCTTGCTGCTTTTAAGATTCTCTCCTTATCTTTCATCTTGAGTATAAGAAGCATAAATTGTAGGTCCACAGTAGACAGGGGGAGGGTAAGAACAGTATAGGAAATGGTGCAGGTGGGAGGGGGAGTGCAGGGTGGAGGGGGGACACAGGGGAGAAAAAATTGGGAAAACTGTAATAGCATAATCAATAAAATATACTTAGAAAAATACCCTGACCTGGCACTCGGAGTGTCCCGTTTCTCACAAAGACCACCTGGCGGCTTTACGGAGACAAAGCAAAGCTGAGGAAGGAGTGTGAAGGAGGCAGACGTCGAATTCCCCCCCCCCCCGTGTGGCCTCTCTGGGAGGCTCTCCCAGGCCGCAGTGAACCTCCTTCCCCTCTGCCCCATCACACTGTTCTCAGAGGATTGTTCGCGCTACTGTCGGTTTGATGATCTGTCAAATATCATCTTCTTCACTGCTGGGCTGCAGGCTTCCAAAGTCCAAGACCACAGACCTTGACAGAACATGAGAGGCTACGGTGCTTGTGAGATAAAGGTTCTTCTGTAATAGTGCAGAGATGTGGAGACTCAACAGTTTACTACTTTTGTGCTACAGCAGACAGAAATGTTTGAAGACAATATTGATCGCTGTGTTAGCCTTCTTTCTGTCTGGGCATTTTTCTTTCTTATTTACTCTATTTTCATAAGAGAATTTCCAACTATTAATACTGAGCTATTAACACTTGGTATTATAAATTACGGTCACTTGGGTATAACCTAGGAATCATTTATATTTGATTTTGTTTGTAAAAATTAGATTGAGATGGATTCTATTTAAAAATCTTGGTTTTAGGTATATTCATGGCAGCCATCAGGAAAGTCTGTCCTTGAATTAAAACAAATAATCAGAGTGTCACACATATTTTATTTTTGTCACAACACATGGTACTAAGGCCCCTCTAAACCGAATATGAAGGGATCACCCGCACTGTACGCTGTCCTGCAGCCAAGGCAGTGAGAATCTCTCCCCCACATTCATCTGGACATGCGTACAGTGTTCCGGGATTTTTTAATAGAAAGGATATTTTATCGTGTGCCATTGAATTTATTTAGACAGTGCTTAACCTGCACTTTTCCTTGCAAATGGTAGTCTCCGAAGAAAAATTAAATAATTCCCTGAGGTAGGAGACATTGCAAAGCCTAGGTTCACCCCTCTTGAAAACTGGCCTCGTTCAAAGTGCCGCCAGACAAAGCAGCCTGCTCGAGCTGGCTCTTGAGAAGCATCCCTGGCAGAGACAAATGAGTCCTAATGAGCACTGGGGACGCTGGACAGCTACGACGCGGGCTGGAAGGACAGAGCCCCCGCGCTGAGGACACGATTCTAAAACGTGTCCGGCTCAGAATATGCTTCAGGGAATCAGTGTCACAGCTGGGTGTGATGTGTGCTTTTTACAGAACGCATTTTTTCGTCTTGGAAACGTGGCCCATTTGTTAAAACAGAACTGGCAAGGAAAATAAAAATTCTCACTTCTTCGCTGTAACTCAAAAACACAATCAATAAACAAACAAGTAAATAAAAGCAAAATCGCCTCACTGACGTCTAGGAGTTCAAGTCAGTTCTTTGATATTGTACATCCCCCAACTTAGGCTCGTTCCAGGGAACTGCCTTATTAAAATGTCGTTTTAAGCATCTCTAAGTCGAGGGATGTAATCAAGCGCACTTCTTCCTTTCTTCATCAGTGATTCTCGAGAGACAGCCTTGCACGTCCTGATTTGCCCTCCAAGGCAGGTGGTAGCCAGTTGGTTCCTGCCCTCCCGCGTGCATTCTGACATTGTAGGAGTAAGAAGTGCGTGAGAGCCAAACTCCACGTGTTCTCTCTGACAGGTGCACAGCTAAATGTCAGGGGAGCACAGCAAGAATTACAGAAAGGCTCCCTCTCTGGGTCAATAAATGTAGAGGCAGAAAGCATTGCCTTTTGGGAGACTGCCAAGTGAACTCGCCCTGCGGAGCAGAGTCTGAGCTGGAATTCACCCCTGCTCGTTGCTCAGACAAGGGCCTCCGCGCGTTGCGCAAACCGCAGCGCCCCTCGGAAGGTAAAGAGGGAGGGCTGGCACTGCGGTTGTCAGTCGAGTATGCTCGGAGCTGTTCTGTGGGCTCGAAGCCATCTGCTAAGTGGCCAGTCGGGGGAGAAGGGAGAACAGGACTAGCACGGTGCTGGCATTGTCTGAAGTTCAGTAGCTAAAAGCATTTGAGCTCTGGAAGAAAATTCCCTTCTGCAGGGCATGGATTTCTGCTCTAAGCCCCCTAAATTACTGCCCAATACCCACAGTGTATGTTCCTGAGATGCTAATTTAAACAGGGAAAGCAATAAATCAGTGGCTGTGGATGGGGAATGGGATGCTTTCCAGGGGGTTGGTGTAGGACCACACATTTGCCTGAAGTTTCGAACAATCCCAAGATGCTCCTGAAATGAAGAAAGGCAGACCTAACTTATACAATATGTAAGAAACTGGTAAAACTTTATGGAAGAAGATGGAGCTGTGAGTTTAGCCTGTAGTGAAAGTCTCAGCAAAAAAAAAAAGTAAAAATCAAGTTCAACATGTATCAGTCGGTTGGGCAAAATTAGTAGGGAGGAATGGTTTTGGAAACAAAAAAATGAACTCAATGCTATCAATTCATTTAAGAGACAGCTCATCTTAATTGGTTGAAAGCATATATTTTATCTTCAGGGCAGAAGAATAAAAATGTATTGGTACAAATAAATAATATTTTACAAATTATAAAATTCAAAATGTGGAAAACCATTTCTAAAGCATACCAATATACTTCAATGTACACCTACATTAGTTATTAGTCAAGCTACATCAGCTTGACCTGAAAGCTGTTGAAACAATAAGATACAGCAATCCTATCTTATCAAAATAAAACATTAGCATTCTCCTCAGTGCCAAAATCTACGTACAGGCTGTGAAACTCAACCAGGCAGCACAGAACGGAAAACCATAGCATTATACCCCCATTGTAAAAGAATGCAAGTCCTACAACAGTGTGAGTAGGGGCAATAATCTTTACATAAAGCAAAAAGACAAATGACGTTTAGATTCTCCTCCACCGAAACACCCCACCGGAGACTACCTTAGAACACAAACACAGAAATAGGTTTGGCCCTGATCTACTCAATGGGTAAAAATGCCCTAATGTGTTCCTTACTGAAACCCTACCAAGGGAGAAAAATACTAGAGAAATAAAACTCAACACTCAGAAATGTTATGCAAAACACAATATATTTCATTGCTTTAAAAGTAATTATTTTTAGTATCAAAGTAATTTCCATCGGTGTCTCTTCAGTGTCAGAGTTGAAAAAATACTGTCTGTAGCATGTATACGTGCATATACACACATACATATATTCATAAATATTGTTTTCACACATTATATAGATCAGTTGCTTTTAAACTTTTCTAGTAGCCTTACGGCTTCTTGTTGATTTTAGTTTCCAATTGGTGCTATTTCTCTTCAGACTTAAAAACTTCCTTTTCAACACCTCCCATACTTGTCTGTCAAAGTGTTTAAATTCATCTTCATTTTTGAAGAACAGTGTCTCTGTACACAGAATTCAGGTTGATAGTTTTTTGTTTCTTAGTTCTTCCCCCTACCCCCTATGTAATTTCAAGATTCTCACTTTGATGTTCGTTTTCATCAGTGTGATGGCCACGGCCTGGTTGTGCGTTCTTCGCATTTATCTGGGTGAACTTTGTGTATCCGTAAATGGATGTCTTTCAAAAAGTTTTCAGCCATTATTTCTTTAACTTTTTTCTCCCTCAATTGTTCTCTCATCTTTTTCCGGAATTCCAATTACAATATGTCAGAGCACGTGACTTGCCTGCGAGGCTCCGTGAAATCTCATCATTCTTTCGTCTCTGTTCTCCACACTGGATGAGTTCCATCGTCACGCTAACTGACTTTGTTTTCTGCCAGCTCCAACCTTCTGTTAAACCTACCCTGTGATTTTTTTTTAAATTTCACATGCTGTATCCTCAGCTTTAGAATTTCTATTTCATTCTTTTTTATAATGTCTATTACTCTGCCAAAATTCCGTTCTGTGTCCATTCATTTTGCGCTTCTTTTTCTTGAAGTTCTTGAAAATTGTAATAGCTGGCCTAAAATTCTCACCTGCTAACTGGAATTATGTAATGATGTCACTGTCATAGTCTATTAACTGCGTGTTTTCTTGAGGATACGTCTCATTTTCCTGTGTCTTCAAATGTTCACTAATTTTTATTAGATTCTGGATGTTAGGAATGACACATTAAAGATAATCTGGATTTTGTCATATTTCTCTGAAAACACTTTTTTTTTTCCCCAAGAGGCAGTCAGTTTACCTGAACTCAACCTCACAAGTCAGTCCTACCTGAGGTGGGCAGCAGCTCAAATGTCCAATCAGATATTTCAGCTGCAAACTGTTGCTTTTCCACTGGACCCTGCCATCCCACATACAATTTCTCAACCAACATGCGTAATTTATAGGCCAGACCAAGTTTCAGGTAGATTGTGACCAAAAAAGTGGGTGTTTCATCCCTTCTGAAGGTCCCTCTCTTTCAGGGATTCCCCTAAAATGTGTAACTTCTCTTTCAGTCCCACACACTGTCCTCAGACCACCCAGGCCAGTTGGGGGGCAGCTTCCCGCTCTCCAAGCTGCGGGAGGAATGAGAGTTCCCCGAGGCACCGGAAACCACGGTGAAAAAGTCCCACGAGGTGCAGGTCTTATTTTTTCAGAGTGAATCTAATCTCTCACTGATCTCTAACACTTGCAAATTATTTTTTAAAAATAATTTTTCCAGATTTTACGCTTGTTTTCTGTTGAAGTTTTACCAAATGACAAAATCTTCACCACTGAGTACTTTAAACTGTTATTAAGTCATTACATGGAAAAGCCAGATTTAACAATATTACCTATGAGTTTTATCAACGGTAGTAACCCTGTCTGAATATATCCCCCAAACAGTTAGATCTTGATTCCCTTGCAAAACATCGGCATTTCATTGGCTGTTTCATTGATTCTATTGAGTTAAGGCACAACTAGACAGTCAGTCCTAGTTCAGTTCTCCCCTTGCTCCTTGAATGTTTGGTTGGGCCTCCCTGTTTCTTGCCTTTTGCGCTTTGGCCATTGACTGCAACCATATAACGTCCGCAGAATCACCTAGGAAACTGGGATTGTCAGCGCTAAAGCACCGTGCTAGTTCGGCGACAGGCCCTAAGATTAATAGGTCTTGGACTGAAGGGAGAAATAACTCGCCTTCCCTAGCTGTGATGTGAAAGAAGAATTACTACCCTTGAATAGTCAAGGCCCTGCTTTAGGTTAGGCTTTTATTCTTCTATGCAATACCAGTAAATAACAAACCTGCACAGCTAAGTTCATGGAAGGGCTATAAAATCACTGGAAGTCCACTAGGCTGATTTAACAGTTTCAAGGGTTGTTCATTCTTCACGGGTCTTTGTTCTTTCCAAATGAACGAATTCTTGTCTTACCTGCATGTAGAAGAGTTGAACTGACACTTTCAGTAGTAGAATAAACAATGAGTTTCCTTGCCTCGGAACAGGAATCTAATAATTGCTATAAGGCTCTCATGTTCAAAATAATTATTATAAAATACAAAATGTGGACTGTTAATAAGAATAATAAGCATGTACTAAATAACTGCTAAGTAAAAACTAATATCTGGGATGTTCTATATATACATCATCATTTATCCAGCAACCGTGTGGATAAGTTCTGTCATAACCGTGCTTGCCAGGAAAGAAAAGTCCATGAATCTAAAGCATTTGCCCAAAGTTACACAGTTGCTAAGTGGCAGAACCGGGATCTGGTACCTGATATAACTCTAAGGTTATATTCCACATTCTTTCTAAATGCCCAACAAAAAGGCTTAGTCTCAGTTTATAGCCTTTATATGAATATTTTTGAAATAGCAATGAGGTAAAAAAAAAAACAATTGATATCAAGCGAAGTGATAGGTGAAAATTGTTAAAGACAATGTAATTAATTAAAATGGTATAGTCAGTAGAAAGTAAACACACACCCAAAATAAAAGAAGACTTCTGTAACAAGTGAGAAACCAAAGAGAAGCAATTTTATCACACGCCCCCACAAGCAGTTTTCGATGGGCTTCGACCTGGAGTGGTCTGCTTGCAGTTTTCCAGTCTCAGATACTGTGAGACAGAATTTCTAGGGGACATGCTAATTTTGTGTCAATGGGCTTTCTCACCCTCCTCCACATAACAGTACTACTTCTTCTCCTTCGTCTAGTCCCCCAGGCCTGGAGGGAAGAGACTGGGGCTGGACGGAAGTGGGCAAAGATGGGAAAATGGGGACATTTTATTGTTGGCTTTTACTGTCGACAATAAAAAATGAAGTTAGGAAAATATCCTTTCCCAACGTCTGAGAAGCAATATGGAAAGAGAAAGCATATTAAATCAATAGGCTGAAGTTTAAAAACCAGGTCCAGTTCTTTCTATTTATAACCAAGGGCTAGTCTCACAAGTCTCAGATTCTTCTAAATCCCTTTCAACATTAGCGTCTTCATCTGCCAAATGGAGATAGTACCTCTATCCTAGATTTAAGTATTAAGCCACATATTCTCGATATAGTAGGTGTTCAGAAATCCTGGTTGTATTCTTTTCCCCTTTCTTATTTCCATGTGTTCAGTTAACACACTTTTTAGAAAAATTTTCTAACTATAAATGCACTTATACATAACAGAAAATATGGAAAACATGAAGGTGGAAATAAAAACTACATTCACAATTCAACATTATTTGCAGATGATCTTTTTTTTTTATAATTCCCACTTGAGGATATATCCATTGATTCTAGACAAAGGGAGAGGGAGAGAGGAATAAAGAAAGGCAAGAGAATAAATAACATTTAATTCAAAATAAAGGCCACCTCTGAAAGATTCAGGAAGGATAATAGATTTGCAGAGGGCCTTCAAAAGCAATGATGTTGTTCTATTTCTTAAGCTTAGTGGTGGACAGATACCTATTTATCAGCATTCTTAAAGAGTACACACACAGTATAATGCAAACTTTTTACACATCACCTCATAAATAATAGTATATTTAAAATTAATTTTCAAATCAAAGAGATTTAAAAATGATGATTTTCTAATAAAGGACCAGATCAGTCATAAAACAATAATTCTTTCTTTGAATATTATAATTTCATTATCCTGCACATAAATAGGCAGAAGAATGAAAAATGTTCTTCAAAGTTTTATTGTTTAATATACAGTTATGTTTTGTTACTCTAGGGAACACACAGTCCTAATATACATAGTTTGTTTTCTTCTGAATTTTTTCTTATTTTTAAATTTTATTTTAACTGTTGTTCTTGTACAGTTTTCTGTCTATTACTCTCATCCCAGCCCACCATCCCAGCCCTCCCTAAGTTTTTTCTTTTTTTAATTAAATTCATTAGGGTGACAATGGTTAATAAGTTTATACAGGTTTCAAGTTCTGTGATATCTCACCTGTATACTGCACTCTGGGCCCACCACCAAAAGCCAAATCTTTTTCCATCACCCCATCTCCAACCCCCTTCACCCCTGCTCACCTAGCCCCCCTTCCCTCTGGTAACCACCACACTGTGGTCTGTGTCTATGAGATTTTGTATGTTTTTTGTTTGTTTGTTCATTCGTTGCTCTCAGTTTTATGTCCCACATGTGAGTGAAATCATAGATTCTTAACTTTTTCCATCTGACTTACTTCCCTTAGCATGACATTCTCAAGGTCCCATCCACGTTACTGCAAATGGCAGTAACTCATCCTTTTTACAGCTGAGTAGCACTCTATTGCGTGTAAGTACCACATCTTCTTTATCCAGGAACACAGTGAAGTTTCCATCACAGGATACAGCTTCACCTTTTCTTCCCTAACCATTTAGGTGAAAACTAGTACTTTTTTTCCCCTTCACTATTCACATGAAGATTGAAACTACACACAGGCTATGTAAAAATTGTCAATGCCCTACACTCTATTGCTGATTAATTTCCAGTAAGGTAATGAATGCTTTTTCTTTGTATTTTAGACTGATACCCTTTCACATCCCAGTATCTGACTCTGTTGCACGTCAGATTTTTTCTAGTGCATATTTTTCTTAACAGTATCTGCTAACATAGTTTTCATGGTTTTCTTTTAGTCAAACAAAAAAAAGAAGTTTAAAAACAAGACTGTCTTCTAGATTAGCAGTTCTTCTGGGACATCTCTGTGCTTTCTTTCTGAGGTGTGACTTTGATGGATACCACAGTTGTGACGGTTCTGGGGGCAACAGTCCATCGAGGACTAAGTGCTCTCTGAGAAACTCAGCTAAGACCTGTGACAGGTGGAAGACACCTGAGAGGCCTGAGCTGTCCCATGTATTTTCCAGTGACAGGACTTCTGCTATTTTTGTTGGTCTGTGTTTCCAACAGAGCTTAGCTGAAATCAGATCTCGATGAAACTGGGAGATTATTACACCGAGCTACTAATCAGCATCACTTAAAAGAAAACGTAGCCATTTAAAGTAGATTGTATGTTCATGCAAATGAGACTTGTCCCCTCCAGAAAAGTTGAGCTGTTTATAGAGTATGTTAGATTGAATATAAATATTACTATGAACAATAAAAAATACAAGTTACTTATATTTTATCTTTGCACTATAATTATTATTTTTACCTCAAACTGTGTCAAAGTAAAATAACTCCAGTCAAACTGTTTTTGTGGCACAAATTAACTTGATTCTAAAGCATCAGGGAGTTTTTACCAAAACCAAATATTATTACATTTTGAATACAAGAAGCTCCCCAAAGTTGCTACTTGACAGCTTTCTCTCCCTCTCTGAAGAGTAATATCATTCTTCTAATTTAAAATGTATCTTATTCCTATAAGATGGAACATTTTGAGTTTAGATGTATATTCAGAACGATTACTGTTTGTATTGAATTGAATACATTAATAAGGAGCCATTTCAAAATCAAAGTGGCAATCAAAACTGACATAACTTAAAGCCAAAGGTTCACTTTAAAAATTAGAGTTACTCCTGCCTATGTTCTCCTCTAGGACTTTTATGGTGTTGCAACTTATATTTAAGTCTTTTATCCATCTTGAGCTTATTTTATGTATGGGGATTTCATTTTTTGCACATAGCTGTCCAGATCTCCCAACACCATTTGTTGGAGAGGCTATTTTTACTCCATTTTATGCTATTGGCCCCTTTGTCAAATATTAATTGACCATAGAGATACGGGTTTATTTCTGGGATCTCTGTTTTGTTCCTTTGACCTATGTGTCTGTTCTTATGCCAATACCAGACTGTTTTGATTACAGTGGCTTAGTTTCAACATAGGCAGAAAAATTTCAGATATTCCACACAGCAATATTTTCACTGATATGTCCCCTAGAACGAAGGACATAAAGGAAAGAATACACAAATGGGACTTCATAAAATTAAAAAGCTTCTGCACATCTAAAGAATACATTAGCAAAATGAAAAGGGAACCAACTATATGGGAAAATATATTTGCCAATGATACCTCAGACAAGGACTTGATCTTCCAAATATATAAAGAACTCACATGACTCCACTCCAGGAAGGCAAACAATCCAATTAAAAAATGGGCAAAGGACTTGAACAGATACTTCTCCAAGGAGGACATATAGAGGACCCAGAGACATATGAAAGGATGCTCAGCATCACTAGCCATCAGATAGACAAAGATTAAAACCACAGTGAGATACCACTTCACACCAGACAGAATGGCCATCATAAACAAATCAATAAATAACAAGTACTGGAGAGGATGTGGAGAAAAGGGAACCCTAGTGCACTGTTGGTGGGAATGCAGACTGGTGCAGCCACTGTAGAAAACAGTATGGAATTTCCTCAAAACCTAAAGATGGAACTCCCTTTCAATTCAGCAATCCCACTGCTGAGATTATACCCTAAGAATCCTGAAACCCCAATTCAAAAGAACCTATGTACCCCAATGTTCATAGTAGCATTATTTATAGTAGCCAAGTGCTAGAAACAGCCTCAGTGCCCATCAGTAGGTGAGTGGATCGAAAACCTTTGGTACATTTACACAATGTAATACCACACAGCAGAAAGAAAGAAAGAGCTCCTACCCTTTGTGATGCCATGGATGGAACTGGAGAGCATTATGCTAAGTGAAATAAGCCAGGTGGTGAAAGACAAATATCATATGATCTCATCTATAAGTGGAACCTAATCAGCAAAACAAACATGGGAGCAAAACATAACCAGAGACATAGAAATAAAGAACAAACTGACAGTAACCAGAAGGGAGGGGATAATAGGGCAAAGAAGGGGAAGGGTCATCAAGGAGTATGTATAAAGGACTCATGGACAAAGACAAGGAGGGGACTGAATAGGGCAGGTGGAGGTGGGTATGGCAGGGAAGAGTAATGGGGGAAAATAGGACAACTTTAATTGCACCACAATAAAAACATAAAAATAAAAAGTTAGAGTGATTCTATAATATAAAGATTTAAAAAAACAACCTTAGTAGAAAACATTGGTAAAAGCCTATAGAATTGGGTTGAGGGCTTCCTAATTCATGATAAGCTAATCATTTACTTTAGAAATAATTTTTTCAATTGTTATTAATAGTAGGCTTATATATTTCTCTTAGCGCTTAAAATTTCTATTTTGTATTTCTATTCTGTTACAAATTTTTTATATCCTTACTGGCATACACACCTTTGAAAACACAATCTTGTAGCCTGTATTCAATAACCATTTTTTAAAAAATTTAAGGATTTTATTTATTTATATTTTAGAGGGGGGAAAGGCAGATGACAGGGAAAGAAACATCAATGTGTGGTTGCCTCTCATGTGCCCCCTACTGGGGACCTGGCCCACGTGTGTCCTGGCCCACAACTCGGCATGTGCCCTGACTTGGAATTGAAGAACCAGAGACCCGTGGCTTGCAGGCCAGCACTCAATCCACTGAGCCACACCAGCCAGGGCAATAACCATTTTTTTTAATTATTAGATGTAGGGGTACATGAGTGAATGAATGAGCATTGCTATTTTTGGTTCACTTCCGGTCCAGCTCTAAATAATTCCAACTGTATTGACAGACTACACATGACACATTGACTAATTATGTGAAAGGACTGAGGAAGTCGAGGCCAACTCATAAGCTTCTTTACTGAACAATGAAGGAAAAAGCTGCTAGAACAATAAAACTAGACTGATGAACAATTTTGGATGGTGAATTGTTGTTAGCTACTATGCTGAATATGAGTTAGCTATTAATATCGAGAGAAATGTAAGTTACTGAAAAAACAGTTTACTAGCAGCTTTGTGAGATCAGATGAGCACTGTGCCTGTTCCATCAGGCTGAGCATCCATGTAGAACTCACTCTCGAGTGGGTCTTCTTCATACTGCGTCAGAGTTGTGTTCACAGATATGAATGCTGGTTATGTACATTTTAACACATGGGCGTATTTTGAAACTGAGGGCAGAACATCCATCAGTGTCTATTAAGACGTGTCTGATTTGAATTGACAGATCCTGCTTGGCCGCAGTGACATTTTAGATTCTGATGTCCTGTGTCAAAACAGTTCATTATGTCAAGAATATGTTTCATCTACAAATTTTGTAAGCAAACATTCAACGTTTTCATCTAAGCAATATAAAAAATTCTGTGATGGGTAGATCATAGACATAGTCCCTCCATTAGAAATCATCCTTCAGGCTGATAAACCTTTTAATCTGAGACTTGGTTGTCTGTCAATCCAATATTCAGTTGTATATATATTACCAATCATTTACCCATATATCACTATATTGGCAAAAGAAGCTTTGTCAACTATCTAATTTTATTCCAGATTTAATATATCTTCTTATGTCTTTGTTCAGACAGAAGAAAACTTTGTCATAAAATATGGTTGTTTGAATACGACAGGTTCAAGTAGTGCAATACGATAAGCATCCACCATCAACTCTTTTTCTTTCAGCATTCAAAATGATGTATTTAATAATTGCCTAGGATTGCCTAGGGCCTATCTTCAATGTATTGATACACAGTTCTTATCTCCTCAAGGGGTTTATAAACTAGCAAAAGACATGTGGATTAGTTTAATCTTTTTCACCAAGACTACCAAGTATGGATGCCCTGCGTATAGTAAGAATTCGAAGAATATGCTACATGTAAATGATGTTTATAAACCTAGATTTAACAAAAGAAATAAATGATGATAATAACCCTGCATCACAGGAGGATATGGGAGTTCCTTGTCTCTGTGAATAAACAAAAGATGCAATGACCTTTTGATACATTTTTTTAATGGATAAATGGTGCAATAGTTGATGAGGTTTTCATTTTAATGGACAACTACTAAAGCTCCCACTGTGAAAACATGTATATTTGCCCACTCCATAAGGATTATACTTATTTCAATGTTACCTTAAACTTGAAAAACTGTGACCATCATCATTCAAAAAATATATTTAATGTATTTTATAGCAACAGTGAAAACTCACAAACCTCCCATCTGCACATCCTTAGAAAAGCATAGAAAACTCATTTGTGGATTGAAGTTCCTTGCAATGTAGTTTCTAGGAAACCATTCATAAAATCGCAGCTGCGGCTAATTTTCATTTGTATGGATTTTACATTTGTTAGAAAAGCAGAAGAGGGATCACACTATTTTTGAAAGCCATGCACAGAAAAATAAATTATATCATCTAAGCATACAGAACTTAATGCTTCACGGAATAGCAACTAATTACCCCGATTCTTAAGTAAAACTCATACACAGTTGCATTCTACAATAGTCCACTATATCTATCTTCTTCAGGGGCTGGATTTTGGAAAGTCCCTTCATGTTCTGGGATATGCATGCTGTCAGAATCCTCTGCACTGTTTCCTGGTTGGGTATGACAAGGGAAACGGTGATGGGCAACTAATCCGTGATCAAAGAGCAAAAAATATATCATGCTCCTGTTGATTAAACACCCAGTTTCATATCAAACACAAAAAGTGGAATCGCAGGAGGATTTTAGTAAAATCTGACTTTTTGGTTTCATGAAGAAATATATTTGTAAGTTCAAGTACAGACAAAAATGAATGATGTCTCAAGGTGGTAATAGGACTCTCAGATGTCACCATGGAAATGACGTCTTTGAAAAATTGCAGAGAATTAGAAAGTGATAGGAAGTTGAAGGTGGGTAAAAGTTGCCTTTATTTTCGAACTGCTTTACCAAGGACATTGTCAATTTAGATTACAGTCCATATCATGATATGAAATCTCATAACTCAAGGACGTGTATTTTCATGTATATTTTTTTCAGTAGTGATACCTATTTCTGGTAATTATCTATCTGTTTATCTGTATAATTCAATAACTGTGGAGGCTGTCTGAACAACTCTATCAAAAATTTATAATACTCCACCACTAAAAAAGAAAATAATAGCCCTGACTGTTGTGGCTCAATGGAATGAGTACTGGCCTACAAACCAAAAGGTTGCCAGTTTGATTCCCAGTCACATGTCTAGATTGTGAGCCAGGTCCCCAGAGAGGGATGTGCAAGAAGAAAACCATTGATGTCTCTCTCCCTCTCTTTCTCCTTCCCTATCCCTCCCTCTAAAACTAAATAAAATTTTAAAAAAATAAAAATAAAAGCATGAAAATAATGAAACAAATTTATAGTAATAAATTGGAGAAAATTTCTCAACAAATGATTATTTATCAATTATGTATAAGGTACAAAAGCCTCTGGCTATTTTTAAAAAGTAATTTATTATTCTTAAGTAAGCAAAAAAGTAACAGATTAAGTAAGCCATTTGTTTTATGTTAGCGTACATCCAAATCCCCAAATGAACTTAAAATGTGTACACAGTGACCACTGATTTGCTCTCTCTTTGACACATTTGCCAAAACTTTAATTACGCCTCAAGATTATCCTACAATCTTCAAGAAAAATTCACGAACAAGACAGTGGCTAACAGAAGCAGATTCATCCTCAAATTTCATATCTGAGCTTCAGCAAAGGGAAAGGCTGGCCTATAAATAACTTCTTTAGTGAAATCTATCACATTTCCCCAAAGAACTGCAGAGGTTCCGTTCAATCTGGCTTGTCTGTTAACTGCAGTGGCGGTGCAGTCCCTTTTCATGTGTGAGCAGTCTTCCCATCTCAAACCGTGGTTTTATAAAGCTGTTGTTGTTGACACAGTTTAGTTAAAAAAAAAAAAAAAGCAGCAGTGAACTCAAATAATACAGCATTCAACCAGTTTAGCAGCACTGTATTTCAACAGGCAACTGAAGTGTCCCTTTGCAATGTAGCAATATCTTGGAGCTATGCAACCCCAAAACTACTATGTCCGTATTATTTGATGTTACCTCTTAAGTATTTCTATCCATAGATGAAATCAAGTAAGATCATTGAAACATACTCCTGGAGTAAACAGAGCAGGTTTCCATGACAAGGATATCATCATTGTGTTTAATGTTGTATTGGCGACGACACATGTGAAACAATTTTTACTTATCAGCTCTTTGGGTAAATGCATTCTGCGTGACAATGTATATGATCAATGAAAGACACTATAAATGCAGATCCTCTTAGTAGCAGATGGAGACACACATATTAAAATACGGTCTTAACAGAAGATAAGGTGAGAATGATAAAATCAATTACAAAGATGTATCTGGAAGGACACTGCAACTACCCTAACTTTAAGAAAGGCAAGAGTGAAATAGTCTGTCACTTACATTCATCCACAGTATTTGACATCTCTGCTTTTTCCCAGTCACCTCAAATTCTTATTGGACCCCACCATCTGAGTTAGCTATAGGGCCCCCAGCCTACCCCTGATTTTGACTTTTCCATCTGACTAATAGCTCACAGCAACTGTGCCCAGCAGAGCCCAAATGGGGGGCAGGGGTGGGGGGTAACGAGGTTTGCAATTGGACCGAACAAGCAGGCATTGCTTAATCACTGGTAGCAGACACGCCCACTGAAGCAGGCATTCTCATGGAATTGTGACTCTCAGGCAGCGAGTGTGCAAAACGGGTAACTGCAGGTCAGAAATAGCATCAAGGAGGTTCTCAGATTAGGAGGAAAGTCGAACTGGAAGGTCCTGAAGTTCCCATACAATTCTAATATTCTATTTCCAGGAATCTGATGAAACATAACACATAAGGCTCTTATTAATCAAATGGAGCACTGCCTTGCTCACAGTCTTTGAACCTAATGACATTCAGGTTTGACCTAAGAGGAAGGATCTCAGCCCAGGTTGCCACATTGCTTTTTACCTGCAGAGACAAGTACTTAGCAGATCTTAAAGCCCGATTAACAAAATAAAGAAAAACAAATTAGCTGGACACTATTTAGCTGGACACCCTGTAATCTAATGACCTGTGGGGATTCAGAAATATCCTAAGGTCACCCGCAGGAAACCGAAAAGTCCAGTAATCTTGGGCAAGGAGCTGTCAAACTGCCCATGAAAAACTGGTGTGCACTTTGCTGACCAATGTGACCTTACACGGAGGTTCTGTGGTCTCACATGATAACTTCCTTCTGCATTAGTTCTTAACAACGGTGCATGAGCATCTCATCCCATCCGCAGCACTCCATCTTTCTCTGAATCTGAGAGAGGCTCAGAGATGGGAATGGAGAGGGGACATGAACTATAAAGGCAAGATACCCTTATAATTAAAAAAATATCATTTTTACAATTTTATAGCTATTTTAATGAGGCTACTTTAAAAAGTTCCTAAGACAGAATACTCACATCAAAACACCCTGGTGAGAAATAAACATGTTCATAATCAATTTCCTTCAAATCTTGCAAAATGCTCATCTATGTCATTTAAGAAATTCTGAAATTCTCATTTTTTCTTAAAGGCACAACAGAAAATGTCAGAAATATTTCTATAACTATGCAACTAATGTTTATTTAATTGACTCAGACTTTTGAATTCTCCTTCTCCTACATGCAGAAATTCAATATTGTAAGCAATTTTATCTGCTTTCATTACACTTGACCCTCAGACAACACAGAGGGAGGGGTGCCAACCCCCATGCAGCTGAAACTTTTGACTCCCCAAAAACTTAACTACTAACAGCCTATACTGTTGACCAAAAGCCTTGCCAATAACATGAGCAGTCAACTGACATGTTTTGTGTGTTATATGCACTATACACTGTATTCTTACAACAAAATAAGTGAAATAAAGAAAATGTGGTTAAGAAATTCAAATGGAAGAGAAATACATTTACAGCAATTATTGAGAAAATCCACATATAAGCCAACCCATGCAGTTCAAAACTATGCTTTTCAAGGGCCAACCATGCTAAGTACACGGACTGCTAGACAAACCCAAACAGCCGATCTCCGGCCTTTCTGCAAAATCCCTGACTCAAATCTTTATTTGACTCCACCTCTTTAGTCCCCTTATTCCCAAGAAACTCTGGATGTCAGCACAGGAAGTGAGAACATACCCCCTCCTGATGGGTTTCTTCCTTCATCCCTCTTCCCACCAGGGGTGTCAAACTCATTTTCACGGGGGGGGGGGCCACATCAGCCTCGTGGTTGCCTTCAAGCGCCTGCATGTAATTTAGGGCTGTATAAATGTAACTCCTCCTTAACAGTTAAGCGAGAGCTCAGCACTGCCACCGGGTAGAAACGAGGTGCCGGGCAGGATAAAACAGGGTGGAGGGCCGGGTTCGGCCCACGGCCTTGTGTTTGCCACCTGCGCCCTAGGCTGACCAACTCCAAGGGCAGTGAAAGTTCAGGGCCACGACTGTTTTAACCACCATGAAGGCAGAAAGAGCAAGTCCCCTGAATGCCTCCCAGTGTATTGTACTTGGATGTTCGCCTCCAGGGTATGGGATCTTTTCGTGTTGACGTTTTTATTTTGTCTTTCGTTCTTATTCTGTTTTCTTCAATATAATACACATTGATCTGAAACCCCAGAATCTTCTGAGGTCCTCATTATGGAACCTGTTAAATTTTCAGTTAAGAAAAAAATGCAGCTTTTACAGCATTGGGGGAAATGGAGCACGTGGAGAATTCTAACCTTGAAAAGGCTACCTGGGGTTGCTCGTGGCACGTCGCTGAGGCACTGACGCCCCTGAATTTGAAACGAGGCTCGGGGCGCTGTCACTACAGACCCGTTCAGAAGTGGCCTTGGCACCTCCCTCAGTCCACACCTGCTGAGAGGCCAGCACGATTGAGAAAAACAAGTGGACCCCATTTCTTTCTAAAGAAGGCAGTTAAGTGATCTAACCTTTGAACAAAGCATAGCAAAATACTCTTTCTTCTCGCCTTTCTGCCGGAAAAATCAAGCAGGACACAATGCCATCAGGAGAGCAGTGACAATCTGACACTTGTATGAAAACCTGTGCAGAGACGGAGTATCAGGTGTCCACCATGAGACCGTTCCCAAGGTATGCTAGGTTTCAGTGACGGCTAAAAGGAAAGTTCAAGTAACAACGCCAAGTGTGTGAAATATCAAATGAGATTACAACCATGTAGGAAAAGGCATTTTCTTTCAAAGTGCACTCTTCCTCCAAATGATCAGTGATGAGACAGATAAATAGCTGTTAGGACTAATTACTGTTTGGAGGACAGGCTAAATTATTTCAAAAAACAACTTGTTGAGTTTATAATAATAATAACCATGGTACAAGAAATATTAAATTATATTGGGCAGTTTATTGAGGCATGAATGTTTTTAATATCTAAATGGCTATATTTCATAGTTAAACATTACATAATTATAAATATGCATTTGAAAGTGGGTGTGGTGATTACATCTTTTGTCCAAAGAAAGGTAATTTTGAAAAGTAAAAGAAATGAGCCCTAAAAATAATGAAAATTATTTTTGAAATACATATATAGAGAGATAATAACTTGATTTTATTGTATTGACAGAACTAAAAATAGTACTACTGAACTATTTGCAGAATAAAATTATTTCTAACAAATAAAAACAATGCACATATATTGATAAAATAATTCATGTCTAGCATTAAAAAACTAAGTAGAATAATAAATCTTGCTACATATCTATATATTTTAATTAATTTTTGTAGTTGAATCTAATATTATGTATCTAATATTAATCTGAAGACTGTTTTTTAATGTAGTCATATAGTTGTTTTAGATTTTCTTTAATGGTTCATTTTATGGTTAGCAAACATGATATTGCTTGCAATTTTTTTTAACTTTTCTCAATAAACTATAAGTTTCTTAAATGAGAAAAGAAGACCTCTTTATAGGTGCTAACATATCTGTTAAGCTGTCAAATTCTGGCAGCTTCAGCATACTCTGAATTTTTATATCAAAATGTGAACCTTTCAGCACAATATTTTTGCAATTCCCATCTTTCTGTCTCCACTCAGAGATTCTGACAAATAATTTTAAAAGAGAAAGCATGTCAGGTCAGCTGTCTACCAATGATCTTTTTTTTTTTTTCTCTTTTTTTATTGTTGTTCAAATACAGTTGTCTCCATTTCCCCCCTCACTCCCACCCTTGACCCTACCCACCTTTGGCTTTGTCCATTTATACTTGTTCTTGAGTGTTCCACCAAATTTATATATTATACAACTTTAGGCTTTCTCACTTTTATTCCACTCTGGTCCAAAAAAAGACCCCCAAGACAAAAAAAATAACTTTATCTAAATAAACATAGGAATTCCATCCAATTAGTCACACAAAGCAAGACATTTCAAAGCTATCATTATGTAATTTGTTTGGTTATCCTTGATTTATAGAAAACCCTTGGTGTGTTCCTTTTCACAAGCTTTACTTTTAATAATTTTTATTAATTAAAAGCTTCTCAGTGTGATTTTTGGTATGATCATCTGTTCAATAATTTGATTAAAATTTCCAATTTTACTCTTCAGGCCAAGATGGAGGCATAGGCAGACGCACTGTGCCTCTTCTCACAACCAAATTAAGGACAACAAAGATTTAGAAACAAGAAAACAACCAGATCTCAGAAAATCAAACTGTTTGGAAGTCCAACAACGATTCATCCAGACCGGTAAGAGGGGCGGAGTCCCGGCAGGAAAAAGCAGAGGGGCTGACCGGGCACGCAGGCAGCAGCGGCTGGCAGCCCCCAGGTGCACAGGCGGTGGCGAGCAGACCCCGGGCCCGGGCGGCAACGCTGCAGAACCAGTGAGGCCGCGCAAGGCGGCTGGGTGACCAGGTGGTCCCACATTCACGCGCAGATAATCCAGGCAAAGGGGAAGCGGTGAAAGGGACTGGAATCTGAGAGAGAGTAAAGCAACCGCCATTATCTCCTCTCGGACCCCGCCCCCACGTACAGCGTCACTACCCAGCGACCGGGCTGTCCCGCCCTGGGGAACACCTGAGGCTCCACCCCTCACTACGTAACAGCCGCGACTAGATAAAACAAACAAACAAACAAACAAAAAAAAAAAAAACAGAAATGGAAATGGCTCAAACCGGAGAACAAATCAAAGCCCCAGAGCCAATTTATCTAAGCGATGAAGAGATTGCCAACCTATCAGATGCACAATTCAAAACCCTGGTAATCAGGATGCTTACAGAATTGGTTGATTTTGCTCACAAATTAGATGAGAAAATGAAGGCTACA